>JBBHKE010002910.1:0-187717 GCA_037447655.1 Zygnema cylindricum
AAACAAAAAAAAACAAAAAAAAAAACCTTTTTCTTTCTTTTTCTTTTTTTTTTTCTCTCATAAAAGAAGTGTATTAGATGAGTCAAAATACACATTGCATCTTGTTTATCAAACATTTTATTTTTTCATGCCACTTTTTATAAATCTGAGCTCTTGGAGCAAGGATTTTATCCACCTCATCCGTTTTTCATTCGAGCAAAATACAAATTCCCTCTTGCAGTTTAAACAACTAGCCCTATCCCCAATCTGCAACACACACCCAGATGCTAACCTCTTTACAATCTCACCTTTATAAATGGCATCTCCTAATCGTGATGTCAAAACCATTACCCCCCAAACTTATCCTTAAATCAAGAGTCCCCACTAAGTTCCTCATAAAATCTACATCTTCCGTACTCATATTTTAAACCATGATTCTCACCCCATTTTTTGAACCTTCCTCTCTCTCCCATGGAATTCTTTCCACTATCACTTTCTAATTTTATTTCCAAAAAATATTTCTCCTCACCTAAACCTTTCATTAAATATTCTTCTTCTCCCCTATCCTTTAAAACCCCCTCGAGATTTACTACTCCCTTTTCCTCAGTATCCGTTGAAGTCTCCCTTTTTCGACCAGTTTTTTGTTTCCAAAATATTTATAAAATTATCCTCATTATTTCATTTTTCCCTTTTTCAATTATGGATCCTAGATCTGACTTTCTCATTTCAAAGTCATACTCTATACACTCCTAGACATCCTCATCATGTCTAACTCCCTCAAGTACCTCCCTTCCCGTTACTTCCCTTATACTTCCAAAAACACATTGTTGCTTTCGTGGAATTTCTGTGTGTTTTTTTCTCTTCTCCATTCTAACGATGTGAAGAAGCTCCAAAATATCTTCATCCTCTTTCTTCTCTTCCGCTTCTTCCTCATTTACATACCAACTTCTAAGTTCTTCCAAACAAGTGCATTCTTCCATATAATAACCCGGTTCCCTACAAAAGAAGCAAACCTTTTTTTTTTCAAAGCTCCCCTTTTTTTCCTCTCCCTCTCTTTCCACCGAAGTTCTGATAAGGTTCACCTTTGTCTACTACCACTCATCATGCTCCCGCGAGTCACCATCGTTCCTCTCATCACGCTTCCGCCAATCACCATCATTCTTGTTATCACGCTTCCGCCATCACCACCAGCTGTCAATGCATTCACCGTGTCCCTTCCCCTACGAATCTCCAAAGTGTTTTCCCTCACAAGTATCATCCCCATGGAAATGCTCCAAGTCCATGAGGAGCAATCCATTGCCTGCATACGGTAAATTATGTCTTTGTACTCATCTAGAAGTTTAATGATTAGTGTGTTAATCTTTCTCCCCTGAGATTCTACATAACCTGCACTAGCAAACTCAGCATATAATGCACCAATATCATTGAAAAACTCTATCATGCTACCGCCTTTATAAACATAGGCCTCTATTTCCTGTTTTACTAATCGTGCCGCTGTATAGTTTCACTCTTATAAATCTGAATCATTTTTTCTCAGATTTTTGAAGGCTTGGTTAGGTTTAAAAGAGTGATAGCTAGGACTTAGACATGTATCTAAGTATGAGATGTTTTGCTATAGTGTTTTCATACTCCCAGATTTTACCGTCATTTTTTTTCAGTTTTAGTAATAACCCCTACAATGGAACCATAGCCGAGAGTTTAGCTCCCCTCGCCATAGGTGTTCTTTTTCTCTTCTCCCTTTTTCCCTCTTCCATGGGAATGATTTTCCCGTCACCTTCCGTTGCATTTGAACTCTGGTTGGTTTTCTGGGAAGCCCAGATGAATCTCCATAGTGAGTTACACTGAAGCGCGGTGGCGGACACCTCACTTGTCCCCAAACAATTCCCCATAAGTGCTTTTCGAAAAGCAATCCCTCTATCGTAAACTCCTAATAAGTGAAGCCTGTTCCATCAAACATAGGCACCCTAGATGGTGGGCCCATAACCTGTAACTCTAAAACCTCCATTAGTCCTCAGAGTAGGCAGCTCACAAGAAGCTTATCTAGATAGTGCCGACTTCAAGTTGATTTAAACCCAAATGACTGACACCCTAACAGTCAGTACCCCGATATAGATTCAACCTTGTGAAAGAAGACATTCGGTGTGCTTAGTTCCCCCACAGAATGCAAAGTTAGAATATGAGAATTTGGACACATTCACCCAGTTTGACTTTCTCTAATAAATGCAACCACCCTGACAAGCAAAAATTCTGACAACCTATACCTCTGTGTAGCCTGGACTCCCTTAAGTGGGCAGCAAAAAGAATCACTGATAATGGTCAACTGAGTTGATAGTTATGGCTGGCCAAAGTTAGCCTTTTATACAAGAGTGCTCTCAGAGAGAGGCACCTACCTACCCAAAAATGCTAAGTCATATTCCCTCTCTAAAACACCTTCAACAAAAGTACGGACCAATCATAGGACTGTAACCTACAAAGAGTACAAGTACCGGAGTACTTTTTGTACGATAATTGTACTACATGGCCAAAATTGTGACATATGTCACATCCGTATTTGTTGTCTTGCTCTCCGGAGATTCCGTAAACTTGTAGGATGCTGACACGTGTTATGCAGTGTGTGTTGGAATTCTGAATTTTTCCCAATTTTCCTTTGCTACAAACTTAGTTTTAAATGACTTAGTACTAGATAACGTAATCTAGTATTCTAATTCCCGTCATTTACTCTATGTAACTCTATTCTAAGTTTAGTTAGATTTAGCTTTAGATATTTTTAGATCTAGATCTTTTCTCTTCTTCTTACAAAGGTCACCTTGCCCTTTCGTCACACTTGGAAGAGCCAAGTGACCCTTCGGGATCACTACAGGCTGCAGATTAGTCTGTCAGACTTATACTACGAGACACCTTCAGTTAGTACTTTAACCTTTTGGCTTCATTGTAAAAGTTACCAATTTTATATTATTTGCAATCATTTTTCATTTGCCATTCTCTGTCTGTTCTTTCTGTATTTCTGTCTGTTACCATGACGTCTCATTCAATAGGTTATGGGCCTTTCCCCGTTAGTTCTAATACCGTTGCCAAATTCAATGGCACGGATTTCTACAGATAGATGTTTCAGATTGAACACCTTTTCAAGCCTGAAAAACTTTGGTCTGTTATTAGCGGAAGTGTCATGCCGTAAGACGTCGGCGGGTATTATTGATCTTACTTACCTTACCTTGTATTTTCCTTTTGTTTTTCTCAGTTCAAGTGATTTGCATATTTGTTTTTCTCGGGAGATTCATTTATTATTTTCTCGCTGTATAAATGCTTTGTATGTTGGATGTTGTCACAAACACGATACATATAGGTTGATTGGATACATTTTGGTGTTTTTTCGGCGACACAAGCTAGGCCTAATGCATGTTTATTACGGAAGCCCAGCCATGCACGACAGAAGCGAAAGGGGACTTTCCGATGCCGTTGCTAAATCCGCTTGGCTCGTTCGCAATGAGGAGGCGCATTCTAGGCTGGTACTCGCACTTGAGCCCTCGCAACTTGATCTAATTCGTGACGCCACCTCGGCGCACGGTGCTTGGACACTTCTGTCCACAACATATGAGAACAAATCTTGGTCGAACAAATTACTTCTTCGCCGCTAACTCAACACTGCTCAGAAAATCTTGTAGAAACTATTCAGGTCTACGTCAACTCTATCAAATCTATTGCTGGACGACTCAAAACTGTTGGAGCTTTTGTCACCGATGAACACATCATTTTTGCAATCTTGGGTGGTCTTCCGGCGTCCTATTCAACTATTATTTCATCAATCGACAACTTTTCTACGGCTGTTACCATCTCATCCTTAACTAGAGGTTTGGTTCACGAGGAGACAAAGCACAATTTTCCTCGATTCATAGAGCGGCTCTGGCCACATTTCTTTCGCCCAATCGCACCACAAAAAACTCCTTTTGCCGTTATTCTCGTGCATCTGATTGCGTCATTGATGCATGTCCTGTTCTCAAGCGAAAACACGATCGTCAAGGACATTATCGGCGGCCAACTGGACGTGGACAAAATGCTGGGCGAGGTATCTATTCATGTCAAGTATTAGCGGCTGAAGCTATTCAACCATTAGTCAACGCTAATTTTGATCCGACAAATCCGTTCGTCCAACCTCCGTTATATGGCCAACAACATGTCGCGGACCATTTTTCAGTTACATTCCACTCCGTATCCTCACTACGTCCCTAGTCATCATTCACCAAATTTGGAATTACCAAATCTTGCTCCCACTAATTCGTACGTTCATTCGTCCTCTGAATTTGGGTACGTTTTACACACAACATCTCCACTCAATTCTCCAAAATCTGTCGATTCTTGGATTGTAGATTCCGGTGCGTCTCATCATCTCTTCTATAGATCAGATTGGTTTACTTCAATTTCTCCTCTCTGTCCACCAATGTCGATCCTCCTTGGCAACAATGTTGCTCCTACGATGACTCACTTTGGCCAGTTCCACGTGCCAAGTCATCTTGATCCACAACTATCAATCACACTATCTCATGTCCTCCTCGTATTTGGCCTTAAAAAGCACCTATTTTCCATGGGTGCAGCCCTTCATCAAGGGGCCACAGCTTTATTCTCCTACACCAACGTCAAATTCCTTTCAACGAATGATCGTATAGTCGGACTTGGTGTCAGGACCGGAACAATATACATTCTATGTCACTTTTCCATCGTTAGATCAACCAACATTGCTACTCCACTGGCAACGTCTACTCTATTTGATTGGCATCTTCGATACGGCCACCTTTCACAATCTGGCCTCCATCAACTCAACACTGGTCTTGTCACCGGCTAAGAACCATTCACTGAAAAAAAATAGTATTTTGTTGCGGATGCATTGAGGGAAAATAATCCAGACCCTCAATTCCCTCTACTACTTCAAAAACCTCCACTCTATTCCAATTAGTTTATTGTGACCTATGTGGTCCCAGGTCTACCCCTAGTCCAACTGGTGCTCTCTATTTTGTCATTTTAATCGACGACGCCACTCGATACACTTACCTTTATCCCCTCCGCCGCAAATCTGAAACCTTTTAGAAATTTACAGAATATAAAGCCCTCGTTGAGAATTCATTGTGCATTCCCATTAAAACCCTCCATACGGATAACGGAGGTGAATACTTCTCCAACGAATTTTTCTCTTTTCTTGCGGCTAACGGATATCTCACCAATCAACAACCCCCCATACTCCTCAAGAGAATGGGGTTTCACAATGTTATAATCGCACTCTCATCAACATGGCACGTTCCATGTTACATTACGCTAGTCAACCCACCATATTTTGGGCAGAATCTGTGTCTACGGCAAATTATGTTCGAAATTGTTGTCCAACTTCCGTGCTCTCTGTTACCCCGTACGAAGCCTGGCACGGCACCAAACTAGATGTTTTGCACCTTCGTATATTCGGCTGTGATGCATGGATCAAAAACTTGCCACCAAACTAGATGTTTCGAACCTTCGTATATTCGGATGTGATGCATGGATCAAAAACTTGACATCGACAGGGAAATGGCAGCGCCGCGCCAAAATTGGCGTTTTAGTCGGCTATAGTACCAAATCGAAGGCATACCGTATTTGGTTGACGAATGAACGTCAAGTCGTCCTCAGCTGTGACGTCACCTTCAACGAAATGCCACTCCTTAAACTTCATGATGCCATTCTTACTTCACCTTCTTCCCTACCTCCTCCCTCCACATCCTTTTCCCCCATTGCCCCTGCCTCCTCCAATCCACTTTCAGTCATCCTCCCTTTGACCTCTCCCAAACTGCTTTCCTTGCTTTCATGCACTCATACACGATCCCTTTCAGGTTTTTTTCCTCCTTCCACACCATCCCCTCTCACTCGTACAAACTCTGACCCATACTCTTTTTCTCCCATCCTTTCCGCCAACTCCCCATACGAAATCCCTCCATTTGAACCTGTCCCTCGCAGAAGTGACCACCTCCAAGTGCAAAAACTCAGCCATGGGACTGCAAACACTGCCACAATTTCTACAATTCCTCTTCCTCTTACCTTCTCCGCTGCCATGGCTAGTCCTCAAGCCATTGAGTGAAAGGCTGCCACGAACTCTGAATTTGCATCCCTTCTCCGGAACGGTACCTGGAGACTTACCTCCCTTCCTCCAGGCAGGAAAAATATCGGCTCCAAGTGGGTTTTCCGGGTGAAGACTAAATCCGACAACAAATTTAAAGCTCGCTTTGTTGCTAAAGGGTTTTTTCAAAAAGAGGTGGTCGACTTCACTGAAACTTACGCCCCGGTTGCAAAGTTCACCTCCATTCGGATTCTTCTCTCCCTACCACTTACGCCCCGGTTGCAAAGTTCACCTCCATTCGGATTCTTCTCTCCCTACCAGTTGCCCATGACTGGCACGTCCATTACAGGGATGTTCAGACTGCCTTCCTCTACGGGACTCTCACCGAGGAAATCTTCCTCCAACAACCAGAAGGGTATGTCTCTCCGGGTTCCGAGCATTTGGTATGTCGTCTCATTAAATCCCTCTATAGCCTTAAACAAGCTCCTAGGGTTTGGAATAAGCACCTAGAGGCAAACCTCCTCCGTGAAGGCTTCTCCGAACTGAATGCAGACTTTGGCTTCTTCATTCGGGGAACATCTGATACACTTGTCTTTCTTGTCATATATATAGACGACCTCTTTCTTGCTAGCCCCTCTCTTTCTCTTATCCATCTTATCAAAACATTAATACCCAATTTTCCATGACGGACTTGGGAGAGGTGGAATATTGCCTTGGGGTCTTTGTAGGTCGGGATCGCCCTATAAAACCCTTTATCAGTCCTAGGAAAAGTATATAGGAGAGGTTCTAGCCAGATTTTCCATGGCCGATTGTACTCCCATTTTTACCCCTCTCGATCAAAATGTTAAGCTCCTCAAACACTCAGGTGGGCCTGTCCTTAGAGTTATACATGAGCAGTACACAGATATACATGAGCAGTACAGGTCAATAGTTGGTAGTCTTATGTACGTAATGAGTGGAACACGTCTAGACATTGTTGTCGCTATTGGCCAACTCAGTTAGTTAGTGTCAAATCCGAGCCCTGACCATCTCCTTGCAGCAAAAATGGTCCTACGATACCTTCAAGGAACAAAGTCTCTAAAGCTCACCTTCACTGCCTCCTCTCCTCCAGCTCTCGTCGGCCCCTGCGACGCCGACTAAGAGGAAGACTTAGATTCTCGTCGCAACACTTGCGGCGTCTATTTCTCCCTTGGCAGTACCCTTGTATCTTGGGCATCAAAGAATTAACCTACCATTGCCCTCTCCACCACTGAGGTTGAGTACATGTCTGCGACTCACGCCACCAAGGAGGTCTTCTAGCTTCGCTCCCTCCTCCTGAACATGCAATTCTGTCCTTTTTCTGCCACCAATATTTTTTGTGACTCTCAAAGGGCCCTTGCCCTAATGAATAACCTTATTCATCACCGCAGAACAAAGCACATAGACATTCAATACCATTTTACACGCGACGCCATTGCTGCAGGCACTGTTATTTTCCACCAGTGTCCCTCTAATCTTCAAATGGCAGATTTTTTGACCAAGGCTCTTCTCTGGCCTCAATTTGAGGCTCACTCCTCCTCAGCCGGCTTTCGTTTCTAGCAAAGCGGGGGGGTGTTGGAATTCTTAATTCTTCCGAATTCTCCTTTGCTACAAACTTACTTTTAAATGACTTAGTACTAGATAACTTAGTCTAGTATTCTGATTCCCGTCATTTACTCTATGTACCTCTGTTCTAGATTTAGTTAGATTTATCTTTAGATATTTTTGGATCTAGATCTTTTCTCTTCTTCTTACAAAAGGTCACCTTGCCATTTCGTCACACTTAGAAGAGCCAAGTGACCCTTTGGGATCACTACAGGCTGCAGATTAGTCTGTCAGACTTATATTACGTGACAGTTTCACTTAGTACTTTAACCTTTTGGCTTCATTGTAAAAGTTACCAATTTTATATTATTTGCAATCATTTTTCATTTGTCATTCTCTATGTGTACTTTCTGTATTTCTGTCTGTTACCATGACGTCTCATTCAATAGAGTGGCGGCAACTGGAAAACGCCAAAATGCCCTCTCCGCGATATTAGCTTCTATAACGATTGTTCGATGAAGACTGGATTGAATAATAGCCGTTGAAATAAATATTCGCAGCATTTATTTTGTGGGGTACTATAGTACAAAACTAGTTTTATGTTCTACCGTACTATTTATTAGTTAAACGGAATGTTCTACTTGTAAATGTTTAAATATCTATCAAACCCTATATACTTTAGCATTAGTCCTTGTCTTAACGGATAAAGCTAACGTCTACGGGTAGTTTGACGGACGGTAGGTACTTGGATCGAATCTTGGGTCCGTCAAACCCCATTTTGGTAAATCTACCGATTTCTACTCATGTCTCTCTAGAAGGCCTAGGTAGCCATGGTTCTAACTCCCTATCTAGCCTTCAACTCCTATCTCTCTAAAAGGCCTAGGCAGCCATGGCTCTAACTCCCTATCCAGCCTTCAGTGACTACAACAAGTGTGGGGGCTTGGAGAAGGGAGTTTAGAGGCAGATTGCCTCTGCGACCTAGAAAATACACAAATATCAACAAGGGAGAGGGAGAGGGAGAGGGAGAGGGAAA
Source organism: Zygnema cylindricum (assembly GCA_037447655.1). NCBI lineage: Eukaryota > Viridiplantae > Streptophyta > Zygnematophyceae > Zygnematales > Zygnemataceae > Zygnema > Zygnema cylindricum. The sequence goes on from JBBHKE010002910.1 coordinate 8,649, forward strand.
GGGAGAGGGAGAAGGAGAGGGAGAGGGAGAGGGAGGGGGAGGGGTAGGGGGAGGGGGAGGGGGAGAGGGAGAGGGAGAGGGAGAGGGAGAGGGAGAGGGAGAGGGAGAAGAAAAGGGAGAGGGAGAGGGAGAGGGAGAGAGAGAGGTAGAGGGAGAGGGAGAGGGAGAGGGAGAGGGAGAGGGAGAGGGAGAGGGAGAGGGAGAGGGAGAGGGAGAGGGAGAGGGAGAGGGAGAGGGAGAGGGAGAGGGAGAGGGAGAGGGAGAGGGAGAGGGAGAGGGAGAGGGAGAGGGAGAGGGAGAGGGAGAGGAAGAGGGATTGGTACAGGGATTGGGAGAGGGAGAGGGGTAGAGAGGGAGTGGAGAGGGAGAGAAGGGAGAGGGAGAGGGGAGGAGGAGAGAGATTGGGAGAGGGAGAGGGGTAGAGAGGGATGTAGAGGAAGAGAAGGGAGAGGGAGAGGGGAGAGGGAGAGAGACTGGGAGAGGGAGAGGTTGAGAGGGAGTGTAGAAGGAGAGAAGGGAGGGGTGAGGGGTAAAGAGGGAGTTTAGAGGGAGAGAAGGGAGGGTAAAGGGGGGGAGGGAGGGAGGGAGGGAGGGAGGGAGGGAGGGAAGGATAGATGGATTGAGGAAGGGTGGGAGAGAGAAAGAGATACCTGTACAATAGTCACGTGAGAAAGAAGTTCTACAAGATGAGAGACAGTTTTACTGCTTTTGTCGTGACATTTTGATGTATAAATAATATTAGTACAGGTATTAATACATATGATCAGTATAGTTATTAATACGTTTGATCAGTATTGTTGTACGTAATTAGTTTGATACATAATTAATATTAGTACATTATTACTGTTAGACATTTTGATATATAATTAATATTAGTACAATTATCAATATGTATGATCAGTATAGTTATGAATATGTTTGATCAGTATTAGCAAAGGTTTTTTCTTTTACGTTATTAGTATTGGTATAATTATTAGTCTGTAAAATTAGAATTAGTACAAATTTTGTATGTATGTTTAGTATTAGTACAGTTTTTGACATGTAAAATTATCATTATTACAGTTATTAGTCTGTATAATTAGTGTTAGTAGAGCTATATTAGTCTGTTTAATTAATGTAAGTAAAGTAATTAGTAATGTAGAATAAGTATTATGACAATTATAAGTAATGTATAACAAGTATTAGTTCAGATTTTAGTATAAAATAATTATTAAGAAAGTTATTGTAAAATTAGTATTAGAACAGTTATAAGTGTGTATAATTAGTATTGGTACAGTTTTTAGTCTGTGTCATTGGTATTAGTACAATTTGTCTGTATAATTTGAGTTACTACAGCTATTAGTAATGTATAATGAGTATTAGTATTGTTATTAGTCTGTATAATTGGTATTAACACAGTTATTATTCTATATAATTAGTGTTTGTATAATTAGTATTAGAACAGTTATTAGTTTGTATAATTAGTCTTAACAAATTTTAGTTTGTATAATTAGCGTGAAAACAGTTATTAGTCTATATAATTAGTATTAGCGCACCTCTAGTACTGTATAATTAGTATTAGGACAATTTTTAGTTACGTATAATTAGTATCAAGACAATCATTATATAATAATTACTTCTACGGTTACTCATCTGTATTATTAGTATTAACTCGGTTTTTGGTCTCTATAATTAGTATAAATACAGTTATTAGTATGTAGAATCAGTATTAGTACAGTAATTAGCTTGTGTAATCAGTATTAGCACAGTTTATTGTATGTATAACTAGTACTGGTATGCTTATCAGTATATATAATTAGTATTAGTATAATTTCTAGTTTTTATAATTAGTGGTAGTACAGTTGTTCGAATAAATTATTCGAATGAATAATTAGTGTTAGTACAGTTATTAGTTTGTATAATTAGTTATTAGTGTGTATAATTAGTGTTGCTACAATTATTAGTAATGTATAATTATTAGTAGTCCAGGTTTGAGTAATGTATAATTAGTATTAGTACATCTATATGTTTGAATAATTAGTGATAACACAATTATTAGTCTGTATTCTAGTAATAGTACAGTTATTAGTCTGTACAATTTGTATCACTATAGTTCTATCACTATAGTTTTCAGTATGTATAATTAGTGGTAGCACAGTTATTAGTACAGAGCACATTATTGGTTTATGCAATTAGTATTAGTACATTTTGTATAATAGGCATTTTTCCAGTTATTAGTTTGTATAATTAGTGTTAGTAAAGGTATTAAATAATTAGTATTAATACTCATAGAAAAGATACATTGCTAATAAAAACATTACTAATCTGTATTAACACTAACTATACTGACCTATAACTATATGAATCCTAATTATACCGACTAAAAAGTGTACCAATACTGATTATACAGACTCATAACTGTACTTATATTGATTATACAGCTTATATTGATTACTAATTATAAAATCAGTATTAGTCTAGTTATTAGTATGTATAATCCGTATTAGTACGGTTGGTATTAGTACAGCTATTAGTACGTATAATCAGTATTAGTAAAGTTACGAATCTGTATAATTACTATTGGCACGGTTATTATTCTGTAACATTAGTATTAGTATAAGTACAGTTAGTTTGTATAATAAGTATTATTACAGTTTTTAGTATGTATTATTATTGTTTTACTGTTAGTAGTTTGTATAATCAGTATTGGTTCACCTAGTTGTTTGTATAATTAGTTTTAGTGTATAATTAGTACTACTGCAGTTAGTAGTTTGTATAATCAGTATTAGTACAGTTATAATTAGTATTAACACAGTTATTAGTCTATATAATTAGTGTTAGTACAGTTCTAAATACTGTTTAATTAGCATTAACACAGTTATTAGTGTGTATAATTACTGTTAGTACGGTTATAAGTCCATATAATTAGTGTTAGTGCAGTTACTAACTGTATAATTAGTATTAGGACAGTTTTTAGTAATGTATAATTAGTATCAGGACAAGTACTATATAATCAGATTTTTTGAAGATATTTGTCTTTATAATTAATACTAACTCAATTTTTGGTCTGTATAATTAGTATTTGTACAGTTGTTAGGTTGTATAATTAATAGTAGTGCAGTTTTTAGTAAGTATAATTAGTGTTAGTACACTTTTTAGTTTGTATAATCAGTATTAGTACAGTAATGAGTTAGTGTAATCAGTATTTGTACAGTTATTAGTCTGTATAATTAGTATTAGCACAGTTACTAGTATGTATAACTAGTACTGGTATGCTTATTTGTATAAATAATTAGTATAAGTACAGTTAATAGTCTTTGTAATTAGTGCTAATACAGTTATTACTCTGTGTAACTAGTGTTGTGTAATTAGTGTTAGTACAGTTATTAGTAATGTGGAATTAGTGTTGGTACTATGGTTAGTAATATATAATTAGCAGTTTTGAGTAATGTATAATTAGTATTAGTCCTACTATTTGTCTTATCATTACTACTAACACAGTTATTAGTCTGTATAATTAGTAATACTATAGTTATTAGTCTGTACAATTCGTATCAGTACAGTTTTTAGTATGTATAATTAGTGCTAGCATAGTTATTAGTCTGTACAATTAATATCAGTACAGTTCTTTGTCTGTATAATTAGTATTAGCACATTATTAGTTCATGCAATTAGTATAAGTACATTTTGTATAATAAGTATTTTAACAGTTTTTAGTCTGTATAATTAGTGGTAGTACAGTTATTATTTAATTAGTATAAGTACTCATAGAAAGGATACATTGACTGTCCTAATACTAATTAAACATTACTAATAATTGTACTAACACTAACTATACCGACTAATAACTCTATGAATCCTAATTACACCGACTAATAAGTGTACCAATACTGATTATACAAACTCATAACTGGACTCGTATTAAGTATAAATACTTATAACTGTACTAATACTTATTATACTTACTAATAACTGTACTATTACTAATTATGCATTTACTAATAACTGTCATAATACTAATTTTACATTACTAATAACTGTACTAATCCTAATAATAATCCTAATTATGCAGACTACAAAGGATAGTAATACTAAATATATAGATTAAGCACTTTACTAATACGAGATATGCATGTTAAGCACTGTATTAATACTAAATATACAAACTAACAATTGTTCTAATTAATAATCATACAGACTGATAACTCTACTTATACTAGATATTGATACTAATTATTTGTGTATTATCTGTATTAGTCCAGCTATTAGTACGTATAATCAGTATTAGTACGGTCAGTATTAGTAAAGCTAATAGTACGTATAATCAGTATTAGTAAAGTTATTAGTATGTGAGTACAGTTATGAGTTTGTATCATTAGTTTTGGTACAATTATTATTCTGTAAAATTAGTATTAGTACAGTTATGAATTTGTATAATAAGTATTAGTACAGTTTTTAGTATGTATAATTAGTGTTTTATAGTTAGTAGTTTGTATAATCATTATTGGTTCAGTTATTAGTCAGAATAATTAGTATTAAAACAATTAAAAGTGTATAATTAGTATTGATACAGTTATTAGTCTTTATAATTAGTGTTAGTACAGTTATTAATAGTGTTTAATTAGTATTAACACGGTTATTAGTCTATATAATTAGTATTAGAACAGTTATTAGTTTGTATAATTAGTCTTAGCACAGTTTTAGTTTGTATAATTAGTGTTATTACAGCTATAAGTCTGTATAATTAGTATGAGTACAGTTATTAGTCTATATTATGAGTGTTAGTGCAGTTATTAGTATTGTATAATTAGTATTAGGACAATTATTATATAATCAGTATTTATACGGTTATTAGTCTGTATGATTAGTATTAACTCAGTTTTTGGTATGTATAATTAGAAATACTATTAGTACAGTTTTCAGTATGTATAAGTAGTGTTAGTACAGTTATTAGTGTGTATAATCAGTATTACTACAATAATTAGTCTCTGTAATCAGTACTAGTACAGTTATGTCTGTATAATTAGAACAGTTATTAGTATGTATAACTCGTGCTAGCACAGTTATTAGTCTGTACAATTAATATCAGTACAGTTCTTTGTCTGTATTATTAGTATTAGCACATTATTAGTTCATGCAATACTAACCATTACTAAAGAGTTGCAATACTAAAGGGTTTTTTACCACACCTAATTTGGTGAGTTCCCTTATCTCAAACATAAAACAAAGAACACAAAGAATAACTTAGTCAACATTTTGCCAACAAAGCCACACTGAAACGGTATGAAACTCTTTCCTATTTTTGTGTGTCATTTTTCCTTTCTCTTCTTACCACGTCTAATTGGTGAAACAAAAACCAAAACCACAGTAATACTATTTGTTATGTAAGCTTTACTAAGCTTTACCTGCGAATTGAGATAGACAGAGGCGAGATTGAGATAGACAGAGGCGAGATAGACAGAGACCACCAAGACTTAGAGAAATAATGAAAAAATGGAGCTTAACTACGGACCACGAATAGAATGGAAAAGGAAGATTCCTTTATGGAATCAAAAGTACAAAAAAGCATCTAAGTAAAAACCTGGATCCAAAAACGCCAGGTATAAACTGACATGAGAGAGAGAGAGAGAGAGAGAGAGAGAGAGAGAGAGAGAGAGAGAGAGAGAAGTCGTACGTTTTGAAAATAAGAGAGAGGTTAGGATAAAGATGTAGAGTGGTAAAGAGTGTGGAGGTGGGGATGTGAGAGGGAGTGAGAGGCTTTCAAATAGTAAAAAAAAGTGAGTTTAATTAGGGAAAGATAAGGAAAGAGAAGAACACGAAAACAAAAAAAATTATTACAACTAAAAGAATACTACACAGAAATGTGGTACGGGTAAAAACACACCTTTAAAACCCGAAGCGTTCCACTATCTCAACCGATTTGCTTTGCAGCAAAAGAAAAGAGGAGCAGTAGGGAGTGGGAAAAGGGTAACCCTTTTTTTTCCATCGGGGTTTTTTTTTTGACATTCCATGTTCTCTTATCTCATTGGTCCTCTAGTTTGTTCATAAGTTTGTGAGGGAATGAATTCTTGTACGGTTCACGTCCGTGCGCTTCGTTTTCGTAATTCTTCAAAAACGAAAAAAGTGTATTCCGAACATGATGTCCAATGGCAGACGGCAGTTGCCGTTTGCTATACGCAGCTATCGAGTTTTGACGCATAAAATTGCATCTTTTGTCCGCCGCTACGCTCCAAAACGGTCGAAACCTACCGTCCAAACCGTCACAACCGCGTTTTTTGTCATTTTATGAAATTTGGCCTACGAATCCCAAAATTTATGACATCGTTTTCCCTTTTTTCAAGTGTGAACCACGCCATTGTTAACATGTACGCCAAAAATTGAATACGCTTCCGCCGTCCTGCTATACTGTACGTCAATAACCCGCAAAGTTTTCAAAAAAAAGTCAAAATGATTCGTAGTTTTGACTACTAAATGACTACAAAACATAGAAGTCTCATTCGTACGGATTTTGACATTTTTACGAATTTTCATTATTCTTTCTAATTTTTGAATCTTTCGTAAAATGCGTATACTTTACGTACGGATATAATGTACAAATAAAATGTACGGAAAATTCCAAAAAAAAGATGTTCCTTCATTTCCGCGTGCGAAAACAGACTCGTCCATAGTTGTCCAATTCGTACGAATTTATACTTTTTTACAAAAACAACGTAAGTATTCGTCGATTTCATACTTTTAGTGTATTTCGTAGTGTTGTGTATCGGTAAGGATTTGCCGATAACCGATATGGGCTTTTTTTTCGGGTTGCCCATATTCAATATATTGGTAAGATATATCGCTATCGGTGTTATTGCCGATAATTAAGCGATAATATTGGTTGTTTATCGGCGATTAACTATCGACGATAGCTGTATGGACCGTACAGATAAATAAAAGGCATGTACACTAAACTGTACCGGTTATTCCCCAAACGCGCCGCGGACCCCCTTTCCCCCGATTTCGGTAAAAAATCGCAATATCTCTTTGATTATTTTTAATTTAATGGGGTTTTACTTGGCTTCCTCGCTCCCATATCCATATAGAATGTCTTTTTGACTGTTATTTTTTTTTGCAAGGTTAGTTACGCCCTCATATCACTTCCATGTTGGCAGTAAATGGCGGTAGTCTGATAGATTCGTTCGTTTGCTTTGTTCGTCTGTACGTTTTTTTTTTTCGAAAAAGTTTGATTTAAAATTTTACAATGTAATTTAATTTTTCCGTTTCTGTAATATGGTTTTAGAACTATAAAGTATTGTTTTAAATTTGTGGACGTTCATGTGCTACGATTTTCGTAATCAATTTCAGTTAAACAGATACCTAACAAATTCACTATACGTGGCATGCCACGCTATATAAAGTCAATAATATTATTCAGTATGTTATATAGTACTATCGTATGCATACTAAATTTTTTAAAAGTTATCGCCGATATCGAATTTGTTGGTCTCTGTCCGATATATCGGAACCTTTGACCGTTCGATAACCGATAGCTATCAATATCGGTGTTATCGCGATAATTATTTTACCGATTCACAACACTAGTATTTCGTACAGTTTTTGTTGGAGATGTACTGAAATATACGAAGTGTGACCAAAAGTAATCCTTAATAAATCTGAAAAAGAACGGAAAACATACAGTAATGTACAACATTATCCGAAAAGCACAACCTAAAAACCCCAAAAGTACCGAAATTTTAGGCAATTGCATTGAAATTAACGGGAACGTACGAAAATGTACCCGAAAACTGTTAAATCACCCTCAAATAACCTTAAAATGTACAAAAATGTACGGGTGCAAAGATTTTATCAACGTTTCAAAATCGTTTCATGCGCACTATAAGAACTGTAGTATTCCTTCGTTTAATCCGTGTGAAATATCTGCACGGGACATCTATAGTCTGGTTGCTTATTTCGTCTAGTTGTCATCTTATTTTTCATTATTGATTAAATGTTTTCCTATTTTTTATTTTTAGTACGAAGTCAAAGTAGGTTAGCGCATTCTAAAAACTTTTGAATTTTGTTCTGTGCGCATATTCGTTATTTTGTGGGGGTTTCATGCGTCCGTTGTATGCGCATGAGAGACCCATGCTAAAAAATGACTACAAAATTTGTGAAATAGTATGGTTGATAGTGGTGCTGTACTAAACACGAATAGAGCGTCTTTCCATCAAAGTCACTAAATACAGCGCATGGTGCCCTATTAAGACAGTACAGTATAGTATAGTACACCGTAAATTGTTGTTAGTGTTAATGCTTTTTTCATCTCTTAAAACATTTTTTGTCCGAACACACTTGTCCGCTTGAATATCTGACGGTTGCGATAGATAAGTAAGATTCTCATTTTCCGATTGGCGGTATCGAATTGAAAATCGGAAAAGTATGTACAGAGAAAACATGTATTGAGTGGCGAAAAAATTATTATCCCCAATAGCGATTAAAGATGTACTGTACAACGCGAATGTGTTAATGTTTTTTTCGCCACTTAATACATTTTTTCTCTGTACACACTTGTCAGATTGTGGATCTCACGGTGGAGATTAAAAGGTAAGATTCTCAGCTACCGATTGACAATATCGAAATTGAAACTCGGAAAATTGTATACGAAGAAAAGAAGTTTTGAGTGGCGAAAAAATTATAAGCTCTAATAGCGATATACGGTGTACTGTACTGAATGGTGCGTTTTCGGGCTTTATGAACCTGCGAGGTTGGTTTCGCGCATTGTCAGGGATCCACGTCGCCCCCTTTTCGCTCTTTAACTAACGACGGCTCGCACCGCGAGGGGCATCGCCAACTGCGAATGCAACACCAAACTAATAAAAATAAAACCGTTTACAGAAAGAAACGAGGCATGAAAAACACTAATAAATTATTGTTTAGATGTAACTGTTATAATATATAAAATGTAATGCTTAGTTACACTATAATAATAAACATATTATAATAGTTAGACTACATTTAACATAATAACTCGTTATAAATCTTATAATATAACACTTAGATTAAAACTGTTATAATATGTAAAGAATAACAATTAGACATAACTGTTTAGACATAAATGATACAATATATATAAAATGTCACAGTTAGTTGACACTGCAATAATTAACACAATAATTAACACATTAGAACAGTTAGATATAATACATACAATGTAATTATTAGATACTATTGCTAATTATTTAATAGTTTATTAAAGTTGTAATAATTAACACAATAATATAACTGTTAGGTAGATATAACTGTTATATTAAATATGATATAATAGTTAGATGTAACTGTTATAATTAGTATAATAAAATAGTTATAACTACTTGTTATGAATAATGTAAAATAACTGTTAAATATAACTGTTATAATCAATAAATCAAAACAATTATGGCTAGCTGTTATAATTAGTATAACATAACAGTTAGATATAGCTGTTATAATATATGAAATATAACAGGTAGATATAACTGCATATTTATCTGCCTATTATAATAAATATGATATAACAGTTAGATATAACTATTATAATTTGTAGAATTAAGTAGTTATAACTAGTTGTTATAATTAGTATATAATTAGTTTAGTATAACAGTTACAACAAGCCCTTACAATATGTATAATACAACTAATTGCAAAAATAAACATAATATAAAACTTATTACCGATATGTTAGATAGATATAATTATTATAATAATGTTATAAATAATTTAATATTGCGGTCATCTCTTGCAGTTATGGTATATATAGTACACTGGCTACAAATAACTGTTTTAATAATTCTTATATTAAAATTATAACTAGCTATTATAAAACATTTAATAAAACAGTTAAAACTAGTTGTTATAATATATTTAGTAAAACAGTTACACATAGCTGTAATATATTTAATACAAGATTTTTTATACAACAGTTAAAACTACAACAGTTAAAACTACAACAGTTAAAACTAGCTGTTATAATATACATAAAATAACAATTAGATATAACCGTGATAATCAATATATTAAAACAGTTATAACTAGTTGTTATAATTAGTATAGTGTAACAATTATAACTAGCCCTTACAATATATATAATACAACAGTTGGATAAAATTGCAAAAATAAATGTAATATAACACTTATTACAGGTTGTTATAATATATATTATATGTATGTTAGATATAATTATTATTATTTATTTAATATTGCAGTAATAACTACCTGTTATAGTATATATAGTAAACCGCCAACAAAGAACTGTTACAATAATTCTTACATAACAATTATAACTAGTTATTATAATACATTTACTATAAAAGTTAGAACTAGCTGTTATAATATATTAAACATAACAATTGGACATAGGTGTTATATATATAATACAAGATATTTAATAGAAGAGTTAGAATTAGTTGTTATAAAATACTTAATATAACAGTTAGAAATGAGTCATATAATAAGTATAATACACCAATTATAACTAGTTGTTATAATTAATCTAATACAAAAGTTATAACTAGCCCTTACAATATGTATTATACAACAGTTAGATAAAATTGCTAAATAAATGTACAATATGACTAATTACCCGCTGTTACGAAATATATAATGTGTTAGTTAGATATTATTATTATAATTAATTTAATATAGCTGTCATAACTACATATTATAATATATATAGTACACCATGTCCAATTAACTGTTATACTTATTGTTATGTAACAATTTTAACAAGATGTTATAATACATTTGTTATACTTATTGTTATATAACAATTATAACTAGATGTTATAATATACAACAGTAGATATAGTTGTTGATTAGTATGATATAACAGTTCAGTCTTCAGTGACTGCGACAAGTGTGGGGACTTGAGGAGGAGTTAGAGGCAGGCTGTCAATATCTACTATTTTGCTTTTTATTTTGCAATCTCTAGACCTAGAAAATACTTGAATTCCAACATTGTTGATAAATTTAATTTTGAGTTTAAATGTGATAGTTAACAACCATTTCGGATACTTTAATAATTTTTGTAACATGAAGAACACATTTTTGCTCCTTCGATCAACACCATTTTTACTACAGCCTCTCCCAAGCGAGTCAATAGAAGTGGTGCAGCACTGGTCCAACATTTAAAAAACCCAAGAAACCAAAACATTTAAAAAACCTAAGAACCAATGAAGATAACAAGGAAAATCTTTGTTCTAGCACTACACCGTAAAAAAAAAACACGCGAAAAAGCTACGTTTGTAAATCAAGCGAGTGAAAAAAGAGTTGAAGACAAAGATGATTTTTGCGAAAACAGTGATGGTGATGAAATATCTATGATGATTACTGTGTTTAAACAAAACCAACATCATTCAGTACGAACACAGAAAAAAACATGTTGAGAAGGATTTGTTGGCCAAAAAAAGTGAGTGAGAGAAAGAACTTTGAGACAGTATACTCAGAGGATTGTACCTTGAGACAGTATACTCAGAAAATGAAAATTTGGAAGCTATTATAAACAATTATATTTCTCGTTTAATTTTTTTTAATGAATATTAGTTTTATTTTATCTTTGCAATGATACTGGGCATGTGGTTGACTATTGTAAATTTTTTGGTTTTAATTTTTTGACTTAGTAATTACATCATTTGAGTTATTTGTTCCGAAATTTAATATAACATTAAACTATGTGCTAAAAAGGTGGGCGAAACAAAAAAAAACAATTAGCCGTACATCATTTCCAAAAAACCATAAAAAAGATGAAAGACTTTGGGTGTTTACAACCCACATTTAGACAAACTGTGGTTATATACAATGGTTATTGATCAAACTTCAGTTAACAATTACTCCGGAGCACATTGGAATCAAATAATTAAGTCATGGTTTTATTGTCACTTAAAGATAAAAGTGGGAGTAAATGATAACGAAAGCTAAAGTGTGAAAACAAAATATATTGATAAAACAAGACACAATGAATCAATGATAAACAGGGAAAGTAAACATTGTATAAAAGGGAAGTGTGATCATGGATTTTTTTGCATTATCTTTTTTTTAAGCATATTGTGTTTTTCAGTTTTATTATGTTTTGTACTATTTAGGTTTGTTCAATCGACCCTAAAGTACGACGCATTTGACATATACAACCTGATATTGAATATTTGTTTTTATTTTTTTGCATCTTAAGGTTTTTGTAGATGCAATAAAACGCTTGTGTTTTTTCATAAATCATACTACACCATATTAGGGATTCTGATAAAAGATATAAAAAAAAGTCTTAATACCGACCCAATAATGAAGAGGTTTATTCGACAAACCGACATAAGATGCATAGAACAATACTTTGATTGGCAATTGGGAGCGTTGAGCAACGGCTATAACGCCAAACAATTAAAAGATACGAGTAGAAAATGGCTTGAGGCTTTTACTACTTTACCATATGCTCACGAAAATAGGTTAGCTCGAATGATAACCATTATAACCCATTTTGTAGTCGCTAGAAGAAATAACGATAAATGGGTGAATTTGTGTGATTTGTTTTCAATGGAAGTAGAGAGTGTTGTACCTTCTCTTTGTCACATGCCCGGATTTCGCAACATAAACAACAAAATGAATAATGTAAACAAAATTTGAATTGATATACGTGACTTTTACCACACTGTTTAACAATTTTATGAATTAACATACTATTGTTTGTTTAATTGGTTTCACCACTTTGAAATAAGTTATCTATTTTGTAAAAAAATGATGGTCATTATTGTGTTGACTAATTAACAAATTTTATTTTTAAAAGGAAATTGATACAAAATGGTCGCGAGGAGTATAACGAGGTGATACTAAACGGAGAATGGGATTTTTTTTCGAGTCGGGAAGATAACTTCATAGCTACTATATTTGAAGAAAAACGGGTTAAATTTGTCTTGAGTTTTAATTAAGAGAATCGTAGTTAGTGTCACAAAATACTTTTAATGAAAATAGTGTCATTTTTTCTATATAATCATTAAAAACTTAACATTTTTTTGCCATTTTGTTTTTGGTTAAAATATATTTTAATGATTTCTTTCCAAATGGAATTTATTTATTTTCCCTTAGTGTTCCAAAAATGACGAAGCGTTGGATTATCATACTCATCTAAAATTAATCTAAGCGATGTTTTTAAGTCTCGACATTGTATCAAACTCAAAAACCCACGCAATGAAAAGAGTAGATGCAAAGGCGACTTAAAGTAAAAGGTGAGAAACGGTATCAAATATTTTTGTAACCCATAAATTTGTAAACCTTAAAATTAAAATACAAATGTTAAAACTTTTATGTTTGCACAAAAAGATTTGGATGTAAACAAGGTTTCGGAATCCTATATAGCACGATTGAGGAGATGTGCTATTACTCATATATACTTATCGTATCTAGCTCCTATTTTAATGAGGTACTAGTCTATGTTGGCTTATATGTACATACTCTATCGTGATAGAATCAATGTGCCCGAATGTCTTTTCAAATGTTCATTTTATTTTTATAAGCGTATACTGTAGTTTACGAAGTGTTTTTTTTTTTAAACTTATTTTTTTATTTATATTTTTTTGTGGTTTTTTTTTTTTATTTATTTTTTTGGTTATTTTTCATTTCTTATTCTTCAACTTTTTTTTTATTTTCTATATATATTTTTGATCTTTCGTCATTTTTCCTCTATTTTTTATTTTATCTTTTTTTCTTTATTAATTTTTTTTTTCTTTTTATCTTTTTTTATTCTTTTTATCTTTGCTTAATTTTTTTTTTCTTGTTTTTCTTTTTTATATATATATTTTTTTTCTTTGTTTTTTATCTTTTTATTTTTTCCTACTCCATACTTATTTTCTATTGTTTATTTTTTTTTTATTTGATCTTGTAAAAATCCAAAAAAATGAAAGTCAATACTAAAAAAAAACAACAGAAAACGAAAACAAAACAAAAAATACAAAAAGTAAAACTGAAAGAAAAGATAACTCAAATCCGAAAAAGGAAAAAACAAAAAAACTCAAAATAAACAATATTGTATTTGATACCTTACTATTTAGGGGGGTTCAACTTAGGATTGGAGACAAAAATTAGTAATTTGTTAGTTTTTGTGTTTTTTAATTCATATAAAAGTTAACATGCAAATGATAAAACATGTGACATTTCGGCACAAAAGTTTTTAAAATAATTGATTGGGCCTTAATAAAGATGTCTTAAGCAAACCCGTTGAAGTTTTATGTTAAAAAATTTGACACATGTTTTTTTGACCAGTCTATTTTTCATATCAATACTACGAAGAATGTAATACAGATTGGGAGAATTTTGTTAATGTTGTACAATTAATGGATGGAAAAAAAGATGAGAAGACATATTTGGAAGATATTCTTATTCTAACAGAAGTCAAATCGGAACTTCAAGCTTTACGAATTATAGTCGATGCTATTGCATTTTTTTTGGGAAATGATAAATACATTCGAAAACATTGTAGCGAATTTAACTGAGGCGATGGACAGTTATAATACCATGTTTGGCACATGGCAGACTAATATGTAACGTCAACTACACGGATGGTTTTTCCACCTAGAATTTAAAATTGTTGGGAAGTTTGGTCAATTAGATTCGAATCTATTAGAAGAGTCACAAGATTTAAAGCGTGTAATTTTATTATTTTCTCATCTTCTATTTACTCTTCCCTCTCTCCCAAATCTTTTTGTAACCACCGATTTGTCAACACAACCCTCTTTTCCTCCACCCTATCATTGTTCACCTTTTCGTCCTCTTTATTTTTCTCCTTCTTCAATTTTTTTTTCTATCTTTTTCTTTCTCTTTTTTTTTTTTTTATCTTATTCTTCCACATTCTCTTCCACTACCTCCACCTCCTCCACTTTTTCTTTTTTCATCTCCTTTTTTTTTTCTTTTCTTCTTTTTCTTTTTACATATACGTTTTTTAAATGGTTTGATTTTCTTTCTTCGCCAAATTTTGTTATACCTCTCTCTTTTTTTTCACGTGATACAACATGTTTTTACCATTTCAAAACCATTTTTTTTCTTCAACCTCTTCGACAAATATCATTTTTTTAAATTTATCACATAAGAATGAGTCTGGATGTTTTTTTTTTGGAAAAAAATCATCATCTTTAACAATAAATTGACAAAATGAGTTATGATGTCAAATCGGTGGTTGGGGAAGAATTTAGGAGAGATAGAGGGGCAAAATGAAAATGTGAAAATAAAAAAGTTACATGCTTTTAATCTTGTGACACTTATAATACTTTGAAATCTAATTGACTAAACTTGCTATAATTTTAGATACTATGTGAAAAAACACTCCATGTAATTGACGTTGTATTTTAGCTTGCCTTTTGTTAAACATATTCTTATTAATGTTCATTGCCTTAGTTAAATTCGCCACATTGTTTTCAAAGGTATTTATCTTTCACAAAAGAGGTGGAATAATATCGACTGCAATTTGTAAAACTTGAAGTACCAATTTGACTTTTGTTGGGAAAGAAATATTTTCTAAATTTGTCTTTTCACATTTTTTTCCATTGATTAATTGAACATCAATAACAAAATTCCCCCAATATTAAATACATTGTCGTACTATTGAAATATAAATTGGACTCCTAAAAAAATCGTGTTTAAGAAAGTTTTTACGTACAAACATAAGGTCTGGCAAATGCATTTTCGTATAGATTCCATCAATAACTCCAAAAGCTTTTGTGCCGAGTTATCACGTATTCTATCATTTGAATGTAATTTTTTTTTTAATAAACAAAAAAAAAACAAACAAATTATGAGATCCTATGTCCACTACTCTAGATTATTTTTTTAAGTGAAACCTCCCCAAATGGTACAATACCAAATGTAATATTTTTTAATTTAAGTTTTTTTTTTCAAATTTGAGCTATCTTTTTTTTGTTTTACTTTATTTCACATCACTTTCTATAAAAAAAACAAATAACGACTTTAGTTTTTTTTTTAGAAAGTGAAGTGAAAGAGAAATAAGGAGTGGGAAATAAATAGTTGGAACAAGAAAAAAATGGATAAACGAAAAAGAAGGAGAAAAAATTTAAGAAAAAAAAAAAAAAAAAAAAAAGAGTAAAAAAAAAAGAAAAAAAAAAAAAAAAAAAAAAAAAGGAGAAAGAAAAAAAAAATATGGAAAAAAAAAAAAAAATTGAAAAAAAAAAAAGGAAAAAAAAAAACAAAAAAAATGAATTAAAAAAAAAAACAACTATAAAGGAAAAAAATAGAAAAATATGTTCAAAAAGAAGAAACAATTACCTGTTTCACTTCATGAAGTGTAGCATATGTTTATAGAATTGAAATGTACGTTGAAGAAGACATTCGATCACACTGATTCTATCACGATGGAGTATGTACATATTATTTTTTTCTTCAAAGCTAGGTTGGACTAGTACATTCAATAGGATAGGTATATATAAATAGTAACCCATCTCTTCAATCGTGCTATATAAGATTCCGAAGCCTTGTTTACACCCAATTTTTTTTATGTAAACATAAAAGTTTTAATTTTTTTTTTTCATTTTAAGGTTTATAAATTTATGGGTAAGAAAAATATTTAATACCGTTTCTCACCTTTTAAATTCGCCCGCCTTTGCATCGCTCTTCTCATTGCGTGGGTTTTTGAGTTTGATACAATGTTGTGACATAAAAACATGGCTTGGATTAATTTAAGATGAGACTGATAATCCAACGTCTTGTCATTATTGGAACCATTAGGGAATAAAAATAACTCTTATTTGTAAAGGAATCATTAAAATATATTTAAACAAAAAAAAAAATTAGCAAAAAAACGTCAAGTTATTTAAGGTGTTTTAGAGAAAATGATGACACAATTTACATTAAAAGTAGTTTATGACACTTACCACGATTTTTTTGATGAAAAGTCAGTACAACCCAACCCGTTTCTTCTTTCAAATATAATAGCTATATAGCTATCTTCGCGACCGAATAAAGATCCCATTCTCTGTTTCGTATAAACTCGTAATCTCATCGCGACCATTCTGTATCAATTGCATTTTTAAAAGAAAGTTTTTTAAATAGTCAAATACAGTAAAGACATTAAATTTTACACAATAGATAACTTGTTTCAAAGATGTGAAAACGATTAAGCAAACAATACAAGGTTAATTCATTACGTTGTCAAACAATGATTTAGTGAAAATCACGTCTATTACTTCAATTTTGTTTACATTATTCGTTTTGTCATTAACGTTGAGAAATCTAAACATGTGATAAAGGCAACGCCCAACACTCTCCACCTCTATTGAAAACAAATTAATTCTTTTCCCTAGTGTTATATTTTCTAAGGGTTCCAAAATGGGTTAAAATGGTTATCGATCGAGCTAACCTATTTTCGTGATCATGTGGTAAAGTCGTACAAGGCTCGAGCCATTTTCTACTCATATCGTTTTATTGTTTCGCGTTATAGTCGTCGCTCAACCCTCTCGATTGCCGATCTAAGTATTGTTCCAAACATTTTATGTTGGTTTGTCGAATAAGCCCTTTAATTATTGCTTTGGTATCTGGAGTTTTTCTTATATTTTTTATCGGAATCCCTTATATGGTGTACTACGTTGTATGACAAAACACAAGCGCTTTCATTATTGCATCTTTAAAAACTTTAAAACTGCAAAAAAAAACAAATATTCAATATTAGTTTGTATATGTCAAATGCGTCGTACTTTAGGGTTAATTGAACAAACCTAAATAGGACAAAACATAATTAAACCGAAAAAACACAACATGCTCAAAAAAAAGATAATGCAAAAAAAATCTATGACAACACTTCTCTTTTATACAATGTTTACCTTTCGTGTTTATCATTGATTCTTTTTTTTTTGTTTTATCAATATATTTTGCTCTCACACTTCAGCTTTCGTTATCATTTCTTCCCACTTTCTATTTTTACGTGACAATAAAACCATGACTTAATTACCTAATTCCAATGTGCTCGGAAGAAATCGCTAACTGAGGCTTGATCAAGAATTATTGTATCTAACCACGGTTCTTCTAAATGCGGGTCGTAAACACCCAAAGTCTTTAATCTTTTTTATGTATTTTGGAAACGATGTAGGGCTAATTGTTTTTTTTTATTCCGCCCACCATTTCTGCATATAGTTTAATGTTATATTCAATTTCGGAACAAATAACTCAAATGATGTAATTACTAAGTCAAAAAATTAAAACCGAAACATTTATAATAGTTAACCACTTACACCAATATCATTGCAAATGGAAAAAAAAACTAATATTCATTAAAAACATTTAAACTATAAGTATAGTATTTCATAATATCTTCCATATTTTTATCCTCTACGTATATTGTCTCAAGGTTCGTTTTCTTACTGTCTTTTTCTGGCCAACAAATCCTTCTCACCCAGTTACAAATCCTTGTCACCTAGTTTTTTCTGTGTTTGCACAAAAAGATGGTGGTTTAGTTTAGATGCAGTACTCGTACGTAATATTTCATCATCATCTTTGTGTTCGCCCAAATCATCTTTGTCCTCAACTTTTTCTTTACTCGCTTGATTTACAAGCGTTGTTTTTTGCGTCTTTTTTTTTTTGACATCGTAATGCCAAAACCAAGATTTTCCTAGTTATTTTTATTGGTT
This sequence comes from Zygnema cylindricum, assembly GCA_037447655.1. Classification (NCBI taxonomy): domain Eukaryota; kingdom Viridiplantae; phylum Streptophyta; class Zygnematophyceae; order Zygnematales; family Zygnemataceae; genus Zygnema; species Zygnema cylindricum. Next base: position 27,254 of record JBBHKE010002910.1, read on the forward strand.
TTTGGGTTCTGTAAATGTTGGACCCGTGCTGCACCAATTCTATCGACTCGCTTGGGAGGAGGTCTACTAGGAATGATGCTCATCAAGGGAGCTACAAATGTGTTCTCCATTTTACAAAAAATATTGGAGTATCGGAAATGGTTGTTAACTGTCACATATAAACTCAAAATTAAATTTATCAACAAGATTGTAAGGGCTAGTTATAATTGTTATATTACACTAATTATCACAACTAGTTATACTTGTTGCATTATACTAATTATAGCAGTCATTTCTGCCTGTTATATTAATAGCTATATCTAACTGTTGTATTAAATATATTGTATGAAATATATTACATCTCTTGTATGGAATATATTACATCTATGTCTAACTGTTACATTAAATGTATTATAACAACTAGTTATAATTGTTATATAAGAATAAGTATAACAGCTATTTGTAGCTGGTGTGCTATATATGCTACAACAGGTAGTTATGACTGCTATATTAAATTAATTATAATAATTATATCTAACATACATATAATATATATTATAGCAACCAGTAATAAGTGTTATATTATATTTATTTTAGCAATTTTATCTAACTGTTGTATTATACATATTGTAAGGGCTAGTTATAACTGTTATACTATACTAATTATAACAACTAGTTATATTGTTGTATTATACTAATTATATGGTCATTCTAACTGTTATATTAAGTATTTTGCAACTGTTCGCTCTTTATTAAATATCTTGTATTATATATAACACCTATGTCCAATTGTTATGTTTATTATATTATAATGCTTCAACTGTTATATTAAATATTATAATAACTAGTTATCATTGTTATATAAGAATTATTATAACAGTTATTTGTAGTCGGTGTACTATATATACTATAACGGTAGTTATGACTGCAATATTAAATAAATAATAATAATAGAAGTACATATAATAGAAGTACTATTCGATATGTTATATGAATTGTTGTCATTATATACATTATATATATGATAATTATTATTATTACATATATTTTGTACATTATAACAATTTTTATTATATAAATTATATATCTTACATATATTATATATATTACATCTATTGCTATGTATATTATATGTATATGTAACTTTTATTACGGTGCATATTACATATACTATAACTAAACTGTTTTTTATATATATTTTCCTACTGAATTATTGTTACATATATTACATATATTATTGTTGTTGCTATATATAATATAGCTATTATTGTTATATATATTATATATTATTGTTGTTGCTGTAATATATATATTATATATATTATAAATGTTATAAATGTTATAAACACATGTTGTAAATATTATTATACGTATTATAGATATTAACTATACTGTTTGTATATATATTATGCATTTAATATATCATTTTATTAGATATAAGATATATCTTGAGCATATATTACAAATATTATGATTATTATTATTTTCTTTATTGCTATTGGTATTGTGGAAGGGAGGGGAAAGGGAGAGGGAGGGGAATAAAGGGGAATACATAGGAGGAGAGTGAAGGAGAGAGGGACAAGGAGAGCAAATGTTTGAAGATCACTAGACGATAGAAACAGAGTGCGGGGATACTTTAGATGAACTTGCATTAACCGTGGCGGAAGGCACATGGCTTGTACGATGTGTAAGCCTTGCGGAAATGTTTTTTTTTTCTTTTTCACGTGTACTAATGATACACGCTCAGTGTGTGGCTAGTGTCCTCGAGAAAACACTGAGGGAGAGAGGAAGGAGAGAGAGAGGAAGAGAGAAGAAAGAGAGAGAGAGGAGAGAGGGAGAGAAAGAGAGGGGGAGAGAGGGGAGAGAGAGAGGAGGAACAGTGTAAGAAGGGCACAACCATACAAAAGAGGGGAGACACAATGTGTGGAGGATAGAAACACCCACCGAGAGGGAAGACTTCGAGCAACCACAAACAGGAAGAAGGCGAGAATGACAGAATGACAGGGCGACTGGGAAAAATAAAAAAAATTGGAAGACATAGATAAAAAAAAAAGGTTTTTAGGGTTAAAACAAAAGACATTAAAGTTGTTTCAAATGTAAAAGTTCAAAACGGAATGAGTCGACATAACGCTTCTTCACGCTTCAATAGACAGATTTATTGTTGGATAAAATAATTTTAAAAGAGGGAGGAGGGAGAAAAGAAGGGAGAGAGAGAGAGAGAAAGAGAGAAAGAAAACGAGAGAAAAATTTACTTACAATTTAAGAAGGGGCGTCTCCACCACGAAGAAGGGAGAACAAATGGTAAAAAGGGACCGGAACAAGGAACCAAAGCGGAGAAAGAAAAGGAAGAGGAGGAAAAAAAATAGGCAGGTGGAAAAAAGCAGCAAATGGGAAGACATGGATCAAAAAACGATTTTTCAATCGTTGAAACAATTTATTCTACTTTTTAGATTAAACGAACTACTAAACCGTGTAATAATTTCAAATTTAAAATTTTGAAAAAAGATACTGGCAGAAGAATGTTTCGTGCTGCGTTTCTTTTCGTAAACGGAACGGTTTTGTTTTTAATAGTGTAGCGTTGCGTTCGCAGTTGGCGATGCGCCTCGCGGTGCGAGCCGTCGTTACTCGAAAAGCGAAAACGGGGGCGACGTGGATCCCTCACAATGCGCGCGAAATCAAACCTCGCTGGTTCACAGAGCGCGAAAAACGCAAGATTAAGTACAGAACGTGTAGGGCATAGTTCAAAAGTAGGTGAAAGTAGCCCATACAATATGCCTATTGTATGCAAAAAATACAATATGACCTTATGACCCATATTGTATTCGGACCTATTCGGACCAATTAAAACATTCGGACCAAAAAAACTTTTACACCGTCAGATTCGAACGATCGGACGCTCGCTGATCAAAGTAGCGATCTAAGAAGATCACATGGTGTATCGCTATTAGCCTATTACAGTTAATAATTTTTTCGACATTCAAAACATCTTTTCTCCGTACACACCTGTCCGAGTTTCAATTTGAGACCGCCAATCGGCACCTGAGAATTTCAACCTTTCAATCGCCACCGTCAGATCCACAATCCGAGAAGTGTGTACGGAGAAAAGATGTATTATGTGGCAAAATAAACATTAACACCAATAGCGATTCGCGGTGTACTGACTGTATTGTGTATTGAATATCAAAAATAAAGAAAAAGCCCTAACCTTAAAAAAAAATATCAAGAAGACCCTAAAACTAAGAAATAACCAATCCTGCATATGAATAACCCTAGAAATTACGAAAGCACATAATAATAAAAATGCCGAATTGTCCTCGAAAGTTTAGAGACGGCCTAGGAGGCACTAGACTTCGTATTGTAGGTGAAGTGCCACGTGTCAATGGGAAAACTCTTCCATACAAAGACTTTTGGATGAGTTATATGGCAGCAAACCAGCCGGTAGTGCTAACCGGATTAATGGACACGTGGCAGTCTACAAAAGACTGGAGAATGGCGAATGGGGAGCCAAATTTGAGCTTCATAAAAGACAAATTTGGAGATTCACACGTGCAAGTGAGTTCCAAAGGTTGATGTAAGATTCTTGTGTCTTTAATTATTCAAATTAAAGGAAATTTATAAAAGATTGTTTCAATATTTTGCTAGTTAACTGCACTTATGAAGTTTAAGTTTGTAAACTTTTGGAAATAGTGCATTTAATTGGTTAAGACATCGAGCTGATTACCGTGTATCGCTATTAGTGTTAATAATTTTTTCACCGCTTAAAACATCTTTTCTCCGTACACACCTCTCCGATTTTCAATTTGAGACCGCCAAACAGAAGCTGAGAATGTTACCTTTCAATCGCAACCGTCATATCCACAATCGGACAAGTGTGTACGGAGAAAAAATATTTTAAGAGACGAAAAAAACATTAACACTCATAGCGATTCACGGTGAAGTATTGGACAGATTTGCATGTAACATTTGAATGTAGATACATATAATTGAAAACCGTAGGTCAAAAAACATGGGAGTCAAAATAAACATATAGAGCTAGTTCGTTTATTAGATATTGAGCATTGCGCATTTGAGACTGGACCTTTGGGCATCGGCTTCTGGTTTTATTTCTAGTGGTTAACAACATTTTACTATGACGATCCTTAAACATCACTAGAACATTTGACATTAAACATTTGACATTAGGCATGTGACATTGGAAATTTGACATTCGACATTGCACAATTGACATTTGTACATTTGACACTAGGCATTTGACATTGGACATTTTACGTTGGACATTTGACATTTGACATTGTACATTTGGCATTGACATTGACATTTCACATCCGACATTGACATCGTGCATTTGACATTAGGCATGGGACACAAGACATCTGAAATTACGAACCGACATAGCACACTTTGACCTTGTGACATTTTGGCATGTGACATTTGACATCTGGCGATGAACTTGAAACATTGGTCACAAACAATAATATTTGAATTAGATCACAAGAGAGCTATTTGTTTGCCTGTGTGGAGGCATTTGATTTCATCTCTAGATTTCTTCTTGGGAGACTGGAGGATGGGGACCTATCCTACCTATTTTGGTGACCCAACACACTAATATAGATGTTTGATGGGATATTCACATTTGTTTGCCTCTTCTAATTTCAATTTTCCATTTTCAATTTCCAATTTTTTATCTTAAATAACGTGTCGGAGCCAAGCGAGAGTTCCCAGGCAACGATATTGTCCCTCTCGTTTTTCAGTTCTCAAGATAGAAAGATTTCATTCATTTAATCATGTTAGATTTGTTGTGTTAGGAGAATGTTCATCCCCTCTATCTTGTCTTTTTAAGGTTGTTGTCGTCATATATTTCTCCGCTTCTCGGAAATGTATAAATTACCACTTGAAATTATTGTATGCAGTTTAGTTAAGTCCCGAGCTGGTTGTTTTAATTTCATGAAGACAATGGTCATGTTATTTGTTGATTGTTTTTTCTTTTGTTTTCTGATATTATATAGTTATCGTTAGTTTCATGTTTATCTTTTCCATTTTACGCTGACTTAAGGTAATTGAAATGGTGGATTTAAAACAATTTTTGAGAGATCGAATCTATATTTTTTTACTCAAAATGTGCAACCGACGTTGTTTTCACTTTTGAACAATTTTTAAAATGTGATGATTTGTTTAAACTCATCAATGCATTCTCTCTATTTCACTCCCCCCTCCCCTCTCTCTCTCTCTCCCTCTCTCTCTCTCCCTCCCTCCCTCCCTCCCTCCCTCTCTCTCTGTGTGTGTCTCATCAGGTTGCCGAATGCTCCCAAAGGGACTCAACGGACCAGCTGCGTGTTTCCATGTCTGTTTCTCAGTTTATAGAATACTGGGAGAAAGAGAGGGAGGAGAGGGAGAGGGTGAGGGAGCAGGAGGGGATGGAGGTGGATGGAGAGGAGGACGAATTGTACTATCTGAAAGACTGGCATTTTGTTAAGGTGGGTTATCTATTCTTGAATTTAAACCCCTTTTATGTGTTTTTCTTCTGTTTACTTTTTTGTGAAGGTTGTTTGGTTTTTTTTTTTTGGTCTTATGTGATATTTTTTGTTTAAATGACAAGCTGTTTTAGTACATTTCTGACTTTTTCTACTCTCTCACGACCTCTCTCTCCTCTCACCTCCTCGCAGTATACCTTCCCCTCTCATCTCCTCTCCGCCCTTTCTTTCCTTAACGTGTTGTTCCCCTCCTCCTCTCCCCTCTTCCTTCCTCCTTTCTTCCTCCTTTCTCCCTCCTCGTTCCTCCCTCTTCCCTTCTACTTTTTCCTTTTCTCTCCGCTGTTCATTTTGACCTTTCCTAACCCCTCTCCTCTCTCTCTCTCTCTCTCTCTCTCTCTCTCTCTCTCTCTCTCTCTCTCTCTCTCTCTCTCTCTCTCTTTTCAGGAATATCCCCAATACACTGCCTATACTACTCCCCTATTCTTCTCTCAAGATTGGCTTAATGATTATTTTGACCCTCCCTCCCCAGAGGAGAGAGGAGAGGGTCCAGAGGGAGAGGAAGAGAGCCCAGAAAAGGAGAGAGGGGGAAAAAGCCCGGAGGAGGGCGTGAGAGAGAGCCCAAAAATGAGGGAGGGAGAGAGCCTGGAGGAGGGAGGGAGACCAGACAAGGGGAGAGAGGGGGAGATCCCAGAGATGGAGAGAGAGGAAGAGAACGATGGCAAGGGAAGAGGAGAGAACCTAGCGAAGGAGAGAGAGGGAGAGAATCGAGAGGGGGGAAAGGGAGAGAGCTTAAAGTTCCAGTCCGTGGAATGTTCAGATTATCGTTTTGTCTACATGGGACCCAAAGGTACCGCAAAACCCTGAAAAACCTTAAAACCCTGAACCCTAAAAAAGCCTAAAAGCCCTATAAAACCCTAAAAACCTTAAAACCCTAAATATCCTAGGAACCTTAAAACCGTAAAAAATCCTAAAACCCTCAAAAACTATAAAAACCCTAAAAAACCCGTAAACGCCTAAAAGCCCTAAAAACCTTAAAACCCTAAAAACTCTCAAAACCTTAGAGCTTTAGAAAACCCTAAATAACCTTAGGAACCTCTAGAAACCCCTAAAAACTTTGATAAAACCCCCAAATTCCCGAAAACCCATAAAAAGGTGCAAGAAATCCTAAAACCCCTTATTGTATTCATACTTTAAAATACCCTAGAATGAAGTCCCTTTAAAAAATAAAATCTAAAAAAGAACCCGTTTATACCCCATTTATACCCCTTTTTTTCACTCTCTATGTTGCCCATGTTTATCCCATGTGTACCCCATTTACACCCTAATTGCATACCACTTATAATTCATTTATACTCCATTTTTACACCTTAAATTAAACCCGTGGTTTCCTTATTTCTACCCCATTTATACCCCATAATATTCACCCTATTTTTACACCTAATTTAACCCCATTTATGCATCATGTTTACACCCTGTTTTTACCCCACTTATACCCTATTTTTACCCCGTTTATATTCCAGTTATACCCCATTCACACCCCAATAATCCCATTTCATTCCCTATTTATACCCCATTTGTACACCATTTTACACCCATTTTATACCCCATCTTACACCCCATTTACAGCCCATTTACAGCCCATTTTATACACCATTTACAGCCCATTTATAGCCCATTTATAGCCCATTCATAGCCCATCTTATACCCCATTGATATCCCATTTATACCCCATTTGTACCCCAATTTAGGTAGCTGGACCCCCCTTCATAGTGACGTCCTGCGGTCCTTTAGCTGGTCCTCCAACGTCTGCGGCCGCAAGCGGTGGCTCTTGGCTTCGCCGGAACAGACGGAGAAACTCAGGCACAGGTGCGTTGACCAACGTTGACCAGAGTTGACCAGAACTGCTTTGACCGGCGTTGACTTTTGCTTGTGGTAACAAAAGATGGCTTTTTGCCTCGCCGAAAGAGACTGAAAACCTGAGGCACAGGTGACCGTCGTTGACCACGGTTGACCACCGTTAACCGCCGTTGACTTTAGCTGACGAATTTTGACTTTGGTTTGCCTCGTCAGTTTACACGGGTCTTCTGGCCTCGCTGGAATAGACTCAGGCACAGCTGATCAATGTAAACCAGCGTTGACCAGCATTGACCAGCGCTGAGTTGAGTTGACTAACGTTGACTTTTGACTTGCCTCATCGGTTTATACGGGTGTGTGATGAATGGATGTTAAATGAGAATCTGGGGCACAGGTGACCTGCGTTGACCAGAGTTGACTTTTGTTTGCTTCTTATAGGTTTACATGGACGCATGCATATTGAGGGACTTGACTTGACTTAACTTGACTTGGCTTGACTCAAGTTGAGTTGAGTTGAGTTGAGTTAAGTTGAATTGAAATGAGTTGATTCGATTTAATTTAAGTTGACTTGAGTTGAGTTGAGTTTAGTTCAATTGTCTTCAATTGAGTGGAGTCGGGTTGAGGTCGTGGGAGACTTGACTCGAGTTGACTTGTCTTGACTCGACTTGATTTGACTTGACTAAGTCAAGTCGTCTTTACTCCACTGCCTGGTATTGATTCCATTTGGAATAAAGTGTAATGGTCTTTGAATGTTCAAATGATTCTTCGTACTAATCTATGGTTATGGTGATGACTTTTGTGGGGGTATAAAGGGGTGAGTATTTCCTAATGGGTGTCTCCTATGAGATATATAAGGGTGCACTTATGGTGGATTCGGTTTTCGTAATTTCCTAATAGCTGTTATTTTATGGGGTTGTAAATGGGTGCAGATATTCTCGCAGAATAGTTTACGACATAGAGTCAGATGTTCCGTTATCGCAATTTCCGCAATTTCAAGAGGTAAAAATCCACACTTATCGCGGAATGTGGAGATGTCGCGTTTCTTATTTTCTTTTTCTTTTTCTTTTTCTTTTTTCTTTTTTGACTTTTCGAGATCCGTTCCGTTATCTCAATTTCGGCAATTAGGAACAGATGTATGAACTGTGAAATAGAGTAGGCTCGACGAAGGTGCATAGCACAAAACAAAGTAGCAAATTATTAGTGCTGCTTTTGTAGATGAGACGAAGGTGTGAAAGTGAAGCACTTTGGTAAAGACAAAGTTTAACCGCTCCCATCCTACCTTTGGTGAAGCCTTTGTACCGAAGTTATGACGAAGGTATAACGAAGGTGTGAGGAGGGTGTGACGAAGGTATGACAAAGGAATACCGGGCTACGGCCAGCTTCTATGCGAATCACAAAAGTGCTTCTTCTTCACCGTCGGGGCACTGGGTCCAGTGTCCACGCTATTTTCACCACCAAAATGGTGTGTAGCTGTTGAGAGATATTACTGCGCACCATTTGGCTCGGCCAATGGGAGGCACTTTGGCGGAAACAAAGGGAGGTTCGCAGCACTCGGTAGGAGTTCTTCGGCTTCGTACTTTTAAGAAGAGCATCGGAATAACAGCACTCGAAATTAACAAGGAAGCCGGTATGACGTTCGCAGAAAAAAGCATGCTTTTTGGAGTATGACTAAGAAGTATACTTTTTGGAGTATGACAAAGAAGTATACTTTTTGGAGTGTGACATAGAAGTATACTTTTTAGAGTATGACAAAGAAGTATACTTTTTGGAGTATGACAAAGAAGTATACTTTTTGGAGTATGACATAGAAGTATACTTTTTGGAGTATGACATAGAGGTATACTTTTTAGAGTATGACAAAGAAGTATACTTTTTGGAGTGTGACATAGAAGTACACTTTTCGGAGTATGACATAGAAGTATACTTTATATAGCTGCTGCAAACCTTTGTCGCCACAGCGTCCCTAAACAATGACCTTATTCTATCATTATACCCTCCTTTGTTGGTGTTCTCCGGACCTTCGTCATTCCTCTTCTTATTGTAGTTCGCTGCTTGGTGTTTCCGAAAACAGCAGCAAAAAAATAATAATCGCTTTTAAGTCTTTTTTTTTTGAAAAAGGTAGCTCAAGAGATGGATTTGGTGTGACTTTTCCGATGACTCCTCAACATTCTGCGATCTGTGGAGTCGACTATGAACTGAAAATCGTATTTTAAAGGACTGATAACGAACTAAATAGTATTTGCAAACTTTACGTGCTAACTTATTTTTATTCACTGATTTGAAGAGGTGAAGGGTCCACACTATGTGGCGTGTGGGGGTTTTTCAGTCTGTTTCAGTTTTTTCTTTCTTGTTTTTGAACTTTATTTTCTTTTACTTTTTTTGACTTTTGTCTGCTTTTAGACTTTTTTAGACTTTTTTTTAGTTTTTTGAGATCCAGAAGACGAAGTGGATCGTGTCTTATGCAGAATGTAGTTGACACTTTTTGTCTTTTTCCCTTTTTTTTGTCTCTTTTGGTCGTTAATCGTTATCTTTTTCTAATGTCTTTTGTTTGTGAAGTCGTTCAGATCCAATGGCTGGAGTGCACGCAAGAAGAGGGAGAGATAATTTTTGTCCCAAGTGGGTGGTACCACCAAGTCACAAATTTGGTAACATTTTTTTCTTTTTTTTAATATTGTATATACATTGTTGTTACGAAATAAAAATATTTCACTGGATGCGATAACTTGGGTGTTTTAATTGTCTTTTTTTTTTGCTCTTTTCCTTTGAGGTTTAATTTTTTAGGTTTAGTATTTTCTTCTCGTGTTATACCGAGATAGTGAAGAAGTTGAAATTTGAAGTTTTTCGTTTTTTTCTTTTTACCTTTTTTTTGTTTTCCTTTGGGTTTTAGGTTTTTGGTTGAGGGTATTCGAATTTTCATTGACCAAAAACGAAAACCTCGGGATTGGTGGATTTTTAGGAAGACACAATTTCCATAAATCATAATTGGTTAAATGCTTCAAATATTCACTTTACGGTGAGATTTTCATCACAATAATCCTGTTTGTTATTCGAAACAAAAAATACTAAGTATTTTTTAACGTCTTTAAATAATCTTTGAAGTTTCAAGTTAGAACGTTTCAGTTTTTCTGTTCCATTTATTGTATTTTGATCTTCTTTTTGTCTGTTTTTGAAATAGGAAATCTTCAGTCGCAAAAAAAAACAATGAGAATTATTTTTGTTTCTTCAAATTGACTCGAAGTAAGAGAGGGGGAGCGAGAGGAAAGAAAGAGGAGGATAGAATAGTGAGGGAGAGCGAGGGAGAGAATTGTTAAACAATCGTTTGACTTAAACAATTGTGAAATCTGTTCAATTGTCGAGAAACTAAACTTTGAAAAAAAAGAAACAAACTGAAAAACAAAACCAAAAGACTCTGAAAAAAAACTGAAGAAAAAAGCTTAAAGAAAGTGAAAGAGTTTATAATGTGGTTTCAGTGGAAACTGTTGCGAGAGGATTATTTGGAAGCGGAATTGGAAATTTCAGACATTCGAGAAATCGCCGACGATTTTGAAAGTCTCTGTCAACGGAACCTCCAAATAAATTCAGGTGAGGATTGTAGTGTGCATTTTATTTTGTGAGATTTTAGGTATGTGAATACATGTCCTCAGTCTCTCTCTCCCTCCCCTCTCCCTCTCCCTCTCCCTCTCCCTTTGTTAGGTTTCATCTTTGTTAGAATCTTCAAGCTATAATTTTGTCTTTTCGTAATATTCTAGTAAACATCATAATCTAGAATTTCGTCTATATTAGTGTGTAGATTCTAGACATCTAAATAGTTTTAGTTGTCTTACGGCTTTTGCTCTAGTATCTTATTACAGGTGAAGCCATAGTGACAAAAATAGAATTTTGACAAAAATATAATTTCGATAAAATGACAGAAAAAGTCTGTTTTATTGAAGTTGATATAAAATGAGAAGATGAAACAAGTTACATAGAAAACAGAAAAATATCCCGAGAGTGACCTCTCCGGAAGTAGAGGTATTTTCCAATCCTCAAGGGGCACTTGACCCTTCGGCCAAGAGCTGCGGTCAAAATTTATAAACAGATCTTGATCGGATTCTGATTGTTCTATGTTACTTAGAAATAAACTGACTAAACAGAAAAAGGGAAAAACTGGAATAACGAAATCCTAGACAGCAGACAATCCTAGATAGATACTTAGACAAACTACAATATCCGGATTTCGGTATTCTGAAACACAACTAGACTTCTATTTAGAAGATAACTTCTATCAAAGTCTAATCTTCTAACACCCCCCCTCTTTGCTAGAAGTTAAGGTTGGCTGAAGCTCGATAGAGTTCAAACGGCGGTCGATGGAGGCAGTGTTGGATGTTAAGAGTGCCAACTGCAATGGCTTCACTGATGAAATAGAACTGGATATCGATATGTTTGGTGCGTCGATGGTGGACAGGGTTGCTCATGAGAGCGAGGGCTCCCTGAGAGTCACAAAATATTGGCGCTGAGGAAGTCGAAGGAAATTGGAGATTGGAGAGAAGAGATTGAAGCCATATGGCTTCCTTGGCAGCATGTGTGGCTGCCATATATTCGGCTTCTGTGGAAGACAAAGTCACTGTGGGTTGTTTCTTGGATGCCCAAGAGACTAGAGCTCCTCCGAGAGAGAACCAGTCTCCTGAAGTGGGCGCGATGTCCAGGTCTCCCCCTCACTTCGCTTCACAAAAGCCAACAAGAGTGGGAGAGGAGGCTCCGGAGAATGTAAGGCGAAGTGTTTTGGTGCCCTTGACGCTTTGCGGAAAGGAAGTGCTTTGGCATAGGGTTAGCAACAAACTGACTAAATTGGCCAACAACGACTGCAATGTCGACCAACTGCCAATCATGGCACATAGGATATAAATCATGAATGTCTCCGTGGACACGCCCACAAGAGTTGCTAATGACTCTAGTGCTGGCATCAAGTGGGGTGGAAACACGGGTGCAATTAGACTTTAAAAATCTGCCTAAAACTTCAAAGATTTTTTTTTCTTGGGAGAGATAGAGTGTTTTGGCTTGCCAGTCGTGGTTGACTAAGATGCGGGGGCAATATTCTAATTCTCCTAAGTCTATCATTGCAAAATGGGAATTTTGCATGATTTTGAATCGGAGGATTTTAGAGAGGGGAAGACTGGAGAGGACGAGGTCATCTACGTAAGTGATGATGATGACAATGGTGGCTTGTTTACCTTTGATGAATATATCCAAAATATGCAGCGAGTTTAAAAAAACCCTTGCTGAGGAGAATGGTTTCAAGCTGTTGACTCCAAACACGTGGGGCTTGCTTGAGGCTGTATAAGGATTTGAGGATGCAACAAACAAGGTGATCCATGCTTGGGGAAATGTAGCCTTCTGGTTACCGAACGAATATTTCCTCCTTGAGAGCAGCATAAAAAAATGTAATTTAGGCATCCATTTGCTAGACGTGCCAGTCTTGGAGAGGCCGCTATAAAAAAGAGGATACGAATAGAGGCAAATTCGCCACATGTGCTTATGAATTAGAGAAGTTGAGACCTTTTTGGAGGAATCCTTTGGCGACAAATCTGGCCTTGAAACGGTCTAAGGTGCCATCAAATTTTGTTTTCACATTGAATACCCATTTAGAACCGATAACCTTTCAGCCATGAGGTAGGTTTGTAAGCTCCCAGGTCCCATTATTTTGGAGGGAGTCAAATTTAGCATCTGTGATTACTTTCTGTTCCGCGACAATATTGCCTGCCGTGGCGACAGAAAAAGACAAAAGTACATCAAAGGTGGCGATATTAGCGATGTCATGGGCTACGCGTCGCGCTTCGATCAAAGCGTTTTTTTCGGAGGGCGGAGGTTTGAAAGGGCAAATCAAGCGGAATGACGTAAAGTGGTCATTTGACGAGGTAAGAGTTGGGATGGAAAAAAAAGAGTAGAGGTTGTTATGGCGAAAGAAAATGGAGGGGGAAGGCTGGGAGGAGAGGGCTGACGTAAAGTGGTCATTTGAAAAGGTAAGAGTCAGGGATGGAAAAGACAGAGTAGAGGTGGTTTTGGCGAAAGAAGATGGAGGGAGAAGGTTGAGAGGAGAGGGTTGAGAGGACAGGCAGAGAGAGAAGGGATGGAGAGGTGTGTGGGGGGAATGAGGGAGATAGGAGCGGTTAGAGGAGGGGAGACGTAAAAGGATTCTTGCCTCTTAGAAAATCTCATTACTACAGCCACTCTCAACCATACATTTCATCAATTGGAAAACACACATTCTCATTGAAAGCACTCATAATAAAGAATCACCTTTTATTCAGAAGTAGGTCTTTTGTCCGCATAACATATAGCTTGGTCTCTTGCCCTCTTGGCTCAACCCTTCCTTTAAAATCTCTTTCCACTTCACTCCTCTCTTAAGTATTTCCCACTCTTAACTACTAAAATGCTAACAGTTAGATATTTCCAATGCAAAATGCCGTTACTCCATTTGGGATTATTTGTTCAGGATCAAGTTCATTTTCCTTTGGGAAAAGTTTGTGGAATTCGTGACTGAACTTGGTCTTGAGCAATAATCCCAAAAAGGAATATTGGCATATTTGCATTGAAATCTCTAACAAACTATTGTTTTAAAAGTTAAGAGAGAGAATTACTTAAGCGTGGGGGGTAGTGGAAAGAGACTTTAAACGAAAGGTTGAGCCAAGAGGGCAAGAGACAAAGCTGAATGTTATGTGGACAAAAGCTTCTTCAAATTAAAAGTTGATCTTTTATGTGAGTGTTTCAAATGTGAATGTGTATTTTTCCAATGGATGGAATGTGTGGTTGAGAGTGGTTGTAGTAATGGGATTTTTTGAAAGGTAGGGAATCTTGTTACAAGAGATGAGGGCGAGAGATGAAAGGCGGAGATGAAAAGGGGAGAGGGGTGGAATGAAGAATTGTTTAAAAGAGAGGGGTTTCATTAGAGTGAAGTCGCGACTAAGTATTGTTTTGCGTTTTTGAACGAGCCATATTTTGTGCGCCTTAGATTCGGTCGAGTAGCCGATCAAATATCCAAGTGATGTGTCACACTTAATGTCAATGTTAAGGACTCAAGGGCAAAGACAAGCTGAGAGTGGGCGTCCTCATTTCTAGCGAACCAAGCTGTTTTTGCTGTAGCCTCGGTCGGTTCAGTTTCGCTGCTAGGTCATGACCAGAGTTTCTCACGACGGAAAGGGTGCTCTATCTAGTATTTCCATTGGTAAAATTTTGTCCCATTGAATTTGGAAATGATATTAGCGTTGTCAGCCCCACAACCTATTCTAGCTAAATCCATAGTGACAAAAATAGAGTGGAGATAACAGGACAGAAAAAGTTTGTTTAATTGAAGTTGATATAAAACGAGAAGATGAAACAAGTTAAATAGAAAACAAAAAAGTATCCCGAGAGTGACCTCACGGCAACTAGAGGTACTTTTTTATCCTGAAGGGGCCTTTAACCCTTCGACCAAGAGTTGCAGTCAAGATTAGATTTATAAGCAGATCTTGACCGAATTGTGATCGTACTAAGTTACTTAGAAAAAGACTGACTAAACAGGAATGGGAAAAAAAAGAATATTGAAATCCTAGGTACTAAAATAGACTACAACCTAGATACTAAAGCAAACTACAGAATTTTGGATGTATTTTAGATTTCGGTATTCTGAAACACAGCTAAATTTCTATTTAGAAGATAACTTCTATCAAAGTGTAATCTTCTAACATATTTAGGGTGAGATATACGATTCGGTTACTACTTGTGTCCTTGTTTTCTTTGTCATTGTCCTTACATTTGATAAATGATTTAAGAGACTGATTAAAGGCATAAAATATCTTTGAGTTTCAAAAGGTCACTCTCGAGACATTTTCTCTTTTGTTCTTAAAGTGGACATACGCAACCAATAATCAATCAAAGGAAGTCCTTGTTTTCATTTTCTTGTTTATTTTGACTTCCCCTCTATTGCTTGATATCACGGTTTCCTATCTAGCTGGTTGTGGTCCTAACAACGTTAATACTGTTGTCAAATTCAAAGGCACGGATTTCTTTGGGTAGAAATACCAAATAGAGCACCTTTTGAGTCGTGAAAAACTCTGGTCAATTGGTAGTGAATCTAAACTTGTGAATGTTGCTGCCAAATCCGCTTAGCACACTTGGAAGATCACTCCCGCCTTGTCCTCACTTTTTAGTCTTCCCAAATTGACCTTTTTCACGACGCCACATCTACTTATGCCATGTGGTCAAGCTTAACCGTAATGTTGGTCACACGAACTCTTTCTAAAGCGACAATTCGATTCTTATAAAAAACTTTCTTACTGATTTTATTCAAGTGTACATCCAACATCTTAAGTCTTTGGCTCGCCAACCAAAAGGCATTAATGTTCTTATTTCCGATGATGATCTTATTTCAGGAATCCTCGGTGGCTTGTCACACTCCTACTCGTCCTTTATTTTGTTGTTTGACAATTATCCGACACCCGTGACACTCTCGAAATTTAACGATTCGCTTGGTTTATGAGAAGATGAAACAAACTCTTTACACCAGGCTCCGTGTCGGTCTAGCCACTAGCCAATCTTATGCCACCTTCCTCCACCACCTTATGTGTAGTGCGAGTGATGACGTCATCGAAGTTTATCTTGTTGTGAATTGCAAAAATGAGCATCAAAGTGGACCAAATTGTATGCGTGGGCTGGCTATTTTGGATGGCGCGATTCGTATCAATTAAATCGTTTGCATCAACAAATCCATTTGTCTCACCCCAACCATATGACTACGACCACATTATATTGCCTATCTTTCCAATCCACAAATTCGAGTAGATGTCCAATATTACCCTTTGGACACATTCAACCAACCATCTTTTTTTCTCCATCCGATGGTAGATAGCCCTTAGCCCTTAATCTCGCCAATTTTGAAATCATCCGGCTTTGGATATACACTTAGTATATCGACTATTTCCTTTGACTCCGTTCAATATCCACGTCTCTAAAACCATCTTGGATCTCCGATTCTGATGCCTTTTTCCATCTATTCGTTTCGTTCCGATTGGTTTACCTCTATTTCCCCACTTTTTCGACCAATGCCAATCCTTTTAGGCAACAATGCTACTCACATGCCCACTCAGGTTGGTCGTATAGTCACCCATGGCAGCTCCATCATCCAATCGAGCATCATGTGGACCATGTCGTTTCCTATTTACAATGGCGCTCTTTACTTCGTCACGTTCGTTGATGACTCCACTCGCTATTGCCCACCTCTTCCTCATTAAGTTTTGCGAACGGGCAACGGTCCCTTCTAATCATTCACCAAAATACCATGGCTCACACTCGACAACAAAATGACGTCTTTGATTGTACCGTTATCAAAACAACACATCCTATGTTACACTATCGAGACTCCCAACTATGTTTTGAGGGGAATCCATCACCGCGGCAAACTATATTAGCAATCTCCTGCTCTTCCGAACGCCGCTCCGCATAAAACTTGAAAGGTCATCAAACTTAATGTTTTTTACTTTCGAATATTCGGTTGCGTCGCCTGGACGAAAGATGTGACATCCAATGACATATAGAACAATCGTGCCCAACTCGACCTTTTAGTAGGAACTCCACCAAATCGAATGCTTATCAAATTTGGCTGACTCAAGATTGTTAAAGACAACTCCCCCTATCAGCGAACTCATTCAATCCATGCCTCCACTTTCGTCTCCCTATCTCATTTCCACTACTCAATCTACAACTCTTTATGTCTTTCCCCTTCTCTTTCCCTCCATTACTCCTGCCTCAGTTTGTTTGAGCCTCCCCGATCCTGCTTTCCTCCGTTTATCAAGGCATACCTTGTCCTCCTTTTATCAACGCGTGTCTTCAGCAGAATGAACCTTAGCCTTTCCCTCTCATGGAGTCCTTTATGTCTTTCCCTGCTCCATTTGTCCTGACCCTCCTTACATCATTCCGCTTGATGCTCTGGTGGTGGCTCCACTTATCCAGCCCTCCACTTATCCATAAAGGCGTTTGCATCCAAGCTCGGAAAGCTCGTGCCACCTATGGCGTCCCCAACAATCTTATGTTAGATGTTCCGTTGTCCTTTTTTGCCTGCATGGCCAATCCTAATGTTGTGGCTTGGAATGCAACCATTGATGACGAATTTGAAAGGATTGATGACGAATTTGAATCCTTGCAACGCAATGGCACTTGGAAACTCACCTCTCTTCCTTGGTGATAAGTCATCCGCTCAAAATGGGTATTTCGAGTCAAAATCAAAGTCGACGTTACCCTTGACCCCTTGAAAGCTCGATTTGTCGCCAAAGGATTTCTCCAAAATGAAGGCTTGGTCTTCACAAAAGCTTCTGTATTTCTGGGCAAATTTATGTCCATCCGTATCTCCTCCCCTTGCAGCCTTTTGAGACCAGCATGTGCATCAAATGGCACATGCAAACCACATTTCTTTTTGGCGCTCTCAACAAGGAGCTTTTTGTTAAGATACATCTCACTGAGCACGGAGCATTTAGTCTGTCGCCTCCTCAAGTCCTTATACTGACTCAAACTAGCTCCTCGCGTTTGAAACTAGCACCTTGGTGTCGTCCTTCCTAGCGAGTGCTCTCTTAAGCTTGCGACAGTTTTGGTCTCGTCATCCAAGGTAAAACCGAAACTCTTGTGAACATCGTCTTTTATGTTGACAGTTTTTTCCTAGCTAATCCCTCTCTTTCGTACATTTTTCAGGACAAAACCATGTGAAACACTCACTTTGCCATGAAAAACTTTAAGGAACTAGAGGATTACCTTAGTATCCTTGTTAGCTAAGTTGGTCTGCCCAAACCCTCTATCCTCTTTCTCAAGAACAATACTTCTCAGAGGTCTTACACAGGTTCTCTATACCATTGTCTTAATGCACTCCTGTTTGCCATTGGATGTCAATGTCATTAGCAACAACTCTGGTGAGTCTGCCCATGGAGAGATACATGATCAATTTAGGTCTATAGTCGGTGGCCTCATGGACGTCGTGATTTGAGCTCGTCCTGACATTGCGGTTGTTGTCACCCAACTTAGCCAGTTTAGCACTAGATCACCTCTTTGCCGAGAAGCGGGTCCCCCGCTATCTCAAAGGCACAAGTCCCATCTACTCACTTGCTGCAATTCCTCTTCTCCTTAACATGTTTGTCTTCGTTATGGGTGGTGGGGTGACCGTGACACCTGCCGCTCCACTTGCGGTGTTTGCTTCTCTCTTAGTGGTGTTATCTTTTGGGAATCCAAAATACAGCCTACGGTTGCCTTATCTTCCACAAAAGTTGAATACATGGCAGCCACCCATGTAGCTGTCTGGCTTCGCTCACTCCTCTCCAATCTTCCAATCTCCAATTTTCTCCATCCTCTCCCACAACAGTTTTTGCAAGGTGCTCTTGTCCTCATGAGCAATCCTTCACATCATCGGCGCACCAAGCATATTGATATCCAATTTATTTTTAAACGGGATGCCACCGACGCCGGCACTCTCACCTTATCTTATTGCTAGACTTCCCTCGAGATGGTCAACTGCTTCATCGGACCTCCATCTTTGAGTCTGACAAAGCGAGGTGGTGTCAAAATTATATTTTTGTTAAGGTCTTTAGGTTAGAATTCCGTCTTTCCGTATAGTTCTCGTAAACATCGGAATGTAGAATTGTGTCAATGTTACTATTTATATTCTAGTCATACAGATAGTTTTAGCCGTCCTACGGCTTTTGCTCTAGTGCCTAGGGTTGGGGATCAGATTCGCTTAGCCCCCATGTCTTTTGTCCTTTGTCCTTGCCTTTAATGGAAGAGTCAAGTGTCTTCTGAAGGATCGTTGAGTCCAAAGAGGTCACTCTTGGGACATTTTGTTTTCGGTACTTAAGCTGCTTGTACCTAACCGTTAATCAATTTGGAGGAATTGCTTGTTTTTGTTTTCTTTCTACCTTTGACTTCCATGCTTATTCTTGCTATCATGACTTCCAATCTAATACCTTCTCCCTCTCCCTCTCCCTCTCTTTCTCCCTCATCCTCGCCCTCCCCCTTCCCTCGCCATCCCGCCTTCCCTCTCCCTCTCACTCTCTCTCTCCCTCTCAATTTCGAGTCATGTGATATATGTCTTCCTCTTTTTCTCCTCTCCCTCTTTAGGTCCCTATCGCTTTTAAAAGCTTGAAGTCATTGGTTTCTTTCAATGTTTGCTTTCTAACGTTTGAATTTTAACATTTCTTTTTCTCTTTTCTTTGATATAGGAATGAATTTTGCGGATTTTCTCACTTTTCTCGCAATCATGGTTGATCGAGATTTGCGATCTTTGCAAATTCTCATTCATAATCGAAGTCACTTCTTTTTGAATTCCGATGAAATCAAATTTGACCCTTCCATGTGTCAAAATCTTCAATCTCAAAGTGAATGTCATCATTGTTTTTCTCAACTTTCCTTAGATTCCAATCCTCATCTTTCGGTTAAAAACTTGTTTGAAAAATCGAGTACTTGCATTGCGTGTTGTTTCCTCGAAGAAATTTGTCAACTTTTTTTCAATTTGAATCGAATAAAAAACGTGACTTTATGTATGGGTGACGTTTTATTCCTTTTGGAGGAGAGAGAGAGACTTCCCTTCAATAAAAACACCTTGAGTTTGTTAGGAAAGGTGTTTCCTTTGCAAAATTTTAATAGACCGTCTTTATTTCAAACATTAGATCTTAATATCAAAATAGGTTGTTCTCTTAATGCCTCGTACTTAGTAAATATTATAGAGAAAGGGTTGAAATGGGCCAAGAATACTCTCAAAGAAAAATATCTTAGAGAATTGTCTAAAATTGTGACATTTGTGGAAAATACTTTGACGGTTAGTAATAGCCCAAGGTGATCATTTAGTGTTGAACATTTGTTTCATGTTTTGAATATGGAGTGAAAGCAAATGTTTATAAATTTGGTTTATAAGTTTGTGAATAAAACGGGTTTTTTGGATATATGAAGCATTCCCTTATGACCCATATTGACATTGCTTCAACGTTCACGTGATTTTCAATATTCATTTTAATTTCTAATTTACTCTTGATTTTTAGTATTAATTTCCTTGACAGATAAATTTGGTCTTTGTGTCATTTAACATCGTTAGGATGCTTTTGGTAACAATTGAAAAGTGTACAATTTTATTTTATTTTAAGATGTGTTGTTGTTATTTTGTCTTGTTGCTGACTTTTTTTTTTAAGAGATGTTTGTCTGTTGCTTTCTCACCTTTTTTTTGTGAGCTTTCAAGACTGAAAATTTCTCCAGTTAGAGATACAAATTATTGCATACAATTATGCATAAAAATGTGAATCACAAAAATACAAACAACATGAAAATTGGTATTAATAAACAAATAGAAAAAAAAAAAACAAAATGTGGAAAAAGAATCTGTGATTTACTAATTTTCAGTTAGGTTTTCGAACTGTTACATGAAAATGAAGAAGTTCCAATTGGTAACATGTAAACTATTTTCTTTCTTCCAGTGTTTCATAATACCCAGGCGGGAACCCACACATGTATCTTATATTCAACAAAATAGTCAAAATATTCCGAAAATTTGCAATAATTATAAACCAGTATAATCTTTTCAATACGAAAACACCCACAACATGTGCATTGGAATTTGTGGGCACTTTACATAATGAAAACGATAAACGTATGCCTTATTTTGGTTGGGCGTATACACCTACACCAATTTGTACAAATTGTACAGTACACATACACAAAAGTACAAATCTGGTACAGTTGTGTCAATTACTTGATAGTTAGTTCGATGACCAACTTAGACAAGTGAAAAAGTGCAATGATCATTTATATTTTTGCCACGGTTGTGAACGTCGACCTTCATGTGAAAACAACAGATGACAAGATCGTCCAAATGTTTCGTAATGAAACTGTAAAGACCACATGCATATAAATTTGTTCCGGATAAGCCACTTCTTATACAAAATCATTTGAACAAAAACCTTGGTACCAGATCATTTGAAAGCATATTTAAGTTTTAAAAATGCCGAACACCAAAGTTTAAACGACAAAATCGTTTAAACATTTAAATACTCATTAAGATACTAACATAACTTTTTGGAAACAACAATTATTTTGACCTCAAATATAACATATTTGAAAAATTAAAAGAAGAAACAAAGTATTAGTAATAATAATAATACTAATAGTATAAAAAACTTGATTTTTCTTATTATTATAAATATTTACTTTCTAATCTACTTTTTTTTTTTTTTTTCTTTTTTTTTCACTTATTTATAATATCTATAATTATCCCTATCATGTGATTTGGTACAAGAAGCGGCATACAAAAAAAACACTTTTATTTACATGTGGTCCTTAAAGTTTACTTTGCGTAACATTTGGACGATCGTGCCTATTGTTGTTTTTATATGATGGTCGACGTTTACAATCGCGACAAAAACATAACAGGCCCCTTACACTTTTTCACAAGGTCGAAGTTGGTCAACGGGCTAACCGTTGAATCCTGGCACAACTCTACCGAATTCGTACTATTGTGCACATGGATTGTACAAAATTCGTACTTTTTTGTACATGGATTGTACAATTTAGTACAGGTTGACGTAGGCACTTGCGCCCAACCAAAATGACGCTTGCGCTTATCATTTCCCTAAAAATAACAAAATATCGGTATAAAAGGAAAAAAACTTATGCAAGAATAAATGAAATGAACATATAAATAAATTAAAGAAAACAAAAAATGAATAAAGAATAAAATGTGGACACTAAAAGTAACCTACACATCTTCCAAGTTCACGCTAAGTCAAAATTGTCCAAACTCCTACACTTTTTTTTGAGAAGACTTGAAATCGTACACTCATTTACAGAAGGAAAGAAAAGGGTCCAACAACAAAAGTAGGAAAAAAGAAAGAGAGACAAAGTGTAGGTCTACCTATTTTTTATGCCGTGAACACATAATGAGAAAAATTATCGACAAGAAACTAAAAACCGTACGTCTTCCAAATCAAGAATCACTCCATGTTTTCCACGCTTCATAATCTCGAGAACACAAACCCCCATTTCTTAAATGATGAATATTTTGGGAAATTGTCGATCCAGGGTTAGGAATAAAACCCATAGAAGCACAACTACATAGAGCTTGTTCTATGTAAAGACTCATTCCGCGAAGTTCTTTTCCAAAAGTTGTTTGATTTACATGTAACGGATCCCCGTCAAGTTTTACGGGCGATTTAACGGAAATAAGAGTTTTTATTTCCTCTATAGAAAGTCGGTTGGTAAAGAGACCGTACCGTTTAGAAAGTACACGTTCTCGAACCTTTTGTTTCCACGGCGTCAGGTTTTAAAAAAAAAGAAAACAGAAGAAAAAGATAACAATAAGAGAGGAGTCAAAGAAGAGAGAAAAAAGAAACCAAGGAGAAATTGGTTATGATACCCGATTAAAAATTCCTTTTTTTTTTTGAGGTGGGAAAACAAGAAAATAAAGACACTTACAAAAAATAGATGGAAAGAAAAGTACCTTCAAGTCATAGAAAAGAAACTCGATAGGAAAATGAGGGATATAACCTGATCTTCCGAAAATCTCCGAAAGACGTTTTCGCCATTTATTGGTTCGCAAATCGGTCATAATAAAAAGTGTGACATTTTGTCGCGTTTCCGATTTTAAACCTTCATATAGAGAGTCAAGCTGGTCAATGATCAATCTGAAAAACAAGCCATACCCACCAAATAAAAGGGTTTCCTCACAAAAAAAACACTAAAAAACATTAAAAAGGCGTTAAAATGTATCGCCAACTAAAGGGGCTTCCAAAACAAAAAAAACACCGAAGACGTTAAAAGCGTGAAGGAGAATATGAAGGGTTTTCCTCAGAGAAAGAATCACTAAAAACATTAAAGAATGTTAAAATGGAAAAACAAGAGAAATGAATTTTCCCACAAGAAACTCTAAAATCAAATAATCTAAAAAAAGAAAAACAGAAAAAAACATTAAAATGGACCAACAATGGTTTCTTCACAAAGAACAGTAAAATCTAAAGAAACGTTAAACTGGACCATCAATCAAATGGGTTTCCTCACAAAAGCCACTAAAAATGTTTAAAAATTCAAACCTTAGAACCTTAAGACGTCAAAACATTAAAACGTCAAAATATTAAATAATTAAAAATGAAAATGAACCAGCCAAGATTTGAACCCAGGACCTATGGATTCCGGCCCATTTTTTTTCTAATCCCAACCCGTTTTGGACTCTTTAGAGAGCCTTCAAGCCTGGAAACTAATCAAAACCATTCAAAATCCTATTAAATTTATCATCAAATATTTTCAAGTTTACAAACGAAAAAACAAATGTGAGAAACGATACACAAATTGAACCGATGCAAGAATTGATAAAAATAAAAGGTTATGAAGTAAACAGAAAAAGCACAAGACGTACTTATTTGTTGCATTTTGGGCTAAAGGATCACTGAATTGACCATCTCCTCCTCGATAATGTAGACATACAAAGCTTCCGTTGGAAAAAGTTTCAGTTTCGGAAATTTTTTTTGCTGCCCGCATAATCGGTCGGGTGAAAGGCAAAAATGATGTCTGGCAACTACACAAGAGACAGAAAAATACAAAATAGAACAAAAAAAAAAAACACGATCGGAGAAATTGTGCCTTTGTAAAATTGACAATTTCCCACAAAACTGCTTTTGGAAGTTCTAATTGCCTCAAAAATAGAGGTTGTACTCTTTTTTAGAATAACACCTTTTATTTCACCTCACCTCAAATTAGAAATAGAAATAGGAGTAGAAACAGAAATGGAATTAGACATAGAAATAAAAATAGGAATAGAAATAAAAACAGAAAGAGAAATAGAAGTAAAAATAGAAATAGAAATCCAAATGGAATTACAAATACAATTTTAATATACAATTACAAATACAAATGCAAATACTAATTAGAATACAGGTACAAATGCAAATACAAGTATGAAGAAGTACTTGTACAAGTACAAGTGCAAGTACAATTTCTAATACAAATACAAATACAACCACAAAAAAGACAAGCAAAGATAAACACACATATACACAAAAAAACAAATGTTTGTTTTTTTGTTTATCTCACCTCAAATTACCAACTTTCTCATCTCCGTCGAGAGCCTCGAAATCATAATAATGCATCGCACTTCCTATCGACAATATTTTGCTTTCCGCAAATCGAGTTCCTTTTGTACCTAAATAGCTCACAACATTTTTCGGTATTGGGATTTTTCGTCCATCTCTTTTCATAATTTCGAGACCCGTCAAAATGTATTCGTGCTCGAATTCCGGTAAAATACCGGGAGAGAAATTAGGACATATTCCGTTTAGTTTTCCAGAACGGAAATAATCCGTCGCGTTTCCGTTACTGTCTCTGAACGCATAGAAACAGTAAACATCGGCTTTTACATGTTATTGATTCTTGCCTTTAGACAAAATGCATCAAAAAGACTATTATAAAATGTCATACTACTGTGACTTATTTGACCTATTAGCTGTAACCTTTTCAAAAGGAAATCTGTCAACTAAATTTTTTTGAATTTTGAATTATCTACAGAATCAGATTGAACTCTTGAACACAAATATACCATATATATATATATATATATATATATATATATATATACACACACACATAGTATACATATGCTATCATATTTGTAGGTATCAATCAATACAATATTCTTGAAAAACACGCAAAAACAGATTATAACATAAAAAAAGGAGGAAGCAAATTACCTCCCATAAGTCCAGATCATATTGGAGCAATCACTTCTCAGCCGAGAAACAAGAGGCCATTTGTACCCTTCTCCTTCTACGTCTCTCCCTCTCTCTCCTTCTCCCTCTCTCCCTTCCTCTCCCTCTCCCTCTATCTCTTTCTCTCCCTCGCCGTCTCTCTCCCCCTCTCCCTCTCTCTCGTCCTCTCCCTCTCCATCAACCCCTCGCTCTCCCTCCCCCTTTCCTTCTGCCTCTCCCTCTCTCTCTCCCTGTCCCTCACCCTCCTTCCACATATTTCCCAATAAATGCCCACACTTGTCCATAGGCGTCCCCGGAAATCGATGAGATAATGGAGTACTTCTTTGTCTCTTCGAAAAATAATTTACGATTTCTCCACACCAACTGCAATTTGAAAGTGGTACGGAAATATCGAGACCACAAAAAATAGCCACAAAAAGACGAAAATCGATTGTCTTTACTAGGTCTGTTTTCATATAAAAACCCAAAAAAAGAAACATTTTGAGACATCTGTGACCGAAAACTTATTTTTATTAGTTAAAAAAAAATTGTGTTTGAATAGACCGAAAATGTGAAAAAGACAAAATTTACGGAACGGAAAGCGTATAATTTTTATGTTTGATTTTTTTTTTAAAGTGTTGCCTTAAAACAGTTTCAAAAGCTTAAAAATCAGACTCTGGTAGGAAAAAAAAAAAAGAGATGGGGGGGGGAGAGTGGGAGAGAGAGAGAGGGAAAGGGAGAGAAGGAGAGAGAGAGAGAGACTAACCTCTAGAAAGGTAAGAAACATCGACAACATCGGCCATAGAAACATAATTTTCGGATTTAAGAAGTCGTGAAATAGCTTTCCAGGCGTCTTTTCTCATCTGAAAATAATAAAAAAAGTTATATTCACATATTGGTTTAACTTCAAACTTCAAATAAAACCAAATTTCTTCAATTTTCGTCATAAAAATCTACACGTCCATCGCTATTGGAGTTGGTAAATAATAAGCGTTAACACTTTATTAAAATTAAACACACTAAATTATGTTCAGCCACGTGCCTCGTGATGAGCCATTTAACTAATAATGTTTTTAACACTAATTTATGATTTTGGGACAATAGAACACTCAGTCGAATTAGAGTTATCAACTCTAATAACGATGATCAGTGTAATGTAATACATCTATCAAAATCAAAAACAATTTATCGTGATGTTCATAAATCGAATTATTAACAAGCTTAGCTAACCGATAAGTGCCCGGAAAACCTTAGTACATAAAATAGTACCTATATCTACAACAAATAGAATGTAATATCTGGCCAAATCTTGACCATACACTTAATTGGATGTAAATTCTGCGTATAAAATCCGAAAAAAAACATTTAGTACACATAGCTTTTTTCCTGCAGAAATTCATTATGGTACCATACACTGCCCATCGCTATTAGTGTTTTTTTTTTACGCAAAATCATAAATTAATGTTAATAAGTATAGTTAGGTGACTGACCCATATTGAGCCACGTTGAAAGGCATGATTTATTGCAGTTCATTCTAATAAAGTGTTAACGCTAATAATTCACTGACTCTCATAGCGATTCACTTTGTAGTGGACACCATGTATCGTTATTAGCACCACTGTTTTTTTTCCACCACTAAAATCGTCTTTTCTCGTCTTTTCTCCATGCACACTTGTCGGATTATTAATCTGACGGTGGTTCTTTCAACCTCCTCTTTTTTAAAAGATGTTTAATTCGACGATTGTGATGGGTAAGGATCGCATCTTCCAAGCGGCTTTCTCCAAACAAAAATCGGAGAGGTGTACACGGACGAAAAAAACTTTGAGGCTAAAAACAATACACTGTGTACCTTGTTGAGAAAAATTCCAGCCTCAACAGCTGTCGAAACAAAACATTCCAATAGTATGAAAATAAATGTACGGATACTGATAATACAGTGATATCGCCATCAATACATCGCAATAATGAACGATAAAAGTTATCGTCTCCATACATAGATTATCAAGACCCTAAAAAAAAACATATAGATTATTTGCAAATCTTGCTCAATATACATCACTAAAATACCGTAAAAAACGCTAAAAAACCCTAGGATGAAACAAAACCCTTAGAAACCCTAAAGAAATCCTCGAGGTGAAACATTTTCAAACAGATATATGATTTTTTGGGTTTTGAGAAACTTAATTTTTTTTTTGATTTTTTTTGGTTGACAGTAATTTTTTTGTGGAATTTTTGGGATTTAGCATTTTTTCGGAACTTGACAGTTTTTCTAAAAAAAAATAGGATTTTGACTTTTTTTTGACAAATTTTAAGGTTTTGAGAAGTACCACATTTGATTTTCTTGCTGTCCCGTATTCACACCGACCAAACCAATGGTCAAAATGTCGTAAAATAGGGGGTACAATTAGGGTTCTGAAATCAGTCAATTTAAAAAAAAAAAAAAACCCAATGCTCCTTCAGCAGACAATGTTCAAAATCTGTAAAAAAATGTAAAAAATGTATTAAATCTATAAAATGAACAAAATGTATAGAATGCACAAGATTTACAAAATGAAAAAATGTAGAAAATGTGCAAAAATGCACGAATCATATAAAATGCACAAAATCCACAGAGTTATAATAGGAACAAAATATATAAAATGTCTTTATTAGCTATAAACAGTTATAGATAGGTCATAAAAACAGTTTAGATGGGTCATATAAAAAATAACTTTCTTAAAAGGAAGTATTAAATCATTAGTCTTTTAGTGTTGAAAACCTTTAAAGATTGAGAGAAATAATGTTATTTTGCGAGCTTTTTTCGAGTTTTTCGAAGAACTCATGACAGAATACAAAAGAGAAAGAGGAGAGACGGAAGAGAAGGGAAAGATGAGAAATGAAAGGGGAGGGAGACAAACATGTTAAGAGACCCGTGACTCGGAAGTGAGAGGATAGAGGGGAAGAGGATAAAGGGGAAGAAGGGAGAGGGAGAGAAATAAGGACAAGGAGAGGGACAAGCCTTTTGGGACACTCGTGACTCAGAAGAGAGAGGAGGGGGAAGGGATAGGGAGAAAATAAGAAGGTGGTGGACAAACATGTTGGGAAATTCATGACCCATAAGTGAGAGAGAGAGAGGAACCTGTTAGGAGATTCATAACTTGGAAGAGAGAGGAGAGAGGGGAGAGAACGAAAAGGGAGAGGAAGGAGGAGATGGACAAACTTGTTGGGGAATTTATGACTCAGAGAAGAGAGGAGAGGGAAGAAGGGAAAGAAGGGAAACAAGGAAGAAGGGAAAGGGAGTGAAACAAGGAGAGAGACAAACCTGTTAAGGAGGCCGGCCAATCGGAGGGCATGTTTGAAGCTAATGAGTTGATTCCCGAAACCACTATGTGGGGCATACCACAAAAACTTTTCATTTTCTTCAACACTTAAAAGTTTTTCTTGAACGCTTAAATTTTTTTCTTCAACGGTTAAAAGTCTGTCTATAGGAGAATGGAGAGGATTTGGTCTTCGAAAAGATAAAATATCTGCGAGGATAATCGCACACAAAAGGGTCACCAAAAAACAAAAATATGGACATTTTTCAGTATTAACAAAAGTAGATTTTTTCTTCAAAGATCAATTAATCGAATTTTTCAAGAATTTAAAAAGTTGTAAGAAACAGTATACACAATAAAAATAAACACTCAAACTTCGTCACGGTAAGTGTTGAGAGTTTTGATTTTTTCATAATATACACGTGTGGAAAAATTCAAAAGTAGTAGCACAATCAAGGTCTCATATTATCTTTTGTTATACAACTTTTTAAGATAAAAAAATATTTACATTCGTTTATGTTCATGTTTGTAATTGTACACCATTTCAATCCTAACGCATATCCTAAACTTAGTTTTTAAAGTGACACTCTGCCTAAGAGCCTTAACCCTAATTGTGTCTAAAAAAAACTTTCAAACAACCCTAATTCTAGTCCCACCCTTATCTTACCTTAAAGCTAATCTTAGTTTAAGCCTTCACCCTAATAAAACCCTAATCCTGACCATGATTCTGCAGTTCTTCGCCAAAAACTTTCCTTAACCCTAACCCTAAACCTAACCCTAACTGTCACTAACCCTAACTGTTCAACCTAAACCTAAGCCTATGTCAACCCTAAGCCTAATGTTAACCCTAAACCTAACCCTAAATCTAACTCTAACACCAACCCTAACCCTAACTCTTACATTAACTCACAAGTCTAGCAATCCAGTATTCCTTGACTTTATAAGTTTACATAGAACATGAAAGTTCACAAACGACAAAGTATAATTATGCAAACATCATTGATAAATGCGAAACTACAAAAAAAAAACAAAAACAACAACAAACAAAAAAAATAAAAATTATTCGATCTTACCAGGAAAATGGTACCCTAAGACACGAAAAATAGTGATTCCCACGCATATGGCAAGAAGAGACCATAAAATAGAAGATTGCCTTGACCGAAAACCCATTTCTTACAAAAAATCTGTTGAAAAACCTCACAACTTTTTAGCAATTAGCATAAAGCCGAACTGCGCAAACGCGTGCGAACGCTATATCTAGTAACCACGTATTACAGGCATACTACACCGTGTATCGCTATTAGTGTTAATATTTTTTACGCCACTTAAAACATCTTTTCTCCGTACACACGTGTCCGATTTTCAATTTGAGACCGCCAATTGGAAGCTGAGAATCTTACCTTTCAATCGCAACCGTCAGATTAACAATCCGACAAGTGTGTACGGAGAAAAGATGTTTTAAGCGTTGATGTCCAATTCGTACGGATTTCAACTTTTTTACGAAAACTACGTAGTATTCGTTGATTATATACTTTTCGTAAAATTCGTGTAGATTTCGCTGTACGGGCATCTGCGAAAGCGTACGAAACCGTAATCCTAGAAAATCTTAAAAATATCTTAATATGTACGAAAACTTAACAGAAATGTACGATACTTTACGAAAAGTGTACCCTAAAAAACCTAATTCATGACTCTAATATAGTGCCATCGTAAATAGTGTGGTGTACGGTCTGTCAGAGACGTACTTTTTTGTACTTTTTCAAGTAGAAAAGTACAGAAAAGATATTCACGCTGTCAAGGAGTCGCGCTAACATGTAATTGCGTAAATATTTTCCGGCATTCGCGGATGTCAAAAAAACGCGACGGCGTACGATTTGAACAATTTCGTAAATGCACATATTTTAGTGTGGAGATATTCTGCACCGAAAATTTTTACAAAGCAGTTTGCAAATTAGAGTATACGAAAAATTAGAATAAAAATTATTTCAAAAAAAAAACGACATTCCCAATTAGCGTAAATAACGCTAATTGTTTCATTACGCTATCTATTTCATTACGCTAATAGCGATTCACGGTGTACCATTAACAGAAGTGTTATGTACAATTGCTGGTGGGACAAGAGTCACAAAACCAATATGTCGGATAGCCAACATCAGAGGTCACGATCGGGTACCCGAATCCGTACTTTATCCGTACCCGGCCGGCCGCGTCGGTCCGGAACCGATTCGGGTGCCAAATTTTGGGGGCCGGCCGGATTCGGCCGGGTGATTAAAAAATAAATAAAATAAATCGGGTACGGCAGGGTAAGCTAGAAAAAAAAAAAAAAATGTCGGATTCGGATTGTTGAAATTTTGACTTTTGTGAGCTCTGGCCAACATGTAAACTGATCCGTTGGCCAAGTTAATCTGGCCAAGTTAACATCGGTAATTTATGGTTTGTATATGGTTTATTATTATTGCCATAATAAATTACAAAACTTCGTTAGTTGTTGTGGGATTCAGGGTACTGCTTTTTTGGTGGCGATGGGTTAAAGGTTGGAGTGCGAAAGTTGCAAGAGAGAGTTCGCGATATTGTTGAAGGAGATATTTATTTTTTATATTTATTGCAAAACTTGCGATGGAAAAACCATTTGGTTACAAAGGGGGTAAAAAAACAAAAGGAAACATGTAAAGACTATAAGAGTCACGAGAAAATAGGCAAAGAGGTCATATATGTGGCAAGGAGACATATATCTTAGTTAAAACTGTTTTTGTGGTGGTTTCCGCAATGTGTCTTTTGTTTTTTTTTTTGAAGTCTTTGGGTTTTTTTATATTACTACTATAGGGATGCCGTTGTCTACTATTATCTTTTCGTCCATTTTAGAGCGATTGTTTTTAAAGTTTGGTTTCCTATTCTAAGCATTAATTTATATTTTTTTTTATATAAACCCATTCTTCTATACTGTTGAAACAACAAAGTTTTTTTTCTTTGGACCAACAATGCATATTCGAAACTTAAAAAAATTGTTTGATTGGTCATACTCCTCAACGGACGTTTCCATAACCCTTTCCAAACCATCACAAAAATACGAACATTTTTGAACGAGAAAAATTGGAAAAAAAAGTGTTGTGTGTTTCTCCCCGACTATTTTTTTCCCCTTTCCATGTGTTTCTTATTAGATTTCTATTTGTTAAATTCACATGCACTTCATATTATGATTAGTGTTGTTGTTTATGCTGCAAGCATCTCCAATGAATTTAAATATTGTTAAAATTACTTTATCATTTAGGTGATACATTCATACAATTATTTCTGATAAAAGTCTAATGATCTGTTTGCAATGCGTTTTACCTTTTTATCTCCTCTATAATATTTTCTATCCATACTGTCTCAATGTTGGAAATATTTTATTTTAATGACATTTTTTTTTTTCAAATGGTAACCCAAATTTACCAAGTGGTTAAAATGACATTTTCTTTTGAAAGTAACCGCATTTACTAAAAATCTCCATGCAAAAGTGCGATTAAAAGGAAAAATTCCAATACCAAAAAAGACAAAAACGGAGTGAAAACCAAAATTCTAACCACTAAAAGACATTATAACAAAAAGTCATTAAAATCACACGTTTTCAACACCACAAAAAAAATTAACCAAAAACAAGATCATCAAAACATTTACACAAATTATTAAACGGTTCTTCTCTTAATATTAAAACACCTTCCTAGTTGTTAGAAAAAAAATCAAAAATCGTATGGGATACTAAAAAAATTAACTTTTTTATTGTACAAGAATGAAACCCTACTTGGACCACAAATCCTAAATCGTCTTAACAACAAAATAGAAAAACCAAAAGTTGACGTCCAATTCCATTATATTCGTACAACTATCGAACAAAAACTTTTACGATCGATTTTACTTATTTACATCGCAATCGAAAAAATACATCGACATTTACTTTCAAAATTATTGCACTCGTCGTTGACAAGATACTTTCAATTAAATTCATCCCCAAAAAGGGAAAAAAGAAGATATGGCCATATTAAAATGCACTCATTATATATACAATTTTGGTTTCCAAACTTTTGAAAAAGAAAATGCCTACCCAAAATGGTGTGGATCTCACCATTTTAATTGAAATCCTAAACCGGTATTGGTTGTTCACAAAACAAGCTTTCTTGATCCAATCGAACCACCTAATATCCACACCTCCCTTTCCCTTTCCCTCCCCCTCTCCCCCTCCCCATTCCCATCCCCCTACCCCTCCTCCCCCTCCCTCTCTCTCACTCTCTCTCTTTCTCTTTCCTGCTTCCCTCCCTCTCCCTCCCTCCCTCTATTCTGTTTTTTTGTCCTTTTCCCTCTTTATCGCATTTTTTGCATCGGATGCCAACAAGGCGCCCAAGTATCTCGATAACGTCCAAATTTCCACTAAAAGACAGAAAAGTCTCCCGACCAATAGGATCGCTCCGAGCCAGGTGGCGGCGAGAGGAGAATTTGAAAAATTTCGACGAACCCAAATCCAAAGGGGAAGAAAATGGAGACCAGCCATACAAAGGGCCCCGATTGGACTGTTTTATATGTCGGAAAAGGACAAAATAGTCGATTTGAAAAAGACAAAAGTTTTTCGCATTGCAGGAAATGACGATCGCGTGTGAAAAAAAAAACAAAGGAATCGAGGAAAAGGACAAAAGAATGAGTAAGAGAAAGAAAGGTTTTCCCACGAAAAGATATTCACGTTTACAAAAAATAAAATGGATGGAAAGAATGAATAAAAATGAGAGTGTCTTTCATTAATTGTTGTATTTAATGGAGTTACCATACTACCGATATTAATGGACCACTGCTCATAGTTCAAATTGAATTTTCAAAAATTGCAAATAAGATTGAACAATGAACGTTTAATTTTCCAAAAACCAGTAACCTTTCTAATTTTGAACACTATATTCGATCAGTAACTACAATCCTCAGTTTTTACAATACATGTCACAAACGCCATACGTTGCGGTAATGTTTACAGTACTTGAAATTTATCACATATTATACCCAAAAACTACCCTACCGTACCAAAACTCTACAGTGACCAGAACTCCAGAATGACTTGCCCCATAACACATACCGAAAGGATTAAAAATTACGACAAAATTGATAATCGCAAGTTCTCTCCCTCTTCAACGACAATATTCGCATGTAATGTCGGAACATTAATACTAAACTCGATATTTATATAACACTGTGTTCCTATAATTTTTCATCAATTTCTCCTATATCTCGTTTCAATGGACTTTCGCGGTTTAGAACAAAAAAAAAAAAAAGTAAGAAAAGTACCTCCGAAAGTTGTTAGTGGTGACAGCAGTCACCCATTTTGGCGCTCCGAGAAAACAATCGGATTTCCAAGTGGCTCCCGCTGACGCATGTGTTCCGACAAAAACGGACCATTCTATGCATGGAATAACGGAACCCAACGGATTCGTAACGGAAACGTGCCACATGCAGCTTCGTAAAGCACAATCGACCGCAACGTCAAGGAAAGCTCCAAATGTGGAAACCTAGCAATACAAAGAAAGGCATGGTATTTAGAAAGAATAAAAGAAAGACATTGTATTCCACATTATAATATGAATGCGGAAATAATTGGTCAAAACGACCTCTCGATTATGATCCTGAGAAAAAAATGTTATGATCCAGAAATGTATTTATTGTGGTCTAATGGAAAATACAAAAAAAAAAAAAAAGACATCCTATATCGGAGGACAACAAAGTCAAACCAATGATTGGATATCAGAAACCCTTCTCTTCCTAAAAAATCAAATCCTTCCCATTTCAAGTTTCAATTAAAGAATCAAACATAATCCTCTTCTAAAATATACGACCATTGCAGAACAAAAAAGGACTAAAAGCACTCTCCTTACACTAAACACCATTCCATCCCTCACACGCATGGAAAAAGACACAATGTAATGGTGGTTCAACACATATAGGAAAATTGCATGTGAAAAACGAGGTTCACTAAATAATGTGTAAAATTCAGTATCTACGGTCTATTTTCAATTGGTCAGTGTAAAATGTTCAGTGTTCCATGTTTGTGTTCACAATGCTCAAAATTGAATGTTGAAAGGTACACCGTGTATCGCTATTAGTGTTAATATTTTTTTCGCCACTTTAAACATCTTTTCTTCGTATGTTTTTGATTTTCACATAAAGACCGCCAATCGGAAGATGAGAATCTTGGCTTTCAATCACAACCGTCAGATCCATAATCCGGCCATTGTGTATGGAGAAAAGATGGTCTAAGTGGCAAAAAAACATTAACACTAATAGCAATCCACGGTGTAACATTCGATGTCCAAAGTCCAAAGTCTAATATTCGAATGGTCAATTGTAAACGGTCAACATTCATTGTTCAATGTCTAATGTTCAACATTCAATTTTCAATGTTCAATATCTAATCCAATCTATCCAATGTTCTATGTTCATTATTTGACATTCGATTTTGAATCACCCAAATCTTCAATGTTCGACGTTCACTACTTAATATTCAATATTCAGTATCCAAAATTCAACGTCCAATATCTGGTGTCAAATGTTAAATTTCAAATTTCCAATGTTAAATTTCCAATGTTCAATGTCCAATTTCCAATGTCCAATGTCCATTGTCCAATTTCCACTGTCCAATGTCCAATGTTCAATGTTCAAAGTTCAAAGTCCAATATTTAACTTCCCAATGCCCAATGTTCAATGTCCAATATTTAATGTCCAATGTCAAATCTTGAATGGTGAAAGTCAACATCCATGCTGGCAGTCACCAATGTTCCCACCACATAACATATCCTATTTCTTTGTAACGGTAATTTCTTCACCGATCAACAAAGTTTGGAGAATCTACAAGTAACATGAGTATATATGCCCGGGAAATATACATGAGTATAATATACATGAGAGATTATGTATATATATATATATACCTGGGAAAGTTTTCTCGCAAGCCATCCGTCGATCGCATCCATCACCCAATTTAGTACATAAAGTACGACGCAAGGATATAAATGACCTTTACTAGCAAAAAAAAATGAGGCTCCGCCAATCACCGCTCGAATGTACGTCACCAAATTTGGCGCATACCATAAAACGTCAGCATTTGGTTGCCACGTGGCACCCATCGAGGTGTCGGAATCGACGGCCGGGATCGAACCTGCATGTGGGATTTGACAATTTTAAAGTTTGGATTTTTGGGTATTACCAGAATTTTTGTAAAACAAAGTAAGAAATTAAACAAAGGAAGGTTAATATTTTGTCTCTCTCTCTATATATATATATATATTTTTTTTTTTAGTTTTACTTTTAATAATTGGGTGTAATTGACCATTGAAAGGTTTAGTTTTCTTTGTCTCCTTCTTTAAGTTTTCCTTTTATTTTTTGAGTTTTCCTTTTCTTTTTTGAGTTTTAAGAGTTAAAATGTTTTTTAGAAATGAAGATATACTCACTTTTTTTGGTCAAATTCCTTCCAAAAAATGGAGAAAAACGAAACTTTTCAAAATTTTCCGAGGAAAAGTAAAAAAAATGTTCCTTCAATTTTCTGATTCCAAGATGAAATTTAAAAATAAATCTCTGATTTTGAACTTTTCTTTGTCCTTTCAAAAAAACCCGAGACTCGTAAAAACTGAACGGAAACTGTCGATTTTTCGCAAAACAATTTCCGTTTCTGTTGCGTTTAACGGAAACGGAAAAGTTCGAAATATGGGAAGAAAATGGAGCTGACGTCAGCATAAGCAGAGCTGACGTCATCATGCTAGAAATTAACTGGAAAAAAAAAGAGAAAAATTTTAAATTTCCGTTTGACTATTGAAACTTCATATCAACCATTCTTTCATTTT
This sequence comes from Zygnema cylindricum, assembly GCA_037447655.1. Classification (NCBI taxonomy): domain Eukaryota; kingdom Viridiplantae; phylum Streptophyta; class Zygnematophyceae; order Zygnematales; family Zygnemataceae; genus Zygnema; species Zygnema cylindricum. The sequence continues at coordinate 63,409 of JBBHKE010002910.1, forward strand.
TTTATTTATTTCTATTTTTTGAAAAATAGATAATTGGGGTATCCGCGTAAAAAACATTAAAAAAATAACAATAGCAAGAAAAAACTCTTAAAAAAAAATCAAGAAATGTAAGAGAATTGAAAAAAAAATGGTAACAGCACAAGCATTCGGCTGGCACGGACCGTACAAATCGGTATTGTACAGTACACAAGCGATAGTACGAATTGTACATATGTACGGACAGTACCGAAAGGATGTTTAGTACTTTGGTTTCGACACATCTGAGCGTTCGTCCATTTTCCGTACGAATTTTCCGTACGAAAAAAATTGAACGTAGCCGATGTTTTGAAACTTAAAATTGTACATTTGAACGGCACATTATGTACGGACATAATGAACTCCTCAAAAAGTACGGACGTGTCGTGACGTACAATATGTACCGACATAATAAACTCCTTAAGTAGTACGGACATTTTGTGACGTACAATATGTACGAACATCCTTAACTCTCAAGAAGTACGGACGTGGCGCGATCGCGTCAATTCTCTAATTGGATCCAAAAGTGCAAAATTTAGAAATTTCCGTTCGCACTATTATTTCCATGTTCGAAAAATTGGACGTCCTTTTGTTACCAAAAAAAATAAAAAATGTACTCTTAAGAATTAAGACGCGTTTCCATGTTTCAGATAGTTCTCATCGATCCAAGCGAAACGGGACATGCCACGTGGCAATTCGGGCAGGTTGTCAAAATATTTTACTCTGACCGTTGCCCGAGCCTAAAATAAAAACTTTCACCTTAGACGGAGAACCACATTTTGAAAAGGTTTCGGTTTCCAAGGAAGGAAAGTTTGTGGCATTTACTTTTTTAGTACGCATTTAATTCATTTAGTATGCATTAAATTTTTAGTATGCATTTAATTTTTAGAATGCATTTAATTAAATATTATTTTATTCACTTATTTATTTTTCTATTTCGGGCTTGTGAAGAAAATTCGAAACTCGAAATTGGCAAAAAAGTTTTTTTTTTTTTTTTTCTTTTTCTTAACAGGAGAGGGAAAAAAAAGACGTTTTGAAAAAAAATGAGAGAAAAAATAAGGTATTTTATGAAAAAGGGCCCAAATGCAAAAAAAAAAACAATAAGTAATCTCAATTATCAATAAAGTCAATTTTGGATGGAGAACTCAGCACTTTTGTCTTGGACCCAGGAGTCTGGTGGGAGGAGGAGGAGACAGAGAAAGGGAGGGAGGAGAGGCAGGAGGGAGGGAAGATGAAGCAGAGGGAGGAGAAGAGGGGGGGGGGGGAGGGGAGGGAGAGGGAAGGAGTTACCGGAAGCGAGGAGGAGAAACGCCGCGCTTCTTCGAGTCACGAAACAAGTGGCATGCAACAAGTGCTCGGAATTCTTTCCATGTGACGTCACCAAAATTGTTTTTTGTAAACATATAAAATGAAAATCCAATGACTGTATGCCACGTATCATAATTCGAACCTTCAAGTCGCGACAAAAAAAGGAATCAGCATCAGAAGCTGCCAAATTTTGGAGTGTTAAAATTTCAATTGTAAGAGCCAATCAATTTATGACGCGTCATATGAACTGCATGATCACACGTGTATATCTCTCTTTCAATTGGTGACAAATCTCCGGTCACACGTACGGATTTCAGTGGTATAGTTGTACGATTCAGTGCGTACTGTACTTTTTGGTGCGACAAACTGCCAAGGAGGTAAAGGAAGTTGGATGCGCAGCTTCGTTCAGGTCCGTACGATATGCTCTTTCATGCAGTACAAAATGGTCCAATCAGACAAACAGTACAGTACAGTACACCGCGAATTAGTAATTTACTCTAATAACGATTCGCGGTGTACTGTACTTTACTAGACACCGTCAATCGCTATTAGAGTAAAGGAATAAATAGCGTAAAAAGAAAATAGTGTTATAAACACTAATCGGGAATTTTTTATTTTTTATTTTTTAAATATATATACTAATTAATCCCTAACTGTAATTTGGGTTGTCCTGAATAATAAATACCCGCCCTTTCGATGTCTACAGTAATATGTGTATTAGTACAAAATCTGACAATTGGTACGCCGTCGCGCTGTTCACACGGTCGACTGACAAACATATGAGAACGTGATTTTTGTCGACGAGTTTGCGTCTCGTTCTTCCAGTGCACATTCACACGTGTGCGCAATAATGTTAAGTGTCTTTTTATGCCTTTGTAATTCAAAAAGTACCATTTCGTACGGAAATATCCACTCTGTAAGCCACACTATTTCCATCGTAGTGTACTTCCATTATTAACGCTAATTTAAAAAGCCCTTAATGAATAGTGAAAAAATAATTATGGATTGGTATTTCGGTGTTTTTTTTTGAAAAAAGGCAATTTGAATTGGCGATAGTACTTAATGGCGATTGACAATGTACATTACACCGTTTATGGCTATTGGTGTTTATATTTTGCACTTGAAAGCGAGCTTTCCTCCATTAATACATTGCTCGAATTGTGGTCGGCGGTTCGCGGTTTAAAGTTAAGATTCTCAGCTTCCGATTGGCGGTCTCAAATTGAAAATCGGACAAATGTGTACGTAGAAAAGATGTTTTCACTGGCAAAAATATTATTAATGCTAATTACGGTTCACGGTTATTACTGTACACCGTGAATCGTTATTCGCGTAAAGGTTTCTTTAGCGTGTAGGAACAATTACCGTTATTTACGCTTATTAAGAATTTTGATTTTTTCAAAATAAACATACATACTGGATATTTACTTATACTAATTTGGAATTAAAAAAAATTAAACACCCGCCCCAAACTTGTTTACACTAATATAGGTTCTGTTCAAAAATCTAACAAATTGAACACAAATCGTACGTTCACACCGTCGAAACGCGGTTGGCGGATGAATATGTGAGAACGTGATTTTTGACAACCCGAATGCATCCCTTTTTGAGAGCGCATATTCTCATGCGTCCGTGGTTACAAAAACCCATTAAATATACTTTCTCACTTAAAAAGGTACATTTTTGTACGGTCTGACACCAACCGTATAACACTCTATTTAGATGATACAAATTGGAAAAGAACCCTAAATGACGTAAAAGAAAAAACAGAATAATTTATGTTGTTTAAGAATTTGGGGGAAAAAAAATGTACCTTAAATAGCGTCCATTACGCCAATACCGATTCACGGTGTAGTGTAATATACGAATAAACTGTAACGCTTTACAGTAGGACTTTACTTATGGCGCCCATACGGTATTGAGGTTATTGAATAAGGGAATTGATGATGACAGTTGCGTGGTTCACACTTGAAAAAGGGGAAAATGAAACTCTGAGACGTCCTTTTGTACCCAAAAAAATAAAAAATGTACTCATAGGACGCCTTTCCATGTTTCAGACCAGATAATTTTCATTGATCCAAGCGAAACGGGAGATGCCAGCGTGGCAATTCGGGCAGGCCGCAAAAATCTTTTAACTCTGACCGTTGCGCGAGGGAAAAAAAAAAAAAAAAAAAAACTTTCACAATAGACGGAGAACCACATGTTGAAAAGGTTTCGGTTTCATAAGGAAAGGAAGACACTTTGTGGCATTTAGTTTTTTTAGTACGCATTTAATTTTTAAATAAATATTCATTTGTTTACTTATTTCTTTTAATCATCTGGCTTGTGAAGTAAATTCGAAACTTGAAATTGGCAAAATAGTTTTATTTATTATTATAATTTTATTTTTTTCCTAACGGGGGAGAGGGAAAAGTAGACGCTTTGGGGAAAAAAAAAATTTGAGAGAAAAAAAAAAATCTTTTATAAAAAGTGGCCAAAAAAAAATAAAAAAAATCACATGTTATCAATAAAAGTGAATAACAAAAAACGAAAAAAATCTTTTTTTTTTTTTTTTTAGTGTTGAAACTAACCATTTTCTTTCGGATGGGGACTTTGCATTTTATGTTCCTCGATTGATTTTGATAGGGGGGGTGGGAGAGAGGGAGGAGAGGGAGGAGAGGGAGAGAGGGAGGAGAGGGAGGAGAGGGAGAGAGGGAGAGAGGGAGGAGAGGGAGAGAGTGGGAGAGGGAGAGAGAGAGGAGAAGGAGAGAGGGAGGAGAAGGAGAGAGGGAGGAGAGGGAGGAGAGGGAGAGAGGGAGAGAGGGAGGAGAGGGAGGAGAGGGAGAGGGAGAGAGAGGAGAAGGAGAGAGGGAGGAGGAGAGAGGGAGAGAGGGAGAGAGGGAGGAGAGGGAGGAGAGGGAGAGAGGGAGGAGAGGGAGGAGAGGGAGGAGAGGGAGGAGAGGGAGAGAGTGGGAGAGGGAGAGAGAGGAGAAGGAGAGAGGGAGGAGAAGGAGAGAGGGAGAGAGGGAGAGAGGGAGGAGAAGGAGAGAGGGAGAGAGGGAGAGAGGGAGAGAGGGAGAGAGGGAGAGAAGGAGAGAGGGAGGAGAAGGAAAGAGGAAGAGAGGGAGGAGAAGGAGAGAGGGAGGAGAAGGAGAGAGGGAGAGAGGGAGAGAAGGAGAGAGGGAGGAGAAGGAGAGAGAGAGAGAGGGAGAGAGGGAGAGAGGGGGAGAGGGGGAGAGGGAGAGAGGGAGAGAGGGAGAGAGGAAGAGAGGGAGGAGAAGGAGAGAGGGAGGAGAAGGAGAGAGGGAGAGAGGGAGAGAGGGAGGAGAGGGAGGAGAGGGAGAGAGGGAGGAGAGGGAGGAGAGGGAGGAGAGGGAGAGAGGGAGAGAGGGAGAGAGGGGGAGAGGGAGAGAAGGAGAGAGGGAGAGAGGGAGAGAAGGCGAGAGGGAGGAGAAGGAAAGAGGGAGAGAGGGAGAGAAGGAGAGAGGGAGGAGAAGGAGAGAGAGAGAGAGGGAGAGAGGGGGAGAGGGGGAGAGGGAGAGAGGAAGAGAGGGAGGAGAAGGAGAGAGGGAGGAGAAGGAGAAAGGGAGAGAGGGAGAGAGGGAGGAGAAGGGGAGAGGGAGGAGAAGGAGGAGATGGAGGGGAAGGAGAGAGGGAGAGAGGGAGAGAGGGAGGAGATGTAGCAGAAGGGGAGAAGAGGGAGCAGGAGGGAGGAGAGCGGGGAGAGGGAGGACAGGGAGAGAGATGAGAGAGGCAGGTGTCGGAGAGGGAGGAGATGGAGAGAAAGGGAGGGGAGGAGAAAGGGAGGAGCGGGAGAGAGATGAAAGAGAGAGGAGAGAGGGAGGGAGGAGAAGGAAGACGACAGTGGGAGAGGGGAGGGAAAGGGAGAGGGAGCGCGAGAAGAGTTACCGAGAGAGAGAGAGCGAGAGAGAGAGACGCGCGCGCTTTTTTTTCGTCACGTCACGATCCAAGTGGCATGCAACAAGTGCTCTGAATTCTTTCCATGTGACGTCACCAAAATTGTTTTTTGTAAACATTTAAAGTTATAGTCCAATGACTGGGTGCCACGTGTCACAATTCGCGCCTTCAGTTCACGACAAAAAATAGAAAAGGACAAAAAATGAGCACCACAAGCTGCAAAATTTTGGAGTGCTAAAATATCAAGTGTATGAGCCAATGAAATAATGACGCGTTCTATGAACTGCATTCTCACACGTGTATAGCTCTCCTTTAATTGGTGATAAAGATCCGGTCACACGTACGTATTCAATGTTATAGTTGTACGATTCAGTGCGTACTGTACTTTTTGAAGCGACAAACTGCCAAGGAGGTAAAGGAAGTTGGAGGCGCAGCTTCGTTCAGGTCCGTACGATATGCAATTTCATGTAGTACAGAATGATCAAAACAGTACACCGCCAATCGTTATTAGGCGTTGTGTACGTTAATTTCGTCCCGCTTTTTATTTTTTTATTCTCAAATAGAGTTATCCGCACTATTCAAAAAAAAGCCTAACTCCTAATTAGAATAGACGAATTTTTCAGTTCACTTCCCCAATTAGCGTAAGCCACGCTAATTATTCGTATACGCTAAATAAACTTACACGCACCGTGTATCGCTATTAGGGTTATTTATGTATTTGTTTCCAATCAGAGCATCTTTTCTCCGTACACACTTGTCGGATTGATAATCTGACGGTTGCGATTGAAGGGTAAGATTCTCAGCAGCCGATTGGCGGTCTCAAATTGAAAGTCGGACAAGTGTGTACGGAGAAAAGATATTTTATTTGGCAAACAGAACATAAACACTAATAACGATGCACACTGTACTGTACTGTACTGTACGAAAAGTCTGTAAAGCTCTACTGTGGGACTTAGGTTATGGACCTATGTGGCTAAGTTCGGGTTTTTTTCTGTCGTTTTCCTATCAAGCTTAGCGCCGTACTGCCTAAGTTGCGACCGTACGAAGAAATCGCAAATTTGTAGAGTACAATTTGCGTCATTCTCGAACTTAGGATGAACAAAATTTGTCGTCTTGCGTTTTTTCGACCCACTGTCACGTCATCTTCAAACTTATCATAAAACACATCGAGCAATGTGTTTTAAGCTAAGTAAATCCGTGTACACCGATAGGAAAATATATTCCCAAGTGTGAAAAGTTTTCAGAATTTTCTGACGAAAGAAAAAAGTACAGGGTTGTTGGTTTTTGTCCGCTACACCGCGAATCGTAATTACTAATTAGAGTAAATATAAAATTAGAGTAAAAAAGCAAAAAAAACCAGTTAGAGTTATGAACGCTAATTTGTGTGATATAACTTTTTCACAGAGGAAGTTTACTCTAATTTATTTAAGTACTCTATATTGGGTTATGTCGGCCATAATTATCCGCGCTGAAATTATTAGCACTAAATTACGTAGACGTAAAAAATCTGTCAATCCGTATAGTTTTGACGTCATTATGACGTTAGTCTTATTTGTCGCGTTCAATGTCAGTTAATGTTCACACTGACGACGATGCTGTCGACGGACGAGTTATGCGAACGGCTTTTTTTACGATGTGATTGACTTTTTGTTTAGTGCGATTTCACGTGCAAGCGCGATTCTATTAAATCATTATTTGTACCCTTTTACTTATAAAAGTACAATTTTGCAAGGGCAGACGTCGTCCGTACTCCACACTATTTAAAACGAACGTATAATAGATTTTTTTACGCTAATTAAACCTTACCTTAAATAGCATAGTGAAAAAATTAGAATAATTTACTCTATTTAACGTGATAGAGTTGAAATTTAGGGCGACCGAATTAGTGTTATTTACTCTAATTACGATTCGCGGTGTAGCATCGTGTACGGTTTTTTTTTTTTGTAAGGGTCTCGGGGTTGCATTGCCATATCACGGAGAGGTGGAAAATCTGCGAAGAAAGCCAGTGCTGCTGTCGCCTGGCGCGTGCAGCTTGTGGACAGGGGGTTGGAAAGGTACGTGTCTACAAAATGTCACAAAAATTTATGCGACGTCGCAAACAATTTTTAACAATCCGGTGCGTCATCACAAATTGTACACGGTGATAGCCGTCACGATCGTTGTCGACGTATACAATCGTCACAAACTCAAGTAAGAATTTCGAGTAAACACATGGAGACACCTGAAATCCGGGTCCGCCGGATCCGAGCTAAGTTACAAAGTAAGTTCGCTAAGTTACAACTACATGGGGTCGTACCCTTACTTATGGCAGCCCATACGGTATCAGGGTTATTAAATAATTTAGCGACAAAATGGTTTCAAAAATTACAGTATGGTATTGTTGTACTTTCACTACTTTGGGACTTTACTTATGGGCTTGTGGCGCCCATGCAATATTATACGATATCGAGTTATTTAATAATTTATATGAAGGATCGACACTAAATATGTATGACACGTGGCTTAAGATGGGACAGTTTGAATAAATAGAAGTGTACTGTAGTTCTTTATTGCGTACAAATATTTCGACAACATAATCCGCTACGACATCCGTACAATAATTGACAAATATTATACGAGGACCGATATTTGCGATTTTATGGTACGCGAAACTATGATTTTCAGTTATTCGATATTGTACTGTTAGTAGCGTACACCCTGAATCAATATTAGCGTTTAGAAATAGATAACGTTATGAAACAAATAGCGTTATTAATGCTATTTGGAAATTTGGGGGTTATGAAAGAAATCATTTAGGGTGAAGTTCCATCAGACGTTACTGTAATCGTACGGCCAACTCTACTGACCGGGTTGATTGAGGGTGGCCTTCCATTAGCGAAAAAGTGGGGTTTTTTACAGACGGCCGTACCGTTTCGTACAGGTCCGGAAAAATTTTTTTTTTCAAGAAAAACATCATTATAGAAATGTATCCAAGGTTGTAGGCGTAAATTCGGACGTCGAATGCTATTACACTTTTTATCCGAGACGCAACGTCACTAACCCTACAGTTTCTTAAGACCGTGCACAAGGAGGACAATTCTCGAAGACTGAACATGTAAAAATAGGTCGCGTGGAAAAAGTAAAAAAAACCCTCGATGAGCGCGCCCGTATGTGCGTACACGTCGCATGGGCCATGTGCCTTTTGCCAGGGTGGTTGCGAATCCGCCGAAATTATCCCGTCACGCTCCCACCATCAAAGTTTGTCGCCGCCTTTTTTTCGTTCCATTTTGAAATTTTGGGTAGTACATTTAATGCGTTCTGTGCGAGTCATTAATAATCTCAGTTGGTACTGATATTATCTCCGCTGGTATAGATATTTTCTCCGCTGATACAAGATATTACCTCCGCTCGTACAGATATTGCATTCATCCTTTGCATTCTAAGATTCTTTCAAGATTTTAAATATATAATATGAACCTACGAGTTACAAACCATAATGAGCCAAGCAATTAAAAAGTGGTTTACTGACGCGACCTAATGGAAGGCACGCCCTTCAGTAAAATTATCCGTACAATTATTGAGATGCCTAATGGAAGTCCACCCTGAGTCGATGTTCTATCACGTAGAGCCTGTAAACCATGTGTTCTAAATTGACTGACGCCACGCAAGCTACGATCCGATATTGAATATCTTCTAGAGTTTTAGCACCGACAAACTTAACTTTGAATCTTCACTTTCGTACCATGTACATGCGTACGAAGTAATCATACGACATAAATTTTATGCTTTTTGCAGACGCCAGTCTTTACGCCAGCTCATTTTTTAGGGTTTCTGTTTTCGAACATAACGAAAAGTCCTTTTATAAAAATAGTGTGACGAACAAAAGCTACCCAAAATAGCGAGACGAAGGAATGTTACGAAATTACATTTTCGTTTTCGGTTGTATTTTTGAAACGCGTGTCAAGTGCAAATTTCGTCAATTTCGTTGGTTTTCCATCATGACACTTAGCTTAATCGTCCTACGTGTCACGATTTTTTTTTTCAGTATCTGCCAACCCACCTCCTTGAGGTACGTTGCCAACCCACCTTCTTCAAGTACGTTGCCAACCCACCTCCTTAAGGTACGTTGGTTGTTACTGAGAAAAATGAAGCGAACGCCTCGCGGATGAACACCCGACGGTAGGCAAGATTCTCTTTAATGTTCTTTTTTGTATAAAAACAAAATAAACAGTACGGCTTTGTAACAATAATGTTGGATCAAACTTGTTCGTAAATGGGTTTTTAAGTGTTACGAAAAATAGAGTTTTGAATTTGATAGACGTCCTCGAAAGAATTGCACGATTTGGAGTTGTATTTTATAAGATATAGTGATTGGTGAATTTAGGCGACAACACGAGGTCAAAAATAACGATTGGGTGTTCATTGTTACGAGTTAAGTGTCAAACTAGCCGCGGAATTTAAGGAGTACGTTTATAAAGTACCAAACAAAATCAATATTTCGTTTGGTACACACGATGGTTCGTTTCGTACAATTTTTAGTACGAAATGTCACTTTCACTTTAGGGAATTTCGTAGGAAGTTTCGTGTGCGAAATTTGCAACGCACGTTCGAGCGAAGTTGCGTTTCGTTTGGCGAGCACTTTTGCACGCAAATGTTACGTAGTGAAACGTAACGTTTGATTGGTTAGAATGCTACGTAGTTAGTAAGAGATTTCACACGTTTTTGCATTGGTCAGTCTGAGTCATTGCTGATCAATGATTGGTCCAGGTAAAACTTGTTCAACAGAGCGTTGACTCTGGCTTGACGAGTCCAGGGCGATGATGGATAAATAGTGAAGTCTAAGAGAAGAAAGACATATTTTCCTTTGGAAAAGTTTGTGGAAATTGTGAGTGATCTTAGTCCTAAACGATTAAAACCATATTGGAGCAATGGCATTTTTGCACTGAAATCTCTTACAAACTAAGTAATATTTTAGAAGTTAAGAGATACAATTATTAAGAGTGGAGAGTAGTGGAAAACACTTTAAAAAGAAGGGTTGAGCCACGAGGGCAAGAGACCAAGCTAATGTTATGTGGACAGAAACTTCTTCTAATTTGATTTATCTTTATGTGAGTGTTATCCATTGTGGATATGTATTTTCCAATGTGTGGAATGTGTGGTTAAAACCGGTTGTAGTAATGGGATTTTTTGATAGGTAGGAGATCCTATTACATATGGTATCAAACTTTGGTTAGAAACTAAGGAGAAGTTTGCTCACCCGAAAATCAACTGCCGTGACCGGTGAGGGTAATCTGACCTGTGTCGGTGGAACCACAATGTGAAGTGGCAAGGGATTGTAGGGAAACTAAGTGACCACACTGCCAACGGCCGCTGGTTAGATGTGGGGCGTGCTTAGGTCCTCAGAACTCAGGCGTGGTGGGCAGCGTAGCCACCGTTGAAGCTCACTCTAATTACCTAGAGGCCAAACAAACTTGCCTTCTCCTAGCGATGATTCATGTGTAGAGGGAGGGCTTGAAGCCATAAAGAGTGAGGATGTGAGGATTAGAGAGTAAAATTTCCTGATATAGTGGGAAATGAGAAATTTGCTAATTGCTAAGAAGAAAAGTGGAGCACTTTACTTCTTCAAGAGCAAAAAAGTCCAGAAATGACTTAAAACTTTTCAAACCCTAAATTGTTACCTTTGATTGCTTTCAATTTTGCTGTTGCAAAATTTGTGGTTGAATTTTCCCATTGAGAGCTTTAAATTTTGCTGTTGCAAAATTTGTGGGGAAACTTTTTTTTACCTTTCTATTTAAATGTTTGGGAAAAATTGAATTTTCACTAATTACTTTTAATGTTTATTTGATTTTTCAAATTTTGATATCTTTCAAAAGATTCGTTAAAGGAAGGAAGTCTTCGATTGGAGAAATTTGCAGACTTCAAATCTGCTGCAAACTCTTTTGGATAATTATATTCTACTTTTTTTTTATTGTTTGATTTCATTGTGTGATATTGGCAGATTCTGCATGGAAACGTGAAATGGAAAATGCCATGAATGCGTTGAAGAAACATAGTGTGAAGTTGGTCAAAAGATTTAAAAATCATGTTGCTACTAGGGATAAAACAATTTATGAGTTGAAAGTGAATTGAAGGACGTAAGGAAAATGGAAATATTTCAAATCACAAATTGGATGAGCTTATTAGTTTAATTCAGTCCATAAATGACGTTAATGACCAAAAGGGTGAGAGTGGTTAGACGAATGCCAGTTTTAGCGAGGATGATCATGATAGACCTAAGAAGATAAGAGATCTAAAATTGTCTAAAAGTGAAGCACCATCATTCGATGGTAAGAAAATTGATGAGTTAAATGCTTGGATTTTTCATAAAGAGTATTATTTGGAATCTAAGAATTGTGATCGCGATGATTACACTTCTTTTGCTGTTAGCTGTCTGAAAGGTGATGCTCAAATTTGGTATTACACTCAGAGAAGGTCTAATTTGATTCCTGATAATGCTATTTGGGAAACTTTTAAAACCACAATCAAATCGCTTTTCTTGTCTATCGCTTATAAATCCAGAATAGAAGAAAAGTGGCTTAACTGTAAGCAGACTGGATCTGTAAAAGATTATATTGTGGAATTTGACTCATCTAGCATTTATATCATAGGTTTGACTGATGAAATTGCTAAGTTGCATTTTTTGAACTATTTGAATCCTATACTGATATCAAAACTGAAACATCAAAAATTTATTAATTTGAAATAATTACAAGATAATGCATTGGAATTAGAGGATTAGTTGGGGCATAATCGTGAAACTCGATCACTCAGGGGAAATTTCAATGAAGTATCAGAGTGGGGTGAGGAGGAATTTGAGGAAGTGGGTCTGAATGCAGGTCTTGTGAATAGGCAAAATATCTTCAAGGGAAGTAAGAGGGGTGGACAGAGTTTTATGCAACTCTGAAACCTCCATTGGTACTTAGAGTAGGCAGCTTATCAGAAGTCTCTAGGATGAGCTCAATCCTTTGGTCTTTGTACACGTATAGCTGACGCCCACACAGTATTCAAATTGACCGCATTGCACCCTGTGAAAGAGCTGACCCCCGTGAGTCTGCCACAAAAAGAATCCTTGAATTTGTTCCCCTGAGCAGTTAATTATCACTGGTCAAAGATGACCCTTTTATATAGGAGCTCTCTGAGAAAGAGACGGCTACCTCTAATTTTCTAAGTCCTAAACCCCTCTCTAAACCCTCCATTACTGATGTACGGAGCCAATCAATTGAGTGTACAATATAGAAAGTTACGTGATCCGGAGTACGTTCTATACGGCCATTGTACGACATGGCCAGTAGGACGACGCTTGCCACATCGGGGTTCGTCATAGTATGTTTCGGATATGCCGTCATCCAATGTCATGCTGCCACGTGTCACCCAGTGTTGCTATGACCGCAAACCGCCAAATCGACCATTCCGCGATGTCGACTTCTTTCTCCGCCGTCAGATTGATGTCAGCCTTAATTTATAGCCGTTAAAAATACAGGTAGTAGTTTTCGGTGTAATTCTATTTATTTGTGTCTATGTGATTGTGGTTCGTTTGTTAATAAACCGAACTTCTCTGTTTTGTTATCTTTAAGTAGCTATCGTACCCTATATACTTCAGCACTGGTCTTAGACTACAAGGTAAGACTAACGGTTACTTTGACGGCCGGTAGTTACCAGGATCAAATCCTGGGTCCGTCAAATCGTTTTGGTAAGTTTACCAAGGATCTGTCTACTGAATCCAGAAGAAGCATAGGCAGCCATAGCTCTAGCTTTCTCTCCAGCCTCAATGACTACAAGAAGTATGTGTGCAAGAGAGAGGAAGCTAGAAGCAGGCTGCATCTACTTTTTCCTGTTCCTTTGTTAAATCAAATTAAATAACCTAGAAAATACCTTTAGTTTCATTACTCCCCTTATTTTCTAGTCACTTTTTATTTTAAGTCCTCACCTCTCTCTGCAAAAAATTAATTTAGGAGAAGGTACAAGCTTAGTCATCATGTCTGCCACCATCTCACTGTCTGGTCTGTATTATAGACTTATTATTTTGTTCTCCACCTTTTCCCTAACAAAGCTAAGTCTGATGTCCATGTGTTTTGCTTTAAAATGATGTTTGGGATTAGCCGCATTTGCAATTGCTGCTTGATTATCAAAGTATATTTTCTGAATTCCACTCTTAAGATGCCCCAATTCACCAAGCAAGGATTTGACCCACATCAATTCCTTCACAGCAGAACAAAATGCCATATACTCCGCCTCCATGGTAGACTTAACAATGACCTTCTGTTGCTTACTGCTCCAGCGACAAGCACCATTCTTCACATACAACACATATCCAGATGTACATCTTCTCATCAGAGCATCCCCATAGCTGGCATCACTCTAGGTGGTGATGTCAATGTTTTTCCTCACCTAGATGCAGCCATAGATTCCTAGTTTCTATGAGATATCTGAGGACCATTTTAGCTGCTTCCCAATCCCTTTTGGTAGGAGCATTTAGACTCCTACTTAGCACTCCTACAGTTGCTGCCAAGTCAGGTCTGGTACAGTTCATAAAATATTTTAGACTGCCCACTACCTGTCTGTATGGAATAGTCTACATAAATTAATTTTCTTCTGGACCTAGTTCATCATCTAGAATTAGGTTGTCTCCTTCCTTACTCCCCTCAATTCCCTTCTTTAAATCCATGAGAGTCGTACAACTGTTGGCTTTGTTCATTTGAAATTTTGCAAGCATATTTCCAATTGCCTCTTTCTAAGTTAGTCTAGTTATTCTCTTTTTTCTATCTCTTTCTACTTGTATTCCCAGAATATATCTAGCCTCCCCCATATCCTTCATTTCGAATCTTCCCTTTAAATCTATTTTAAGAGTGTTAATTTTCTCCATTGACTTACTCAGAACAAGCAAATCATCAACGTAAATTGCAATAAAGATGATACCTTTATCATCCTCAAAAATATAAATTGAATGATCTGAACTGATCCAAATGTATCCCAGACTAGTAAGGATCTCATCAAGTTTCTTGTTCCACTGTCTAGGCGCCTGTTTCAAACCATAGAGAGATTTGATCAGCCGGCATACCTTACTTTCTTCTCCTTGTTCCACGAATCCTTCCGGCTGTCGCATGAAGATCTCCTCCTCTAGTTCTCCATGCAAGAAGGCAATTTTAATGTCCATCTGGTGTACTTCCATGTCTTCCACAACTGCCAGACTGAGAAGTATCTTGACCGAGGGAAATCTAACGACCGGAGCAAAGGTTTCTTCGTAGTTTATTCCCTCTTTCTGAGTAAAACCTTTGGCCACTAACCGCGCCTTATACCTCTCAATAATATTGTCAAGATTCAGTTTTAACTTGAAAATCCACTTACATCTAATTGGTTTGCGATCATGTGGACAGTCCACCAATTCCCATGTATCAGCCGCCATGATTGAAACAATCTCTTCATTGATGGCTGTCTTCCACTGATTTCTCTCCGGGCAATTCATTGCCTCTCCATATGTTTGAGGTTCGTCCGGGTGAGATAGTTTTGTTACCTTGTTGTTAACTTGTTTCTCTTGAAGCCTTTTGGTGCTTCTTCTCCCTCCCTCAAAGTCTGCGCCCAAAATAGATGGTTCTCGTGGATTCTTTCGAATCACCACGGCTTCTTCCCTGTCCCTCGTATCCATATCCTTTTCCATCACGTCTTCCGCTTGTGTCATTGGCGTTTCCAAGTTCAAGTATTTCTTTGTCTCTTTTAAATCTGCAAGGATATCATCTGATCCTGCAAGAGTATCGTCTTCTTGAAAACCCGGATAGTTAGGAAGATGAATGGACTCAAATCTGATTTTGACTGACTTTGAGGATTTAAAGGGATTTACCGACTTTCATTCATCCATAGCTACTAGATGCTTTACTTAAATTATATCTTGTCTCTTTAGATCATACACTCTATAACCTTTTACATCCTCATCATATCCTAGCAAGTATCCGGGTTTCCCTTTTGGATCTAGTTTCCAGTTTGATTTGTCTGTATCTAAACTGAAGACTTTACTACCGAAAACCTTTAAGTGAGATAGATCTGGTTTTCGGCTGGTCCATTTCTCATATGGAGTTTGGCCTTTCGCTACCGAAGTTAGTACTCTATTTCTCAAATAATTAGCACAAATCATAGCTTCGGCCCAAAACCTTTTTCCTATCTTTTTATCTGACAACATACTCCGGGCGCTATCATTTAGTGTCCTATTCAATCTCTCGGCAACACCATTCTGTTCCGGGTTTTTTGGGACTGTCTTTTGATGTTGAACACCATCCTCCCTTAAGAACTCCTCAAACTGATTGGAGGTATATTCCCCTCCATTGTCACTTCTTACTCTATTAATTTGTGTCTCATATAGTTTCTCGACCCATGCCTTAAAATATTTGAAATACTCTGGAGTTTTTGATTTATTTTTCAGAAAGTATACCCGGGAGTACCGGGACCAATCATCAGTAATGGTTAGCATAAATCTTTTGCCTCCGGGTGATGGCACTCTTGCCAGTCCCCAAATGTCCGTGAGTACCAAATAAGGAACTTTTTCTCCTTTATAAGTTGCTTCCTTTGGGAATGGTAATCTGTGTAGTTTACCTTGAGCACACCCACTGCAATCACTCACATTATCATTTTCCCCAAAGCGTATCCCTTCAACTACTCCCAACTTTTTCATTTCTTTTAACTTTTCTAGATTCACATGCCCAAGTCTCTTATGCCACAACATAATATCATTGACACGAGCAAAGTAAAGTTTGAGTTTTTCATTACTTAAAGCAAACCTGAATATTCCTTGGCTAGCTTTCTCAGCAGTGAAATACACATCTTCCTCAAAGCTAGCTGTGAAAACTCCTTTTCTGGTGCTAGTTTCAAATCCTTTATCATCTAATACAGATGTAGAGATAAGGTTTTTGTTTAACTTCGGAATGAACAATACATCGGAGAACGTAACTATTGAGGTCTTCCCCCCACTATGACTTTCAGATCTACCGATCCTACATAAGTAGTGGTCACTACCCTCCCATCCCCATATTCAATTTCTACCTTAGGGATCCTTCTCAGCTTAGTAAACAGATGTTTATCCTTGAACATGTGCATGGATGCACCAGAATCCACAATCCAGCCTCCTTCACCTTTCAATCCACCGAAAGCACATTTCTGCTTTGGTGGGATTTCGACTTCTGTCTTTGCCTCCAACTCCTCATCCAAGAGAGGTTCGTCGTCCTCCTCATGCGATTCCTCCTCGAGTACCTGTGTGACAAGTGCCTCTTTCTTCCCTCGTGACTGACCTCCAGTCCGCCCCTCCTTTATCCAAAGTTCAGTCATTTTGGTACATACTGCCATGTAATGATCGGGTTTCTTGCAGAAATGACAAAGCCCTTTGGGTCCCCTTGTTTCAGACTCATCGGAGTGATTTTTTTGATCTTCCCCTTCATGACTTCCAAAGGGTTTCCGTGAATCTTTGTTTCTCCAATTTGCTCCAGCCGCTAACGCTTGTCCACTGTTAACTCCTCTTCAGATTTCGATTGTGTTCTCTCGGACGAGGATCATACCAACTACCGAATTCCATATCCACCTAGATTCTGGCAGATCCTGTACTCGGTTCACAATGTTCTCATAATCATCGGGTGGTTTCATGTGTAAGCAGTGAACCTTTGCCTTCTCGGTTTCTATTTTTCCCGCACATTCTAACTCCATGAAGAGTATAGCCAGCTCATTGCAGAAATCGAGCATCTTCTCGCCTTTATGAAAGTATCCATTGATTCTTTGATCTGCTAGCTTCTGTTCCTGAATAATACCGCTACGGTACATGTCTATAAGCGCATCCCACAGATCGGATGCCCTTTCCACCTGCATATGAGGACGTGCGAGTCCTTGAGTAAGATGATGGAGGACAAAGTGCTTGGCCGCCATGTTGTTGTAGTCCCAGGTGTCAATGTCATTCTCCTCATTCCTCGGAATAGGAGACATGAAAGCACATCCGGTTGCTATAGGTGTGGTTTTCTCTTTTTCTTTCCCTCTTTCCATCATGCACTTTCTCCGTCCTCTGATTCCTCTGATGACGGTGGATCTGGTTTCCTACCAAATTCGCTTCCTGCAAACCCCAGAGGGATAGCAAAACCGGATGGGCGCTTCACTCGCCCACTCACTATTCCCCAAAATCTCTTCTCACATAGGGCTCCTATCATCATACTTTCCCAGTAGATGAACCCATTCCCATTAAATATGGGCACTGTAGAGGGTGGGCCCATAACTTTCAACTCTGAAACCTCCATTGGTACTCAAAGTAGGCAGCTTATCAAAAGTCTCTAGGATAAACTCAATCCTTTGGTCTTTGTACACACATAGCTGACACCCACACAGTATACAGACTGAGCGCAGTGCACCCTGTGAAAGAGCTGACTCCCCTGAGTGTGCCACAAAAAGAATCCTTGAATTTGCTCCCCTGAGCAGTTAATTATCAGTGGTCAAAGATGACCCTTTTATATAGGAGCTCTCTGAGAAAGAGGCGGCTACCTCTAATTTTCTATGTCCTAAACCCCTCTCTAAACCCTCTATTACTGATGAACGGAGCCAATCAATTAAGTGTCCAGTACAGAAAGGTACTTGATCCGGAATACTTTTTGTACGACCATTGTACGACATGGCTAGAAGGACGACGCTTGCCATATCTGGGTTCGTCATAGTATGTTCTGTAGATGCCGTCATCCAATGTCATGCTGCCACGTGTCACCCGGTGTGGCTATGACCGCAAACCGCCAAATCGACCATTCCGCGATGCCGACTTCTTTCTCCGCCGTCAGATTGATGTCGGCCTTAATTTATAGTCGTTAAAAATACATGCAGTAGTTTTCGGTGTAATTCTATTTAACTGTGTCTATGTGATTGTGGTCCGTTTGTCAGTAAATCAAACTTCTCTGTTTTGTTATCTTTAAGTAGTTATCGTACCCTATTTATTTCAACACTGGTCTTAGACTACAAGGTAAGACTAACGACTACTTTGACGGCCGGTAGGTACCAGGATCAAATCCTGGGTCTATCAAATCCTTTTGGTAAGTTTACCAAGGATCTGCTGACTGAATCCTGAAGAAGCATACGCAGCCATGGCTCTAGCTTTCTCTCCAGCCTCAGTGACTACGACAAGTATGTGTGCAAGAGAGAGGAAGCTAGAAGCAGGCTGCATTTGCTTTTTTCGTTCCTTTATTAAATCAAATTAAATAACCTAGAAAATACCTTTAGTTTCAACATGTTATTGTAAGAAATAAATTTTAAAATAGAGGGGGCTACATTAAGAGTCCTAAACCGAGCATTAATGTTCAAAAACCTAATCTTACCATACCCACATGCACTATTTGTCAAAAGAGGGGTCATAGGACATTTGAGTGTGCACAATTGAAGAAGATGATCTGTTATAACTGTGGAGAGGAGGGACATTTCAGTAAAGAGTGCACAAAACCCAAAAAGAAAGTCACTTGTTTCAAATGCGGAATGAAGGTCTCCAAGAGGATATTGAATTATAACTAGCTGAGCAGGAAACCCAAGAGGTGGGAAACGAAAAGGACTAACTAAATCCTTAGTTGAGTCAACCAAATCCAAATGTTAAGGAGTTAACTCTAAAGGGCAAATTAATTAATGGAAAGGCTAGGATAGCTGAATTTATTATGATTCTTGCCACACTGCATAGTTTGAAGAATCATTCGGATGAAATTCTCAACAACAGACCTATGTTTGGACAGTTAAGTAATGAGGACACCAGACACAATTTGATTAGATGCGAGTCTTTAGTCGAGGGAAAACCATTAAGAGTAATGGTCGATTCAGGTGCTACACATAATTTTATTTCGCATAAGCTTGTAGAGGAAAATAAAATTCCTACAGTCATAAGGGAAAAACCTTTGCATGTTCAGGTGGCAAACGGTAATAAGTCCACATTAGATTTACAAACTGACACAATAGAAGTCGATATCGAGGGTCATAAAATGAAAGTTGTGTGTGAAATAATGAATATGGGTAGTGAAAAGCTAATATTGGGAAAGCCTTGGTTAACTGAACATAACCCTCAAATAAATTGGGAAACTAACATCTTCAGAGTGAAGTCTGAGAATGGCTGGAAGGTTTTGCAAGCATTACGTTTGAAGAAGTTGCATAGAAATCAAATGAATAACATAATCAAATTGGGAGTGGAGGGTTTGTTTCTGCTTAACAATTTATTATGCATTTAAAAGATAAAACAAATCATGCTTTCTTGTTATTAGTAACTGAGGCAGTTATTGATGAAGGGGGGAAGAAAACACTAACATTGATGTTATTCCTAAATCAGACACAGACACGACTAAATATCTTGAAACACAACAATCTGATTTTGTAACTGACATAAATACTTCTGATGCTGTTGTTAAAGATTTGATTTTTGAATTTTAAGATGTTTTCCTAAGTGGTTTACCCGTAGGAAGGCCACCTTCCCGAGATGTGGAACATGTTATTAACCTTGAACCTGGATGTAACCCTCATGTCACAAGAAGTTATAAGCGCAGTTTCTTTGAGCACGAGGAGCTAAAAAAACAAATCAAAGACCTTTTGGAGAAATGACATGTTCAGCCCAGCAAATCACCGTACGGAGCACCAGTTCTCTTCGTCAAAAAAAAGGACGGAACGTTGAGAATGTTTGTCGACTATTGTAGTATGAACAAGATTACGGTGAAGGATAAGTATCCGTTACCTTTAATTTTTGATTTGATAGATCGTTTGAAATGAGCTAAATTATTTTCTTTGATTGATCTATGTAGTGGCTTTAATCAGGTGCGAATTAGAACCGAAGATGTTGACAAAACTACGTTTATAAATAGAGTATTTTGAATGGATAGTGATGCCATTTGGTTTGATGAATGCACCGCCTACTTATCAAAGAATAATGAACCAAACCTTTTCAGATTATATAGATGAGTTTGTTCAGGTGTTTATAGATGATATTCTAATTTACAGCGAATCTAAAGAACAACATGTAATGCATTCAAGGAAAGTGTTGAAAAGGTTAAGGGAAAGAAACTATATGGAAAATTGTCAAAACTCAGTTTTCTTGAAAGTGAACAATTATTTTTGGGACATATATTTAGTGGGGAAGGTGTTAAAACATATCCATCCAAAATTAGTGCAATCCAAAATTGGAAGCAACCCACTAATGTCACAGAAGTTAGATCATTTTTGGGATTGGCTACTTATTACAAGAAAATTTATCCGGAATTTCAGTATGATCGTCGCACCTTTCACGGATTTACTTCGGGAAAAGGAGACGTTTATGTGGGGAACCGATCAGGAGAGAGCTTTCGAAGAACTAAAAGGGAAGTTGACCTCTGCCCCTACATTGGTGTATCTTGATCCTGCTGGGGAATTTGAAATTCTGATCACTAATGATGTATAGGATAAAGGTCTAGGTGTAGTCATAAGTCAAAAAGTTGGCAAACATTTTCACCCTATTGCTTTTGAGTTTAATTAATTCATTGATGCTGAAAAGAACTATCCAACACAGGAAAAAGAATAACTCGCAATAGTTCATGCATTGGTGAAATGACGTTGTTATTTGCATAATAAAGAATTTACAGTTCACTTTAATAATAAGGCACTCTCCTATCTACAAAGATTAAGTGATGCACAGATTATGACTGGCACCAAGTTAAGTGGATGCAGAAATTGGGATATTCCAAATTTAATGTCAAACATATTCTTAGAAAGACAAATGTAGTCGCAGGTCCTTTAAGTAAATGTTTTGAAAGAAGTGTGGTGGTTCGAGATGAATTGTTTTTAGATGCTGTTAGAAATGGTTATGATAAAGATCCTTATTTTGTTGTGATTCGCAAGAATATTTTGGGAGGGAATTTTGACCCATTGAATAAGAGGCATGTCAAAAACTTTAGAATATAAGATGGTTTACTGTATTTGCAAACAGGGGATAGATTATGCATTCCTAAAGTGGAAGACCTAAGAAAACAACTTTTACAAGAAGCCCATGAGCATTTAGGACATCAAGGTCGTGATAAAACACATAGTCGGTTGCAGAGTAGGTTGTTTTGGCCCGCGATGGCAAAGGAGGTGTCAAAACACGTGGAAAGTTGTGTCCCTTGCCAACAAAGTAAATCTAGTAACCAAAAACTTAGAGGTCTTTTAAAACCTTTAGATATCCTCGAAACACCATGGGAATCTAACACTATGGATTTTATTGTCAAATTGCCAGCTACATCTAGAAAAAATGACAGTATCATGGTTTTAGTCAATAGGTTCAGTAAAATGACAATATTTATCTTTTGCATAACTACTCATTCGGTTGTGGATATTGCAAAGTTATTTTTTGATAACGTGGTCAAACATCATCGAGTCTCTCTGTCTATAGTCAGTGATAAGGATTCTATATTTACGTTTGCATTTTGGAAAGAATTGCAGCAAAATTTAGGAACTGAATTAAAAATGAGTATCTTTTATCATCCTCAGACAGATGGACAAACAGAAAGGATGAACCGTACACTAGAAAAAATGCATAGGACTATTTGTAGTGGAGTTTAGGACACATGGGAATCTAAACTGCCATTAACAGAATTTGCATACAATTTATGTAAACATGTTAGTACAAGATTCTCACCGTTTGAAGTTGCATAAGAATACCAACAGTGAAAAACATTAGATTTAATAACAGGGGTCACTCAAGAGAATAGGGGTTTTGGAAAAGAGATTTGGGAATACATTCAAACAGTTTGGAAAACAGTCCGGGATGCATTAGTGGAGGCACAAAAAAGGCAAGAATTAAATGCTAACCGCAACAGGGTGATTGGGTGGTAAGCACAGGTGATAAGGTTTGGCTTTCAACAACTCATTACAGGTGTAAGATCGAAGGACAATCGGATCCTACGGGGAAATTTGCTCCTAAGTACATCGGACCATTTACTGTAATCGAGATGATATCGTCAGTTGCTACCAAATTGGACTTTCCACCTTCAACAAAATATCATCCAGTGATGCACATCAGTTAGTTGAAACAAGCAAATCATCCACCAACTGAAGGAGAATTGGAATTCGATCCCTCAATAATTATAGAACCTGAGGTCCACAGATGGGTAATAGATTGGGTTGGTCAACGTTTTAAGGTCAGCAATACTAAATTCTGGCAAGTGCAATATCTAGGAAGGCAAGAAGATGAGTTAACTTTAGAAGATTAAAATTCTGAGTTTTGACAAAGGTATTAGAGGGATAATAATATAGAAGTCTCGTCTTGAGAATGAAATGTGTTTGAATTGAGGTTAGTTAAATATAAAGAGGGGATGATGTAATAGTAATAGTGGATCGAACTTGTTCTTAATCGGGTATTTAAGTGTTACAAAAATAGAGTTTTAAATTTGATAGACGTCCACAAAAAAATCGCACGATTTGGAGTTGTATTTTATAAGATATAGTGATTCGTGTATTTAGGCGACATCGCAAGGTCAAAATAACGATTGGGTGTTAATTGTTACGAGTTAAGGGTCAAACCAGCCGCGGAATTTAAGGCGTACATTTATAAAGTACCAAACAAAATCAATATTTCGTTTGGTACCCATGATGGTTCGTTTCGTACAATTTTTAGTACGAAACGTCACTTTCACTTTATGGAATTTCGTAAGAAGTTTCGAGTGCGAAATTTGCGACGCACGTTCGAGCGAAGTTGCGTTTCGTTTGGAGCGCACTTTTGCACGTAAATGTTACGTAGTGAAACGAAACGTTTGATTGGTTAGAATGCTACGTAGTTAGTAAGAGATTTTGCACAATTTTGCATTTGTCAGTCTGAGTCATTGCTGATCAATGATTGGCCCAAGTAAATCCTATTCAACGGAGCGTTGACTTTGCGATTTTGTGTCCCCCAATGGACTGCAGAATTCAGGAAGCCTCTAGATAGTTTTTTACGAGCCCACTTTCAACTTAGATCTCTGCTTCCCAAGCATACAAATAACCAATCTGACTGCACCCTCTGCAGTCTAGACTCCCCTGAGTCCACAACAAGAAGAATCATAGAAAACGACCAACCAATCGATTAATTATCAAGTGGCAAAGATGCCAAAATATATACAAGTTTGTAGGGAGAGAGGCGGCTACCTCCTAAATCCTCTAAGTCTTAAAACCCTCTCACACCCCTATCTATTGATGTACAAACCAAGCAGAAGAGTGTAAGTACAAAAAGGTACTATGGCTGGTGTACCTTTTGTACGATCTGTGTACGACTCGGCCATTGAGTGGACGCCTGTCTCCTCTAGACTTGTCCTTATGCTCTCTAGGATTTTCGCTTTTCAATGTCACCTTGCCACGTGGCGCCAGGTCATCTCACGCCCGAAAACCGCCAAAGCGGCCATTCCGAGATCTCGGCGATAATGCGGGCGGTAGGATCGAAACCGGCTTTAATTGTTAGCCGTCCAAAATAGATGTTCGATAAATACTTTTTGTGCGAATTCGCGTTCGTACTATAACCAGTCTTTTTCTATGTTCCTTATCCGTAATTCCGTTAATCGGATTAATGAACATATACACCTTTAAATAGTAATCATACCCCATGTACTCTAACGGACTTCATCAACATGCTCGTTAAAGCTGACGGCTACGCCTCGCTCTGCCGGTCGGAGGTTCGAGTCTTGTCAGACTCAACCTTTTTGTTAGAGGTGACTGTTGTCACTTCTATTGACATGTCTAAGGAGCACAGATAGCCATGGCTCCACCACTGTCTCTACCTTCAGTGGCTATAACAAGTGTGGGGGCTAGAGATAGAAGGTGGAAATAGTCTGCCAGTGCTTTTTCTTTTGTCGTGCCTCCAAATTTAGACTAATAAAATACCCTAAAATCTAATAGTTTTAACACTCCCCTTATTTTCTAGTCTAATTTAAATTTCTCCCTTAATCCACATTTTTCTCTACAGTATTTCAATCTGGGAGATGGTACAAGTTTGTTCATCATATCAGCAATCATTTCCCCATCAGGTATATACACAAGATTTAACATTTTGTTTTCAACTTTTTCTTTCACAAAGCTTAATCTTATGTCCATATGTTTTGCTATGAAATGGTGTTTTGGATTGGCTGCAATTGAAATTGCAGCTTGATTATAACAAAAAACATCATACACTCCCTCCTTCATATATCTCATTTCTTAAAACAATGATTTCACCCACATTAGTTCTTTTACAGTAGAATAAGACGCCATATACTCAGCCTCCATAGTAGACTTAGCAACCACCGTTTGTTGCTTACTGCTCCAACAGCAACCACCTTCCCCCACATACAAAACATATCCAAAAATGCATATTCTCATATGTGCATCCCCATAACTGGCATCACTCCAAGTGGTGATATCAGTGTGCTCCCCTCCCAAATGCAACCATAAATCTTTGGTTCGAACCAGATATCTTATGACTCTCTTCGTTGCCTCCCAATCTTTCTTTCTAGGATCGTTAAGACTCCTACTGAGGACTCCTATTGTTGCCGCTATGTCCGGCCTTATACAGTTGATGAAGTAGATTAAACTTCCTACGACCTGTCTCTAAGGAATAGAATTCATGAACTCTCTTTCCTCTGGACTCATCTGATCCTCTAAGATTATCACTACTCCTTCTACACTCCCATCAGTTACTTTCTTTATGTCCATGGGAGTGGTACACATGTTAGCTTTCTCCATTTGAAATTTCTCAAGCATATTTCATATTGCTTCTTTCTAAGTGAGTCTTATGATCCTCTTCCCCCTATCTCTTTCCATTTGAATTCCCAAAATGTATCTTGCCTCACCTAAATCTTTCATATCAAATCTGCCTTTAAGATCTTTTTTTAACAGATTGATCTTTTCCATAGACTTACTTAAAACCAGCAAATCATCCACATATATGGCAATAAAAATAACCCCATTCTCATCTTCAAATATATAAATAGAATTGTACGAACTGATCCGGATATATCCTTGACTGGTAAGAAACTCATCTAGTTTCTTATTTTATTGCCCAGGAGCTTGCTTTAGTCCACATAAGGACTTTATAAGTCTGCAGACTTTGCTCTCCTCACCTTCCTCAATAAACCCTTCTGGTTGCCTCATGAAAATTTCTTCCTCTAGTTCACCATTTAGGAAGGCGGTCTTGATATCCATCTGGTGTATTTCCATGTCTTCCGCTGCCGCTAGACTAAGGAGGATCCTTACTGATGTGAACCGAACCACAGTAGCAAAGGTCTCCTCATAATATATCCATTCTTTTTGAGTGAACCCATTTGTTACGAACCGAGCCTTATATCTTTCAATGGTATTATCTGGGTTCAGTTTCAGTCTAAACACCAACTTGCACCCGATACGTTTTCTGTTTGGAGGATAGTCCACTAGTTCCCAAGTATTTGCTTCCATGATGGATGCCATCTCATTATTTATTGCTCTAACCCATCTGTCCCTCTCCGGACTGTCCATTGCCGCTGAATATGACTGACGCTCATCATGGTGAGAGAGCTTAGTTACCTTGTGAGCGGCTTGTCTTTCTTGCAGCCTTTTGTTGCTCATTTGTCCTCCTTCAAAATCCGAAGCTGGGATGGAGGGAAGTCTCGGGTTTCTTCTTACTGTCTCATCGGCTCCCCTATCCATGGAAGTCGGTTCCATCTCCTCCTCTTCTGTCTCCTCGAAATGTATAAGAGTATGAGCAAATTCTGGTTTGTCTCCTTCATCGTGGATCTCCCCTGAATCTGCAATCACCTTTTCACTTATGTCCCTTCTGGGAAGATCTAAGTTTTCCTCACCATTGGACTCAAAGCTGATTTTTATCTTCTTTGTGTATTTGAAAGGATCAAATGACTTACCTTCATCCATGACAACTAGATGTTTTACCAAAATGATATCTTACTTAGCCAAATCATAGACTCTATATCCCTTGACATCCTCATCATATCCCACAAAGTATCTTGGTTTTCCTTTAGCATTTAGTTTCTAGTTCTTCCTATCGGTGTCAAGACTGTAAACTTGACTGCCAAATACTTTCAGGTGAGAGATATTTGGTTTCCTTCCAGCCCATCTCTCATAAGGTGTCATTTCAATCACAGCTGTGGTAAGGACTCTATTCTTAATGTAGTTAGCGCAGTTCATGGCTTCAGCCCAAAACCATTTTCCTATCCTCTTGTCGCCCAAAATACTACATACGCTATCTCCTAGAGTTTGGTTCAACCTCTCAACTACCCCATTCTGTTTTAGATTATAAGCTACGGATTTTTGATGCAGAACTCCCTCATCCCTCAGATATTCTTCAAACTGGTTAAAGGTATATTCCCTCCCATTGTCACTCTTTATTCTCTTAATGGGGGTTTCGTGCAACTTCTCACTCCAAGTTTTATATTCTTTGAAGTAAATAGGTGTTTCAAACTTTGTTTTTAGGAAGTAGACTCTAGAGTATCTGGACCAGTCATCAATAATTGTCATCATGAACCTCTTACCTCCTACCGAAGGTACTTTTGCAGGTCCTTAGATATCTGTGTGCACCAGATCTAGTACTTTCTCACCTTTATATGTGGCATTTTTTGGAAAAGGAAGTTTGTGAGCCTAACCTTGGGCACAGCCACTACAATCATCCACCATTTCATTATCCCCAAAGTGAATGCCTTCTACTACACCGAGCTTCTTCATTTCCCTCGGCCTATGAAAGTGCACATGCCCCAACCTCTTATGCCAAATCATCAAGTTTGGGACACCAGCATAGTAAGCATTCTTCTTTTCATTACTCAAGTTAAGCCTAAACATTCTTTGGCTACCCTTATCTCTAGTGAAGTAGACTTCATCCCCATACTTAGATCTAAAGACTCTATTTCTAGTGAAGGTATCAAATTCTTTATCATCCAACACAGACGTAGAGACCAGATTTTTGCTCAGTTGAGGAATATAAAGTACATATGAGAAAGTGAGTATGGAAGGCTTACCCTCAACTAAGAACTTCAAATCTACCTATCCAACTAGATTTGTCATAACTACTCTCCCATCCTTGTACTCTATCTCTACAGTGAGAATCTTCCTTGGCTTGGTAAAGAGGTGCGTGTCACGACACATATGCATGGATGCTCTTGGGTCGATGATCCATCCTTCTTGTGGAGGCTTCCGAATGGCTCCAAGGGCACACTTTTGCTTTCGAGGGATCTCCTTTTCCTCTAGCTCCTTGTCAAGAATAAGCTCTCTGTCCTCCTTCTCATAAGACTCATCTTCCTCGGTCTTCCATTTCACTTGGGTGACCACAAGTGCCTTCTTCTTTCCTCCGGAGGGCCCTCCTCCACGATTTTCTTGGAGCCTCAACTCGGACAGCTTGGTACAATTAGCTATGAAGTGTCCTCGTTTTTTGCAGAAATGACAAAGGCCCTTTGGAGGCCTCGGTCCTCCCGTTTTATCTTTCTTTCCCTTGAAGCCGCCGTATGGGGTCGTTGAATCCTTCCCCCACTGGTCCTTTCCGGATGCTAGAGCTTGCACGCTCTTTCCCCCTCTCCGAATCTCGATAGTGTTCTCTTGTACAAAGATCATCCGGGCCAATGTGTTCCACTTCCACAAACTATCATCCATTTCCTGCCCTCGGTACACTATGTTCTCAAATTCATTTGGCAGTTTCATGATGAGGGTGTGTACTTTCATCTTCATTGTACCGGTCCATCCGGCGCTCTCCATCTCCATATACAAACAAGAGAGGTCATTGCAAAAGTCTAGCATTTTCCCCCCTTTGTAAGTGTAGTCTCCTAATCTTTGCTCAGCCAAATGAAGCTCCTGAATGGTACTGGCTCTATAGATCTCCACTAAGGTTTCCCACAACTCCTCGGCCTTGAAAATGTGGAGATGAGAGGTCGCCAAAGCTTGAGTAAGATGCCTTAGAATGAAGTACCTGGGAGCCATGTTTGTGTATTCCCACATATGAATATCATTTTCCTCAGTCTTCTCGGACACTGTTTCGGTTACCGTGGCGATAAAAGTAAGGGGTGTCTCTTTCCCTTTCCCCTTTTGAGACACACTGCTGTCCCCACTGTCTGTCTCCTCCGTTGGAGCAGATGCCGCTGTAGAAGACCTCACTCCACCAAACCCTGGTGGGATTCCCTAAGATGGACATTTCACTTTTCCACTAACGATGCAACAATATCGTTTTTCGCCCAAAGCCCCTTCCATCATTGCTTCCCAATAAATGAACCCAAAATCCGTTGAAGATGGGCACCCTAGAGGGTGGGCCCATAACCTGCAATTCTGTGTCCCCCATTCGACTGCAGAATTCAGGAAGCCTCTAGATAGTTTTTTACTAGCCCACTTTAACCTTAGATCTCTGCTACCCAAGCAGACAAATAACCAATCTGACTGCACCCTGTGCGGTCTGGACTCCCCTGAGTCCACAACAAGAAGAATCATAGAAAATGACCAACCAACCGATTAATTATCAAGTGGCAAAGATGCCAAAATATATACAAGTTTGTAGAGAGAGACGCGGCTACCTCCTAAATCCTCTAAGTCCAAAACCCCTCTCACACCCCTATCTATTGATGTACGAACCAATCAGAAGATTGTAAAGTACAGAAAGGTACTATGGCCGATGTACCTTCTGTACGATCTGTGTACGACTCGGCCATTGAGTGAACGCCCGTCTCCTCTAGACTTGTTCTCATGCTCTCTGGGATTCGCGCTTTCCAATGTCACCTTGCCACGTGGCGCTAGATCATGTCACGCCCGAAAACCGCCAAAGCGGCCATTTTGGGATCTCGGCGATGATGCGGGTCATAGGATCGGAACCGACTTTAATTGTTAACGGTCCAAAATAGATGTTCGATAAATACTTTTTGTGTGAATTCGCGTTCGTACTATAACCAGTCTTTTTCTATGTTCCTTATCCGTATTTATGTTAATCGGATTAATGAACATATACACCTTTAAATAGTAATCATACCCCATGTACTCTAACGGACTTCATCAACATGCTCGTTAAAGCTGACGGCTACGCCTCGCTCTGCCGGTCGGAGGTTCGAGTCTTGTCAGACTCAACCTTTTTGTTAGATCTCCGAAGGTCTGGGAGGTAATATTGACCGTCAAATGTTCATCTGCGAGGCGTTCGTTTCATTTTTCTCTATAACTGTCAACCCACCTCGAAGAGGTGGGTTGGCAGATACAGAAAAAAAAAATTCGTGACACGTTGGACGATTAAGCTACGTGTCATGATGTAAAACCAACGAAAATTGACGAAATTTGCACATAACACGCACTCTAAAAAATACAACCGAAAATAAAAATGTAATTTCGTAACATTCCTTCGTCACGCTATTTTCGGTAACTTTTGTTCGTCACACTATTTCTCTCAAAGGACCTTCGTTATGTTCGAAAACAAAAACCCTAAAAAACGAGCTGGCTTAAAAACTGGCGTATGCAAAAAGTATAAAATTTATGTCGTATGATGATTTTGTGCGCAAGTACATGGTACACAAAAGAAGATTTGAAGTTAAGTTTGTCGGTGCTAAAAATCTGAAAGATATTCAGTATCTGATCGTAGCTTGCGTGGCGCCAGTCAATCTAGAACATGTGGTTTACATACCCTTCGTGATGGAACATCGACTCAATCGACCCGGTCTGTAGAGTTGGTCGTACGATTACAGAAACGTTTGATGGAACTTCACCCTTAGGGAACTTACTTTGTTTGTTAGCGCGGATTCGGTGGACTCGGATTTCAATGGTCTCTATGTGTTTACTCGAAATTGTTACTTACCGTCGTGACGATTGTATACGTCGACAATGCTCGTGACGACTGTCAACGTGAACAATCTGTGTTGCCGCACCGTATTTTTTGAAACTTTTTGAATAGTCGCAAATCGGAAGACACATTGTAATTTTGAAATGATTTGGCATGTCGCATGTCATTACGTAACATCGTAGACCTATTGCATTACACCCGTGGCTGTACAACATGCCTTCGCGTAAACCTCACCTGTCCGGTAGTAATGACTTCGCAGATTTTTCACCTTCGTAAAATTTCCACCTTTACGTGAAATGACACTGCACCATCGAGACCCCTTAAAAAACAAACAGTACAAGGTGCATACGGACAAAAACGAAAAACCTTATACTTTTTTCCGTCGTCAAAATATTATGAAAACATTTCACACGTGAAAAATGTGTGTAAACGGTTCTACTTTATTTAAAACACATTGCCGATATGGTTTATGATACGTTTGAAGATGATGTGATAGTGGGTCGATGTAACAGTAATAGTTGATTGAACTTGTTCGTAAATGGGTATTTAATTGTTACGAAAATAGAGTTTTGAATTTGATAGACGCCCGCGAAAGATTCGCACGATTTAGGGTTGTATTTTAAAAGATATAGTGATTGGTGTATTTAGGCGACAACTCGAGGTCAAAATAAAGATTCGGTGTTCATTGGTACAAGTTAAGGGTCAAATTATTCTTGGAATTTAAGGCGTACGTTTATAAAGTACTAAACGAAATCAATATTTCGTTTTAGTACGCACGATGGTTCGTTTCGTACAATTTTTAGTACGAAACGTCACTTTCAATTTATCGAATTTCGTAGGTAGTTTCGCGTGTGAAATTTTTGACAGACGTTCGTGCGAAGTCGCGTTTCGTTTGGCACCCACTTTTGCATGTAAATGTTACGGAATGAAACGTAGCGTTTGATTGGTTAACATTGGTCAGTCTGAGTCCTTGTTGATGAATGATTGGCCCAAGTAAAACCTGATTAACGGAGCGTTGACTCTGGCCTGGCGAGTCCAAGGCGATGATAAATAAATACTCAACTGTAAGAGAAAAGTAAACATCTTTTCCTTTGGAAGAGTTTGTGGAAATTCTGGTTGATCTTGGCATTGAGCTATTAAGACCAAATTGGAGCAATGGCATTATTGCACTGAAATCTCTTACTAACTAAATAGTGTTTTAGTAGTTAAGAGATAGATATATTAAGAGTGGAGAATAGTGGAAAATACTTTAAAAGAAGGGTTGAGCCACGAGTGCAAGAGACCAAGCTAATGTTATGTGGATAGAAGCTTCTTCTAGTTTAAAGTTTATCCTTATGTGAGTGCTTTCCAATGTAGAAGTGTATTTTCCAATGTGTGGTATGTGTGGTTGAAATTGGTTGTAGTAATGGGATTTTCTGAGAGGTAGGAGATCATGTTTCAAGTTCAGTACAGATTGTCGCGGATTTTTGTAAACTACCCCAGTTTCCGTTTGATGGAACATCACCTTTACTCTAATTTGTTTTTTAATGGGTTTTTATTAATTCTATTTGAAAAACTGGGTAAAAAATGGGGTACCGCAATCAGAGTCATTGATGCTAATAGCGATTCACGGTGTACTTTTATGAACACTAAAAGTACACAATGTACCGCCACTACAATACAGTACTATACACCGCCAATCGCTATTAGCGTACAGGTTTCTTTAGCGTATAAGAATAATTGCAGTAAATTACGCTAATTAGTGATTTGAAAATTTAAAAAAAAAACATACATTCTAATTGTTTACCAATGCTAATTTCGTACACAAATCGTACGTTCACACAGTCGAAACGTGGTTGTTGGACGAATATGTGCGAACGTGATATTTGACAGCCCGATTTCATCCCCTTTTTAGAGCGCCTAATCTCATGCGTTCGCGGTTACTAAAACTCATTAATTATACTCTTCACTTAAAAAGGTACAATGTTGTACGGTATGACACTTACGTACTTTCGTTTTTACGCTATTTGGACAAGAAACCCTAAATGGCGTAAAGGAAAAAAGAGAATAATTTATGCTACATTGCGAATCGTAATTAGAGTAAATTACTCTAATTCGGTCGCTCGAAATTTCGACTCTATCGCATGAAATAGAGTAAATGATTCTAATTTTGTCATTATTATATTTAAGGTAAAGTTTAATTAGCGTTTTTAATTCTAATATATGTTTGTTTTATATAGTGTGGAGTAGGACGACCTCTGACCGTGCAAAATTGTACTTTATTAAGTAAACAAGTACAAATTATGATTTAATACAGGCCGTTATCATGTAACTGCGTTTTAACGAACAACGTAGTGCAAACGTAATAGTTATGATAAACTGTACGTTTTGCCAAATTTTGTACGAATACCTTATTTACAATATAGGATATTAGCGTGCCAAATTAGAGTACTTAAATAAATTAGAGTAAACTTCATAGTTGAAACAGGTCTATCACATAATTTAGAGTTCATTATTCTAATTTGTTCTTATAGTTTTTGTACTCTAATTTTTTCATT
Source organism: Zygnema cylindricum (assembly GCA_037447655.1). Classification (NCBI taxonomy): domain Eukaryota; kingdom Viridiplantae; phylum Streptophyta; class Zygnematophyceae; order Zygnematales; family Zygnemataceae; genus Zygnema; species Zygnema cylindricum. Next base: position 95,884 of record JBBHKE010002910.1, read on the forward strand.
ACATTAATTACGATTCGCGGTGTAGTGTACACCGTGAATCGTTATTAGCCTTATGTAACCTATATCGACACCCCAAATTTTTGACATTGATAACTTAAATATACTTTATTACACTATTTAAGGACGTGGGCCATAATCTGCCACGTCTCCTGACACTAAATTAGAATGAATGACGCTAATTTTGTATTTACACTTATAATTTCTATACGCTAATAACGATTCAAGGTGTACTGTACTGTACTGTACAGTATTCCTCCCAGACAAGAAATCGTAGCTCGTTTCTAGGTTCCACAGCGTAGAAGCTCCCGAGAATTTATGAAAAGAAAGCGAGAACGTCTACGCCAATGAAAATCGAGCGCGTGTAGGCCGTTAAGACAAACTCTAGGTACACCGCGAATCGTAATTAGAGTAATGAATAAATTAGAGTACAAAAACTAAAAACAAAAATTAGAGTAATTAACGCTAATTTATGTGATAGATCTTTTTCAACTATGAAGTTTACTCTTATTTATATAAGTACTCTAATTTGGCACGCTAATATCCTCTACTGTAAATAAGGTATTAGTACACAATTTGGCAAAACGTACAGTTTATCGTCACTATGGCGTTTGCACTACGCGGTTTGTTAAAAAGCAATTATATGATAACGACCTGTATTAAATCATTATTTGTACTTTTTTACTTAATAAAGTACAATTTTGCACGGTCTGACACCGTCTGTACTCCACACTCTTTAAAACGAACCTATATTAGAATTGAAAACTCTAATTAAACTTTACCTTAAATAGAATAATGAAAAAATTAGAATCGTTTACTCTATTTCATGCGATAGAGTCGAAATTTCGAGCGACCGAATTAGAGTAATTTACTCTAATTACGATTCGCGGTGTACTGTGTAGTCCCCACCGGTTTTACAATATACAATACACCGCCAATCGCTATTAGAGTATATAACGCCAATTCGGTGCCCTTTTTTGAAAAAAAAAAACCTGAAATACAATTAATAACGCTATTTAAGTAGGTGGACCATAATCTACCACGTCTCAGGTACTAAATTAGAATCAATAACGCTAAATTTTTTTTGACGCTATTTAATCCTTGACTCTAATAGCGATTGGCGGTGTAGAGGATCAGTTGGAGTATAACCGTGAAACTCGACCACTCAGAGGAAATTTCAATGAAGTATCAGAGTGGGGTGAGGAGGAGTTTGAGGAAGACGGTTTGAATGCATGTCTGGTGAATAGGCAGAATATCTTCAGGGTTAATCAAAGAGGTGGACAGAGTGTTAATATGGGAAACAAATTTTACAATAGAGAGGGATACATTAAGAGTCCTAAACGAAGTATTAATGCTCAGAAACTCAATCTAAGAATTCCTACATGCACTATTTGTTAGAAAAGAGCTCATAGCTTATCTGAGTGTGCACAACTAAAAAAGAAAATGTTATAACTGTGGAGAGGAGAGACATTTCAGTAGAGAATGCACAAAATCGAAAAAAAAAGTAATTTGTTTTAAATGCGGAGGTCCAGATCATTACGCTAAAGACTGTACAGATAAGGGTTCTCTTAAAACAATTGATGTCAATAAAGGTCTTCAAGAAGATATTGCATTATACTTAGCTGAGCAGGAAGCCCAGGAGGTGGGAAACTGAAAGGAATAGTTGAATCCTCAGTTGAGTTGATCAAATCGAGAGGTTAAGAAGTTAACTTTGGAGGGCAAGCTAATGAATGGTAAGGCTAGGATAGCTGAATTTATTATGATGCTAACTACGCTCCATAGTTTGAAAAATCCTTCTGATTGAAACTCTTAACAACATACCTATGTTAGGACATTTAAGTAACGATGACACTAGACACAGTTTGATCAGATTTGAGTCTTTAGTGGAAGGAAAAACCATTGAGAGTTATGGTAGATTCAATTGCTACACAAAATTATATTTCACATAAGTTTGTTGAGGAAAATAAAATTCCTACAGTCATAAAGGGAAAAAATTTTACATGTTCAAGTAGCAAATGGTAATAAGTTTATATTAGATTTACAAACTGACACAATAAAAGTTGATATCCAGGGTTATAAAATGAAAGTTGTGTGTGAAATAATGAATTTGGGTAGTGAGGAGCTAATACTGGGAAAGCTTGGTTAACTGAACATAACCGACAAATTAATTGGGAAACTAACACCTTGAGAGTGAAGTTTGAAAACGGTTGGAAGGTTTTACAAGCATTACCTTCGAAGAAGTTGCATAGGAATCATATAAATAACATAATCAAGTTGGGAGTCGAAGGTTTCATTTTCGCTAAACAATTTAAAAAGCATTTAAAAGATAAAACAAATTATGCTTTCTTGTTATTAGTAATTGAGGTAGTTATTGATGAAACGGGGGGAGAAAACACTAACATTGATGTCATTCCTAAATCAGACACCACTAAAACTCTTGAAAAACAAAAATCTGATTTTGTAACTGACATTAATACATCTGATGCTGCTGTTAAATATTTGATTTTTGAATTTATAGATGTTTTCCAAAGTGACTTACCCCCAAGGAGGCCACCTTCCCGAGACGTGGAACATGTTATTAACCTTGAACCTGGATGTAATCCTCATGTCACAGGAATTTATAAGCATAGCTTCTTTGACCAGGAGGATTAAAGAAACAGATCAAGGAGCTTTTGGAGAAGGGACATATTTAGCCCAGCAAATCACCGTACGGAGCACCTATTCTTTTCGGTAAAAAAAAAAGGACGGAACGTTGAGGATGTGTGTCGACTATCGTAGCCTGAACACGATTACGGTGAAGGACAAGTATCTGTTACCTTTAATTTTTTATTTGATAGATCGTTTGAAAGGTGCTAAATTATTTTATTTGATTGATCTGCGTAGTGGCTTTAATCAGGTGCCAATAAGAACTGAAGATGTTGATAAATCTGTTTTTAGAATTAGAGTCGGTCATTTTGAATGGATAGTGATGCCATTTGGTTTGACGAATGCACCACCTACTTATCAAAGATTAATGAACCAAATATTTTCAGATTGTATATATGAGTTTGTTTAGGTAATTATAGATGATATTTTAATTTAGAGCGAATCTAAAGAACAACATGTAATTCATCTAAGGAAAGTGTTGGAAAGGTTAAGGAAAGAAAAGTTATATGGAAAATTGTCAAAATCCAGCTTTCTTAAAAGTGAACAATTATTTTTGGGACATATAGTTAGCGGGGAATGTGTTAAAACTAATCCATCAAAAATTATTGCAATACAAAATTGGAAGCAACCCACTAATGTCACAAAGTTAGAACATTTTTGGGATTGGCCACTTATTACAAGAAATTTATTAGGAACTTCAGTATGATCGCCGCACCATTGACGGATTTACTTCGGGAGAAGGAGACGTTTGTGTGGGGAGCCGATCAAGAGAGAGCTTTCGAGGAACTAAAAGGGAAGTTGACCTCTACCCCTACACTGGTGTATCCTTATCCTGTTGGGGAATTTCAAATTTTGATCACTACTGATGCATCTGATATAGGTCTAGATGCAGTCATAAGTCAAAAAGTCGGCAAATTTTTTCATCCTATTGCTTTTAAGTCCAGGAAATTTAATGATGCAGAAAAGAACTATCCAGCACATGAAAAAGAATTACTTGCAATTGTTCATGCATTGGTGAAATGGCGTTGTTATTTGCAAAATAAAGAATTTACAGTTCACTGTGATAATAAGGCACTCTCCTATCTACAAAGATTAAGTGATGCACATATTATGACCTGCAGACAGGTTAGGTGGATGCAGAAACTAGCATATTTCAAATTTAATGTCAAACATATTCATGGAAAGACAAATGTAGTCGCAAATCCTTTAAGTAGATGTTTTGAAATAAATGTTATGGTTCAGGATGAATTGTTTTTAGATATTGTTAGAAATGGTTATGATAAAGATCCTTATTTTGTTATGATTTGCAAGAATATTTCGAGAGGGAATTGTGACCCATTGAATGAGAGGCATGTCAAAATATTTAGAATAGAAGATGGTTTACTTTATTTGCGAACAGGGGATAGATTATGCATTTCGAAATGGGAGACTTAAGAAAACAATTTTTACAAGAAGCCCATGAGCATTTAGGACATCTTGGTAGAGATAAAACTCTTAGGCGGTTGCAAAGTAGATTGTTTTGGCTTGGGATGGCAAAAGAGGTGTCGAAACATGTGGAAAGTTCTGTCTTTTGCCAATAGAGAAAACATAGTAACCAGAAAAACCTAGAGGTCTCTTAAAACCTTTAGATATCCTCGAAAGACCATAGGAATATGTCAGTATGGATTTTATTGTCAGATTGCCAGCAACATCTAAAAGAAATGACAGTATCATGGTCGTAGTCGATAGGTTCAGTAATATGGCAATATTTATCCCTTGCAAAACTACTCATTTAATGGTAGATATTGCAAAGTAATATTTTGAAAACGCGATTAGATATCATGGAGTCCCTCTGTCTATAGTCAATGATGGGGATTTTAAATTTACGTCTGCATTTTGGAAAGAATTGCTCCAAAATTTAGGCACAGAATTAAAAATGAGTACGTCTTATCATGCTCAGACAGATGGACAGACATAAAAGATGAAGCGTACACTGGAGGAAATGCTTAAGACTGTTTGCAGTAAAGTTCAGAACACAAATGGAATTTACATACAATACATGTAAACATACTAGTACAGGATTCTCACCATTTGAAGTTGCATACGAGTACCAACCTAGAAAAGCATTAGACTTAATAACAAGGGTCATTCAAGATAATATAAGTTTTTGAACAGAGTTTTGGGAATACATTCAAACAGTTTAGAAAATAGTCTGGGATACATTAGTGGAGGCACAATGGAGGCAAGAATTAAATGCTAATCACAAACGAGGTGATTCGGTGGTAAACACAGGTGACAAGGTTTGGCTTTCTACAACTCATTACAAGTGCAAGATCGAGGGACAATCGGATCCTACGGGAAAATTTGCTCCTAAGTACATTGGACCATTTACTGTAATCGAGATGATATCGTCAGTTGTTGCCAAATTGGACTTTCCGCCTTCAACAAAAATTCATCCAGTAATACACATTAGTCAGTTGAAACCAACAAATCTTCGACCAATTGAAGGAGCATTGGAATTGGATCCTTCGATAATTAGAGAACCTGAGGTACGCAGATGGGTAATAAATTGGGTTGGTCAATGGTTCAAGGTCGACAATCCTATATTTTGGCAAGTACATTATCTAGGAAGGCCAGAAGATGAACTGACTTTAAAAGATAAAAATTCTGAGTTTTTACAAAGGTATTGGGGGGATAATAATATAGAAGTCTCACCTTGAGGGTGAAATGTGTTTTAACTGAGGTCAGGTAAAAATAAAGAAGGGAATGATGTAACATAAATAGCGGATCGAACTTGGTCGTAAATAGGTGTTTAAGAGTTACAAATATAAAGTTATTAATTTGGTAGACGTACGCAAAAGAATCACGAGATTTGGAGTCCTATTTCAAAAGATATAGTGATAGGTGTATTTAGGTTATAGCGCGAGGTCAAAATAACAGGTGGGTATCATTGAAACGGGTTAAGGGTCAAATAGTACCGAAATTTCGCATGTGCGTTTCATAAAGTTCTAATGAAACGTTTAGTATGCATGTTGGTTCGTTTCGTACAAATTTTAGTACGAAATGTCACTTTTCACTTAATGAAATTTCTAGTGTTGGGTATCGTGTAATTTCATATCGCGATAATTTCGATATTCGATATATCGAATATCAATCGGTCAAAGTCTTCGATATATCGTACCGAGACCAACATAAAATATCGCGATAATTATCGCGATATGTAATACTTTTTAATTTTTTTATTTGTATAATATGTTATTTTACCGAAAAGTTAAATTTCTGTGCATCGTGAGACGCCACGTACGACGTGAATTCTACACCGTAACTTCACGTTAAACGCTGCAAAATGGAACCGCAAAAAAAAAATCTAATTTCGTACTGTATAGAATTCATTTCTTAGTACGGACGGAAATTGACGTACGAAATAACTAGTACGGACAGAACTTGACGTACGAAAAAAACATTGTAAATTTGTCAAAAGATTGAACTGACGAAAAAAAATTACCTCTCTCTCTCTCTCTCTTCATTTCAGCCAAGAACTTTTAGCTTTCTTTATGGATTCCCAAAGGATAAGAGGTAGCATGGAAGGTTTAGAGGATGATGACACCCAGCTACTTCCAGATATGGAAACTATACACATGGAAAACTCATTAGAAATTGCAAATCAGTTTAGGGATGCGAGAAAGGTCGTTCCCAAAGGGGTAAATTCTAAATTTTGGCATCACTTTAAAGTCTTACATAGTGGGAAGCATTCTGACAAGGCTTTCTGCAATCATTGTGATATGCCTATTGCAAGAGGGAAGTCGATGAGTCCTACAAACTTGCTCTCTCACTTAAGGGTTCATCACAGAAAGTTATTTACAGGGGATAAATTGAAAGAAATAGAAGAAAAGTCGGGAGCTTTGGAGGATTTCGTACAATGAGGAGAAACCACATCATTTAAAGATAGGCTTATACGGTGGATCGTGTTGGACTACCAGCCACTAAGTATCGTGGAGAGCCCAGAATTTTGAGAAATGATGAAGGGCTTGGCGCCAAAGGTTGTGATTCCAGATCGACGTGGACTAATTTCGAGAATGGAGGAAATCAAGATGAAGGTCCGCCTAAGTTTAGGGAAGCTGGTGGAAGGTGAAACCCTAAGCATTACTATGGACACATGGACATGGTTGTCCAATGAATCCTTTTGTTCCATGACAGCGCACTTCATCAACTGTGATTAGGATCTTCAAAATGTTTGTTTAGGATGCTCTCCTTTTCTTCGTATCTATACCGTAGAAGCGATTGGTGAAAAGTGTAAGGAAATGTTAGAAGGATTTGACATTTCCGAAAAATCAGTGGCGGTTTGTGTAACCGATACAGCAGCTTCTATGAAAAAAACGGGAAAATCCATGTCTTGTGATAGGCATGGGTGCATGGATTATTTATTAGAGCTTGTCACAAGAAAGTTCTTTAATGGTCCTAGTGTTGCATCACACTTGAAAAGTGCACGCAACCTTGTGGGATTATTTAGAAGCTCATCAAGAGCAACTAATATTCTAAAAAATGTTGCGAGTGAAATAAAGTGGAAAGTTCTAATTCCGGATGTAGCTTCGAGGCGGTGGTCAACATACTCTACGCTCACTTCAATATTGTATTTGAAAAATCCGTTACAAGCAATCATGACAACAATTGTGCCCCCAAATGCGAGGTTGAGTGAAGAGGCGTGGATGATAATTGAGAGAGGTGCGATTCTTTTAAAACCTTTCATGGTTGCCCAACGCGTGTTGGAAGGGGAAAGTTATGTAACTTTGAGTTGGGTGCCGGTAATTGTCCACTCACTACTTAAAGGACTAAAAAAAGTAGTGGATGACACTTCAAATGGAGGATGTGGTGATTTGGCAATTAATGCAATTGCGGAGACGATCGTAACCGATTTTGAGGGTCGATTTGGAACGTGTGAGTTAACAAATATTCACATCCTCCATCATCACAAATCATTGAGAGAGGTGCGATTCTTTTAAAACCTTTCATGGTTGCCCAACGCGTGTTGTAAGGGGAAAGTTATGTAACTTTGAGTTGAGTGCCGGTAATTGTCCACTCACTACTTAAAGGACCAAAAAAAGTAGTGGATGACACTTCAAATTGAGGATGTGATGATTTAGCAATTAATGCAATTGCGGAGACGATGGTAACCGATTTTGAGGGTCGATTTGAAACGTGTGAGTTAACAACCCTCCCGATGAAGATGTTTATTGCTTGTGCACTAGATCCTAGGACGAAAAACCTAGTATTTTTAACACCATTGGAGGTAGATAAAGTATGGCAAGAAATTGTCAACATGATGTTAGGAAAGTTTGACATGGATGCGGATTTGTTTGGACATTCGGAGGGTGATAGTGATAGGTTGATGATGGAAATTGGAAACAATTCAAATGAGAAAGGTGTGAATGAAGTTGAAGATGATGATGAGGATAACATTTTCATAGCATTACAAAGAGAGCATCCCATTTCTTTGGTAATGGAAACCGTTCAAAAACCTTCGGCCTCGGAACTCACACGAGATGAGTTTAAGGATCATTTGCTCTACGAAGTTCAACTTTACAAGGGAAGAAGTGTTTTAGAACAATCACAACACAAACGGGCAAACCCATTGAAGTGGTGGGCCGAAAAGAAAAAATTGTTTCCGACATTGAGCTCTTTGGCTCGAATCATTTTAGCTATACCGGCCACTTCGGCTCCTTCCGAGCGAACTTTTTCCATGGCCGGTCAAATTAGCACGATTAAGCGAAAACGGTTGACTCCAGAATCGGTGGAAAGACTTGTTTTTTTGAAAGGATCATGGCAAGCAACGGAATCCCTCATTAATATTCGTGACGACAAAGGAAAGGAGATTGAAAAAAAAATATACATTGACGACAACGATAACAATAAGGTTGTTTCCAAGAAACGTCCAAGGAAACGGGAAAGGAAATTGGAGATTGGTGGAATACTTTACCCAACAAAAAATAATTTTACAAAATTATGTTTTTTATGGAAGATTTGTAGGGTGCACGGTTGAGAGAATTTGAATTTCAGTTTTTTGGTCGTAGAAACATTGTGTAATTTAGATTTGGATTTCAGGTATTGGGAAATTGGGAAAGCAGAAAAATTGGGATTTTGGGATTATAGGATAATCACATGTTTGCATTTGGGAGAGGTGGAATCGTTGATGGAAAATTATATATTTGAGGAAATCGATGTTGAAAATTTATGTTGCTAGTGTAAGAATTAATGGAAATCTCGGATTTGTATTTTGGATTTTGAGAAATTGGGAAAATGGAAAATTCGGGATTTTGGGATTATATAATAATCACATGTTTGAATGTGGGAGATGTCAAATTAAGCTCATGATTTGGACATGCTGGATTTTGAAATCTTTGCGAGTTTGATTTTTTTTCATTTAGGGAATTTTAATTGAATATTGGGAAAATAAATAATTAATATTAATGTGGAAATATGGGTTACTTGTGGCCACATATTGATTTATGTTATATATTTGGAATTGGTATTGGAATTATATTGCATTTTTTGAATAGTAAAAAATGTGAATTTTTAATATTATTGATGTTATAATTAAAGGTGTAATTTCAGAAATGTGGAATAGTAGTAGGTAATACTACCAGCTGCAGTACCACTAGTACTAACAGCAGCTAGTACCACCAGCAACAGCACTACTACTAACTGCACCTGCTATTACTAGTACCACCAGCAACAGCACTACTACTAACTGCACCTGCTATTACTGCAGCTAGTACTACCGGCTACCAGCTGCAACACTATTACTAGCAGCAGCCTTAGCACTACCAACTGTAGCACTAGTACTAACAACAACTGCTAGTACTACGCTGCAGCACTAGTGCTCGCTGCAGCTGCTAGTACTACTGACTACAACACTAGTACTAGCTGCCGCCTTAGTACTACCAACTGCAACACTAGTACTAACAGCAACTGCTAGTACTACCAGCTGCAGCACTAGTACTAGCTGCTAGTACTACCAGCTGCAGCACTAGTACAAGCTGCAGCTGCTAGTACTAGCTGCAGCTGGTAGTACTACCAGCTGCAACACTAGTACTAACAGCAGCTATTACTACTACGGGCTGCAGAAGCAGTAGTCTTGGCAGCAGACCAAAAAAAAAATAACCTAGAAAATCATTCGATATATCGCGATATATTATATCGGTGATATATCGGCTAAATATCGCGATATTTTAATAATCGATATATCGATGCGATATATCGATTATCGGGTACCTAAAATTCGGTATATATCGAATATCGGCAAGTGGTCCTCGATACCCAACACTAGAAATTTCGCAGGTAGTTTCGCGTACGAAATTTGTGACGCTATATCGTGCGAGGTCGCGTTTTGTTTGGCACGCACTTTTTCACTTAAATGTTACGTAGTTGAACGTAGCGTTTGATTGGTTAGCAAATGCTACCTAGCTAGTAAGAGATTTCGCACGTTTTGCATTGGTCTGTTTGAGTCCTTGCTCATCAATGATTGGCCCAGGTAAAACTTGTTCAACGGAGCGTTGACTCTGGCCTGGGCGATGATGGATAAATAGTGAAGTATAAGTGGAGATTAGACATCTTTTCCTTTTGAGAAAAGTTTGTGGAAATTTAGACTGATCTTGGTCTTGAGCGATTAAAACCAAATTGGAGCAATGTCATTTTTGCATTGAAGTCTCTTACTAACTAAGTAGTGTTTTAGTAGTTAAGAGATATAATTATTTTAGAGTGGAGGGTAGAGGAAAACACTTTAAAAGAAGGGTTGAGCCATTGTTAAGATTCTTAGAATCGGGGGATAGAATGGATGATCCCAATAAAGGGATTGATGAGGCGGCCGAGATTTAAACGTGGGACCTTTCACTTTTGCTGTGAATGTACTAACCACTGTACCACCAGCTCAAATGTTATACTGGTGGGTCCAATTATATATAGGTTTTAGTGTTGTTTATACCACTATTTCGGATATCGATCGCACGTTTCAGGTACGTCAACAGCCACGAGGGCAAGAGACCAAGCGAATGTTATGTGGACATAAGCTTCTTCTAATTTAAAGTTTATCTTTATGAGAGGGTTTTTCAATGTGGATGTGTATTTTCCAATGTGTGGAATATGTGGTTGATTTGGTTGTAGTAATAGGATTTTTCTGAGAGGTAAGACATCCTATTGGAGCTAGTTTCCTCCCTAAGGAGACTAGCTAGACACTAGATAGAATGACATTTTTCTTCGAAAACACATAATCGGACGGTCGACATTGTCGCCCAAAAGTTTGGAGAATCTTGACGCCGACTGTAATCATGTTTAAAAAAACAAAAAAAACTGTACGGCCATGTATGAAAATGAGCTAGCCTTGTACGAAAATGCACTTTTTCCAATAATGAACCTCACATTTCACCTGATGGAGGTTCACCCTTAAACGTCAAAGTATCTGTTGTCCATAGCCTATTTCATCCATGGATGACTCTCGGAAGCACCCAAGACTACCCTCCAACAGTTGTATTTCAGACACCACAGACACCACAGATTGCTCCACAATAAACAAAATCACCCCAAACTGCACCAATAGGGAGTATACTATAGTCACTATAAAATCCCAAAGTTATAGTCAAATCCACAAAGGAATCTAAAAGATATAAGCTCCAGAGTTTCACAAAATCAACTAACAACTTCACAAACTAACCACTTAGACTGCTCACAGAATCTTACAGAGATATCAAAATACAATGAAGTTGCACATAAATATAAATTCTATATCATAGAATAACTCTACAAAGTTACACATGAAAGCACCCAATAGAGTGATCACACCAACAGGTCAAAGATGCAGAAAACAGTTTGCCATTGCTTTGATAAACTTGACTGTGATACTCAAAATATTCTAAGTCCTACAAGTTATACTCAGAGAGTTCACTACAGAATGTACGGAGGCATACCAGCCGTACGTTATCCACTATCTAAACAAACTCTTGTGAGTATACCCGAATAATTTGAGGTATGTCATACTGAACACATCTACACTAATAAACTAATTAGCAAAACGACAAACCTCTGTTGTACAGAATATTTACACCGACATCTTTGCAACCATCGTACGTCAAATACCAAGCTACCACCAAGCTACCAGTAAGCTACGACTAAGCTATCACTAAGCTACCTGCATTAATCAGAATCCATCCTATTTATATTATCCGCAGCTGCGTCAGCTGCGTTATCCGTACGGATCATATGAGACTAACCGCAGCTGCGTTGACTTGTCTGCGTCATAGCTGGGCGGTATCGGTGGCGCAGATTCATCCAAAATAACCGCATCTGCGTTGTCTTGTCTGCGTCGCAACTGCTTCGTTCCGGCGGTGCCTTTTTCAACATTTCGTTTATTCCACATCGGATTGCTTCGCGATCCGCCGTCCACATCTCAATGCTTATTCTCGCCACTCACCAAGTCATTTACGTCACTTTAGTTTTACCTGTACGTTTGCTCCCCCAAACCGTGAATCCATTCTAACCTCCACATTAAATTCCATTGTGTACAAGCTGTCACAAGCGCACAAAATGTCGCGTACGCACGAAATAAACTTTTCAAAACAACAGTATTTTCAAGTGGGTTGACGTTATGCGTCAATTTATTCACTTTTGGACTCTAATCTAGCTGATCTCAACTTTAGGGACTTTATAATCTTTTTCATTCATTAATTGGATCTGGAGCCCCCAAATCTCTAACCATTATTAGGCCACACAGAAGACAAAACTTCCTCCTGCAATATATTGACAAAAACTACAGATTTACTTGGCAAATGCTGTAGTTGGGGGATTATTATATTATTGAAGTACAAGTGTAGGAAGACCATGTAAAAAAAACAGTTGATACTTCGCAATTTGGACATAGAATTTACATACTACCGTGGTACGCCACGTGGTAAGACGACGTGCTATGGGCAAAAAACAACTTGATTGCCCGGAAATCACACAACCAATTAGAAATGTCGAAAATATAGTGAGACTCACGAATAATAACTGATTGCACGATAAAAAAACAATGATTGCAAGGCACTCACGCAACCAATCACTGTGGCCAACAAAACCAGTTGAATGCTTGCAAAAAGGAAAACAAGTTACAGCAGGACAACGACAACACTTTGCTCATAGTGTTATACAAACTATTAGTGTAGGTTATCGGGTAAATTCATATCGCGATAATTTCGATATTCGATATATCGAATATCGATAGAGCAGAATCCTCGATGTATCGTACCAAGACCAACATAAATTATCTTGATAAAAAGTATTTTTTAAATTTAATATTTTATTCTTTTTATATAATATGTTATTTTGGCGAAAAAGACAAATTGTCTGATATGCCACGTACGACGTGATTTTCGTTCTGTGACTTAAAGGTAGACACCGCAAAATGTAACTGACAAAAAATCACTAATTTTGTAATTTATATGATTACTTATTTGGGCTATGGTTACATCAGGTAGTCTATGTAATAGTACGGACAACAAAATATTTGTATTATAGAGGCTTCGGGTACATCGCGTATCGTCTGTAAAGAAGATTTTACATACGTATTCTGATATGAGTGGTTCAACGTAAGCTAACTATCAAATCACTAAAATCATCAAATATTTGGAAACCGACCATTTTCGTATGGAAAACCGTACTTGCGTATTACGTACGTGTACTTCGCAAGTGTACCTCGTCAATGTACATCGGAGATCTCCTTCACTCTGCTGACTTTCAAGAAAAAACCGTACTTCTTTCCGACAAAGATTTTACAGTCACTTTGTCCGAAGTCACGTGACTTTGAAAACATGTGAGATTTTTTTTTTGTTAATGCTTCGATAAATCATTGATACGATATATCGCGATAATTTGATATTTGATATATCGAAGTGATTTATCGATTATCGGGTACCTAAAATTTGATATATATCGAATATCGGCAAACAGTCCTCGATACCCAACACTACAAATTATAAAAGATAGTAACGGCTTTAAGGTTGTTTCACACATTGGAAACATATCACACTTATTTTTGCTTAGGTGTACAAGTGCAAAACTCCAATTCTGAACGTATTGTAGCATCACACTTTATTTCAACATTACAGTACTGTACACCGCGAATCGTAATTAGAGTAAATAACTCTAATTCGGTCGCCCTAAATTTAGACTATATCACCTTAAATAGAGTAAATGATTCAAAAAAATTCATTATACTATGTAAGGTAAGGTTTGATTAGCATAAAAAGATTCTAATATAGGTTAGTTTTAAATAGTGTGGAGTACGGACGACGGCCGACTGTGCAAAATTGTACTCTTATAAGTAAAAAAGTACAAATATGGATTTAAGATAGGCCATTATCATGTAAATACGTTTTAACAAACCGCGTAGTGCAAACGTCATAGTGACGATGAACTGTACGTTTTCTTAGATTCTGTACAAATACTTTATTTATAGTAGAGATATTAGCGCACCAAATTAGAGTACTTAAATAAATTAGAGTAAAATTCCCTTTTGAAAAGGTTTTATCACCAAAACTAGAGTTCATAACCCTAATAATTTTTTTCTCTTTTTTTACTCTAATATTTTCATTACTCGAATTACAATTCGTGGTGTAGCGTCAAAAATATTGAAGCCCACATAGATGCTTACTTCAATCAAGGTTGAACTTCCATCAAGCACTGACAGTAATCGTAGGGATACATTTACTGGCAGTAATATTTCGTTCAATTCTCCATCAGGTCGTGTCACCAAGGAATCTATCGTGTACGTGCTTTCCTTTGATTGGATGCACGTGGGTTCTTGTTTTGACGGCGAGCATGTTAAAGATTCCAAAAGCACAATATTTGAATTCCTATGCGTATAGCCAACCACAGGATTAAATTTTGTGAATGTATAATTTGTATGCTCGTGCTTTGTCTTTAAATTGATGTTTTGTCATTCCTGTTTTGTCGTGGCGCAGCAAATTCCGGATATCAACGGATGGTGGAGGAGGCATCACGGCACATTCTTCGACAAAAATTTTATCGCGGTTTTTCCTTAGGATTTGATTCGCGTCCGCCTCAAGGCACGAGGCACATGTCCGAAGGCGTGTGGCGTATGCCACATGTAAGGTTTCTATCCTAGAATGCATGTGACCATTCCACAAGTTAAAATTTTACATGTCCGGTGTCTAGCTTGTCTCTTCATAAGGAGACTAGGAGGAGATTAACTAGACAGTGGATAGAGTGAACGCTTGCTTCGAAAACAAGTAATCGAATGGTTGACATTGTTGCCCAAAAGTTTGGAGAATCTTGACGAATCTCCAGTAATCATGTTTTATACAAAAGGAAAAAAATAGTACGGCCATGTACAAAAATGAGCTACATGTGTACCAAAATGCACTTTTTCCAGTAATGAACCTCACTTTTCGCCTGATGGAGGTTCACCCTAATACCTTTTTTTTCTTTCACAATCTAGGCACACCTGTTATGTCATACATGGTGACAAACATACAAGAGAGGATCAAAGTAGTCTGATTTTCAGTCTGTAAGACTTGCTCACCATAAGACAAATAAATGGACTCGCTTCCCATTGGTCTAAAAAAAAAAAATCAAAAACTAATGTCACTGTGCGGCGGCAAATTTTGGCCAGAAATATGGAAAATAACTTACCATCTATTTACCCGCCAAAGAAGGCAGTCCGAATGCGAGCTACGTCCACGCGTTTGACTAGTTTGCACTTGTGGAAACTACACCGTGAATCACTATTTGCTTTAATGACTCTAATTGCGGTACCCCGTTTTTTTACCCAAATTCTCAAATAGTATTAATAAATGTTAAGATTCCTAAAATCGGGGGATAGAATGGACCATCCCAATAAAGGGATTAATAAGCCGGCCAGGATTTGAGCATGGGACCTTTCATTGTAGCTGAGAATGAACTAACCATTGTACCACCATCTCAGATGTTACGCTGGTGGGTCCAATTTTATATAGTTTTCAGTTTGGGTATTACCACAATTCCGAGTATCGAGCGGTACACTTTTCGTACCTCGACACCCCCCCTTGAGAGATAGCCGGTCATAATTGTCCATGTAAACCTGGCCCCCCTGGCTTTGATACCATGTTAAGATTCCTAGAATCGGGGGTTAGAATGGACGATCCCAATAAAGGGATCGATGAGCCGGCCAAGATTTGAACCTGGGACCTTTCCTTTCACTGAAGCTGTGAATCTACTGTGGGACCTTTCCTTTCACTATAGCTGTGAATCTACTGTAGCTGTGAATGTACTAACCGCTGTACCACCAGCTCAGATGTTAACCAATGTACCACCAGCTCAGATGTTAACGAATGTACCACCAGCTCAGATGTTACGCTGGTAGGTCCAATTTTATATAGATTTTAGTGTGGGTATTTCCACAATTCCGGGTATAGGGCGGTACACTTTTCCTACCTCAACAATATAAACCCTTTAAAAAAAATTTAGAGCAAATGATATCCTTGAAAACCCCCAAATTCCCAAATAGTGTAAATAACGCTAATTATTTCATTACGGTAATAGCAATTCACGGTGTAGTGTTTTCCCAGTGTGTGAAAATGGCCTTAAAAATTGTTTTTTTTCTTTTTTTTTGTTGAAAGGGATAGGGGCTCATAACCTCGGAAGGTCTAACTAAAGAAGACATTGATTTTTTAAACCTGTAAATAATTTCAGCCAAAATGTTTTGAGCTCAACAAAATGTTATTGTCAGTTTTGCATTCCAAGAAAGGTTGACTGCTGCCAAAGACATTTTTTGTCTATCTTAAGTTGCACCTAATGTACCATGAAGTTTTTAGATATGGTATATAATCTGGTAGTTTTTTTGGCAGTACATCTAAATGTTTGTCGGCCGATCCACAACACCAAGATTGTGGACTATCCGATTTGATTATAGGTAATTTTATAGTAAAATCAAGCTTACATTTTACCAATGTCCAGCGGACATTTTCATATCCTACATCAATCCAGTTTTTGCTAATTAGTGGCAGCAACAGGTTGACACGTAGAACATGCATTCACATATTTTCACAGCACAAGTAGAGACGATCATGCAAAAATGCGCGAATTGTTTTACTTGTTCTAATTACTTATTCTAAAGCACCTCCCATGATACGGAACTAAACCTGCAAAAAGATAAACGAACCATGCTTCAACTCACACTGCATCCGTTTATGTGAATGTATTGCAACTTAACTGACAAAAACGAGTCGTGTGGTGATTGTCAACACCTTCGTCGATTTTATGAGGAGGTTTCTTATGTACATGTTGAAATGGGCTAGTGACTGTTGAAGGTCATGGGCATTAAGACTCGGCTGTGATCCACTCCCACTAGGAGTCACACTTGCACCAGCAGGAGCAAGTGGAGAAGTAGGGCTAATAGGAGCACTTGCAATAGGAGCTAAGCCATTATCAGACATGTTAGCGGAAGCAAACCCAAAGAGAAATGCCTAGAAGACTAGATCTATAGTGTAAGATATGTAACTCCAAACGAAAGAGGTATTTCAACCAAACAAACATGTACTACAAGCAAATTAGAGACAATAGAGCATAAAACACCTTAAACTGTACTCAGTGCTCTCATTTCCTCAATTCTTGTGTAGAATGTACATTCTGTATTGAATTGATCAATCCTAATTGAACTAAATACTCAAAAGATCTAGAAAACATCTAAAATATCTAGAAAACATCTAAAACGTATGTACATGGTTCATCAGACATTGTACTGACAAAAATCTAAGTGTTTGGACCAGAATTGTCCACTAACAATATCTATACCCTAGAAATCCGGGTGGTTCTTATCACGTCTACATTCATTGGCGGCCCTACACACTAATTAACTTAAAGATATCAATTCGTGTAGATACTACAAAAAAATCCACACTAAATTTGGTCAATATTGAACAGTTGGTATTCCAAAAATATTCTAAGTCCTACACTCAAATTTCTAAGACTTACTAAAGCTTACTTTTCAATAGTGACATGCTTATTGAGAGACAAAGGTTGCAACAGAAGTATATCAGGAGTTCTTCTATATTTGCAATGTCACATGTATATTGCCATCATGTTCCACTGAGGACCAAAGGAATCATCCTTCTCTTATTGTTATGATAAAAGCAATCAAAAACTGATAAAACTTTTTGGAAACTGTAATTCCAAGTATTAAAGTCTTCTTCCACTTTCCTAATCAGTTTGCTTTTCATTTCGCCCCGGTACTCGGACTGGTTTCTGGTTTCTTTGATTATTTGTAGCTATTTTCTTATTTTTAATGTTCAAGTTAATTTTTCTGTATGTTACGTATTCTGTTTTTCAATTTCTTTACGCCTGTTCGTTTCCTTTCTTCCCCTGTACTCCGTTGTTTTCCCACCACGCTGTTTTGTCAAAGCTCGTACTTCTGTTTAATAGCGTACAGGGCGTAGGTTGTTGAGTTGACAGAGAAAGCTTCCTATTAACAAGAAAGGCTTAACTTGAAAGAGACATAGATTTACGCGTCTCATACATTTTGGTTAGCCCCAGAGTCGCTTCTAGGCTAAGATGGAAACCCTAAAAGTGACAGAATTCATTTTTGAAATTATTGAAGCAAACATCAAAGGGAAAATTTAAACAGTTTTTTGAAGTTGAAAGTTAAACCTATACGCCAAATCACTGTATAGTTTCCATGGTCAACACTGGTACTGCAACATTTTGAAGCGAAACTAAGTTGAATTATTTTTGGGTGAAACAAAGATAATTGTGAACTTGGGACTCGAAGACTCCGTGAAAGGCATTCAACATTGGTAATAAGATCCACACTAAATACATTGAGAATACTATATTTCTGCATTTTTCACATAACTCAATTCATTTCATTTTTTTGGGAGCAATTTACATATCCCAGCCAGTCAAGGGAAGAGTATTCTCATATTGCCCCATTTTCAAGCCTCCTATTTTTCCTTCTCTTCATACATTATGAAGCTCATCCTTAAGAAAAGATTGATACCAAAAACGTTGTTATAAACAACTTGAAATTGAGCACTTTCAGTCAGCATAGAGTTTCATGTCTCACATCCACAAGCCGCCAAATAGGTTATCAGGTCCCTTCACTTGCAAATATATACTACCATTGACAAGAAATGAACTAACATATTTGAAGTGAATAACAACTGACACAACAATATAAGAAAACTTCCATTCCATATTCTTCTCGACGAGAAGGAAAGGAAATCAAAATCTGGTCAGAACTCGACCTATTTACATATTACTCAAAGGAGCCCAAACAACATATAAATTACACTAAACATTTTTAGCTCCTCTTCTACAAGTTTAAACGTTTTAACTCCCTTTGAGCAGCATGAAGCTGTACATCTACTCTTATTGGGGAAAAGAAAAAAGCATAAATTCCCCAGACTGGGTTAAAAATTGATGGGATCTACACTATGATGAGGATAAAATGTTCAAAAGACTACAAATTGGATAGGCAGAAAACGTGCTTATCCCATCACACGGGTTATAAATAATCAATAAGAAACTTGGACCCCAACCAAGTTATGTGAACACGCCCATAACGAACGTTTCTGATATACACATGTGAGACTCCCGTACAGTGTTTACTTAGGTTTCCTGCAAAAGAAGCAAAGCCAGCATTAAATGTTTTGTCAAAAAACTTGCCCGACAATGTCATCATCTTCACCACTGTGATAAGTTTAATTTTCCCAAAGGGGAAATTTCATGCCACCGCCAGAAATTAGACGTATGGAATCATACCATGAGAAATTCATATAGTTTCCAAGCAAACATCTTAGGACACTCCATCATCATCGTCAACCGCATCATCATCGTCATCATCATCATCATCATCACTGTCACCATCATCGGCACCACCGCCACCATAACCATGAAAAATTGCTATGCAGCAAAGCCAGACCATGGAAACCCTTCATAATCATCAGAAAAGGCCGGACACCAGCCTCAAAGTTTAAACGCTGGACGGCTAGAGAGCAGCAAGAAAAAAAAATGTACCTTGAGGGGGTTCGGCATTGGATGTTTCTGCATCAGACACAAAAGACACGATCAAGTAAGAACACTTAAAACCACATTGCACATTTTTCCTTTCTTCATAATGATTCATACTTAGACTTCAAAGTTAAAAGAAGTGGTTCCACCAGTTTGTTCAAGATATAAATGGATAACAAAAAAAACGTTTCAACGCAACATAAGGTGAAATAGGTTCTTCCAACGAAAGCTTACTTTCGGATGCCGCTCATCTTCATGTCAAACATCATCCGTTTTGCCTTAAAGTCGAAGACATGGACCTCCACAGCCACAGTATTGCTCCCATCCACTAGGGCGTAGGCATTATTAATTGCAGGAAACGATAATGTAAAGGGTTGGAATATCATCCAGCCGCGTTGTTTGCCCAATGCCTGTCAAAAGTCAACACCAGCTGTAACATTAATGATTTGCTTATGTAAGGAAACTGCCACTTGACTAATAGAATCTTTAAGTACGTGGCCTTGTTATTTCAGAAGGTCACAGAGGCGTCTTCTCATAGTGTGCTATGAAAAGAATGTGGCCTTGTAGTAACAGAAAAAATAAAATATTGAATTCAGCCAGTCACACTCAGAAAATAATTGGCGACTTGAACACAGACACTTAAGGCATTTCACAAGACAAATATCATGGTTATAGTACAAACGCTTTAATTATGGCCACTGAATGTGTGCCACCCAAACCTTCCCTCATGGATAAGTCTATTTCCAACTTAGAGATATACATGCTAGTAAACTCAGGCAGGTTACATGTAGTTTAAACATAGTCTTTTCTGGTAAAGAGAGCCAGATACTTCACAGAACACAGGCAGCTTAGCCCTTAATTTCATTGGGTTTTGCACCTCCCTCTCCCTCCCTCTCCCTTCCCCTCTCCCCCTCCCTGGTGGATAGAAACTTACTAAGGTAGAGTTAGTAATTTTTCCATTGGGCATGTTGTTACGGATGACCTCTTTGCCATTGAGGTACACAACTATTGCATCCTCAAATTGTATTTCGAAGAGCAATGAAGAGAAACATGATGATTTTCTTAAAGAAAAGTTTCTCCGGAATAAGTATGTCACACGATCTTTCGAAGCTTTCGCCAAAGAGGTGTTGAGTCCTTCAAGTACTGGATTCGTCCGTACAAAGCACAAATGTCAGTGAAGCAAATGATAATGGACACAACTACTGACTCTTTCTCCATTCTTCAAAGAAACTTCATAACATTGATGTACCTAAAATCATCTATATATTTTCAATGCATTCTTCCATTTGCCAAAATCAAGCTATATTTAGATGCATTGTTTTATCATTTTCCCGATAAAACCAGGATCCCTTCTCTCATGCAACCTTTGCTTACCGTTATTGAAGCCAAAAGCTGCTGCTCCACTCTTGTTAAAGAAGTTGAGGTTGGTAGCTCGCGGGTCGTAGAAAGTGGGGCGGCGCTCGACTCCGGATGCGTCCCACAGCCAATCGGACTTGTAGTTTCGGAAAACAGTGCATGTGCTGCGCGCCGAGTGCCGTACAAAAGTCAAAATTGATGCATGTACGGAGGGATCCGTAACCACAATCTAAGTCGCATTTGAGACTGACACAGTTTTAAATGGTGATATTTTTTATTAAAGAGATGTGTACTTACTGGATAAGTTGACAGGTTCGTTCGCCAATTCCTGCATTAAGAAATACTGAACGTGGATAGAACGCTGGTAGCTCCACATCAAACGTATTCGTATTATTGACACACGTGTAGCTGTACTGTGCGAAGTAATCTGTCGGTGATTCAGGAGCGCCTCCGTCACATGTCCTGTCACACAAACGACAGTAACAATAACCAACAGTCAAGTGGTCGATTTTGTCAATTAGGGAGTCTTCCCATATTCGCGTCATTTCCTCCAAAAAAAGTACTTTTCGCTTGTCGTTTTTGCTGACAAAGTTGACGATTACTTGCATTCACATTCGACCCGATGCATAACTTATTTTTTATTTTAAAACGGCTATAAAAACTGTAGAATTAGTAGGAGAATGCGTTACGCTGCCGGGACGCTAAAAGATAAGCGTTCAGTCGAAAACGCTGCGCGTCGTTTCGTTACGCTTTCCTATACGATACGCCAGCGCAACATATTGTAATATGATCCGAAGGAATTTCCCCTCTCGTATTTATAGCTTTAGAGCTTAACCTTTTGCGAAAGCGTAAAAGAAACGCTTACGTCCTCGCTGCGAAACAGATTACGATATACGGCCGGCTTCGGCCTAATAGGGGGCGGTGTTCCATTGATTCAAATCTGTTTCGAGGTCGTACATATAAAGCCTGTACGAAAGCGTCATAGAAACCGCCGGCTTAACAACGATTACATCCTGACAGCGAACAACAGTTTCCAGTTTTTTTGGAATAAAAAGATCAACGTAGAGGTCCTACCTGAACATGACGGGGCTATTGCTTGTATCCTGAATCCACTGTAGCTTTGGAGCCGAGGGAGGTGTGATTCGCAGCCGTACGGATGTGTTGCACGCACCCAGGTCATCATGATAGTTAAACTTCATCCCAGAGGGAAACCAGGTGCGGTTGGCATTAGGGCCCAGTATTGTGATGTCGTACGTTTCATTGGCCAGGAGGATGAGGAAATAGGCACGTATCGCATACGACCTCGTACTTGTCGGATCGTTAAGGTTTCCGTCGTTCACAAACGTTTTGCTGTCGCTCACGCGCCTCACTCGCACAGAACTGTACGGAAACAAGAGGGCAGACAGTACCAACATTACAGTACACCGCGCATCGTTATTAGTGTCAAGGTCACTAATTTGGGTTCTTAAAATTTTGATTTTTTTCCAAAAATAGTATACGTGATTTTAATTTTTCCTTGACGTTAATTGAGGTTCCGTACAAATTAGCGTACAGAACGAAAGTACATTAATATGTAAATAGTGTGGTGTACGGTCGATGTCAGACCGTACATAAATGTACCTTTTTAGTTGAAAATTTCACAAAAAATGAATTAAATTGGACGCGTTCGCATAGGAACGTGCGCTAAAAAAATGGGATTGGTCTGACATGTACGGATATTTAAACTTCACTACGGTGTACGATTTTTTATATTTTGTACGGATACATATAATAATGTATATAATCGTACAGAAAATTTTCCATTTTTGCTGTTCCAAATTAGCGTTAACACTGAAATTAGAATAAACCTTTTTTTTTTTAATTTTCAAATTCTTAATTAGCGTCAATGACGGTATATTTACTTACACACTATTTAAACTTTGACACTAATAACGATGCGCGGTGTAGCTGCTCTGAAAGTCTTTGGGATTAGGTTATCAATCAAACTTCTGTTCAGCAACTGAAAAAAAAGCAAAGAAACATTTCGAACTCCTCTTATCCACATCAACTTCATGATGTACTTTCAAGCAGCAAATTCTGCACCAATGAGAAGCACTTCCAAATAAGACCTACCTCCATTTCCCAGGTAAGTCGGTCTTCTTATTGCTTAACTGAAAGCCTGGTTCAGGGTATTCCAGCCTAAGTGTACGGTAGCAAGTTCCAGGACAGCCATAGGCGTTGTACTTAGGGAGGTAAGTGCAGGTGCGAATAGTCAACGCTGTGTTGTTCGCTACAAGAGATCCAGGCTTGCCGATAAGGCTCCCATCCAGGTCCTTCATTACAGTAAAATCTGATACTTGGCCCATATTTGTGGAACCTCTCAATTGCTGCAGAAAGGAAACTCACAGTCAGTAGGTTTTGTGAACAAAAAGTGGTTTGATGTAGTTATGATTCGCACTTTATATTTTAGTTTCAAAGAGTGATATATCAAAGGTTTGGAGAGAAGCGAGTTGAAAAATACGAATTTTCCAAGTTCCATATTCTAGTTGGGAATCTGTCTTTACCTCGTAATGTGCTAATCGGGGAGAAAAGTAGATTGGTAAGGAGTTGGTAAAAAACTTGATGCCCTGCAATAATCAAGTAGCATTTCAGACATTGGAGATTATAACTGTCAGTGCTTATGTGTAGGAAGTTAACGATACATGTAATAATAAACGCTATGTTTCATCTTGACGAATGGAGGTAGCAAAAAAAAAGAAAGGTCCAAGAGATTGGTGGAAAGAAATTCGGCACATTGGACCAGCTCTGGGTGATGGACTGACCTGGAGACTAAAATGGGGGTTGAATGAGGATCCAAAAGTTGCTGACTGAACAGTAGTAATTCCTGCTGAGAAGCCAGGATTGGTGCATGTGTAGTTGAAAAGTGAGAATCTACAGTTGCCCACAGGGGAAAAAAGAAAAGACAAAGGAAAAAGGGAAGTAATTAGAAATCTGCGAGCGTGTTCAAAATAATTAACAGCACCAGAGCGGAAGGCAGTGTGACATACGATGTATTAGAAACTCTGTTTGGGAAAGTATGTCCTTTAATTCTTCTGTCTTGGCTGATTTGAATACCGTAGATCGCATCCTTTAAAAAACCTGAGCGAATACGTCCAACGGCAGTGGGCTTCAAAGGCATCCTGCATCACCAATCCATTAAGAATCCACTGTTATAAACTTCTCATGCGCGATATTCACTAGAAGTATCAAAAAAAAATATCGTTCTAGCAGGGTATATTGATTACTAGATTAGGGTTGATATGCATGCTGCAGTAGTAAATATATGGCCCTAAACATAGACAAGCAGAGTACTGCAGTAAATTACTGGAGGTGCCTTTATGTGTTTTCGGCTAGGCATTACAGTATTGCTGTAACATAGAATAAAGTATGGCATCCTATGAAATATACTCACGTGCACACTCCGGGTTCGGCAGGTGAGCAATAGGGGTACTGCTGGCGGTGGTCATTTTTATAACAGCCTTGGGGATTTCCGTAGTTGGTGGTAAGACCGACAAATCTTGAGTTTCTGATGTGAATTGAACGATCTTCAAGAAGCAGAATTGCAATTCCGCAGTCGGCAAAGGTGCCAGAGATGGTGATGAATTGCGATAAGTGAAAGAAAAACCTGCAAAAATAACGAGAGACACCGACAGCTCATAAAAATGAGCTGTATACAAATGAATGGAAGGCTGATACAAGCAAAATAGAACCGGCAATAAATTGCATTCACATGTGAGCGCGTGCAATACCTCCATCATTTTCACATATGCCATGCATTAATTCAGATGCTCTACTCACCCGCGGTTGGCCTGTTTGTAGATGAGAATATCCTCGATTTTACTACCTAGACCCTGAAATTACAAGCAAACCGGGATGTCAGAAGCTTTTGGTTTACCACACCATTTACTCTAAACTACGGTAAACATGGATTATCTATCTAATATTCCCTAGAAATAAAAGTAAAAACTGCAAGTAGAGTTTCAGTATTCAACATCTTTTCGGAACAACTGTGGACATAAGCATGCATTCAACCTCCAAATGGCATCCATACTATTTACGGTGGATGATGTGGTCTGTGTCAACGAACAGAAATTGTTTAGCCAAGTATCAAATGTGAAAATTCTGAGGTTTTGAGAAACTAACCGCAGAATTTCCTCTGACAGGTTTAAATCCATCGGGATAGGTCTTCATGCCCACGTTATGGCACGAGTGGGCAACATTGCCTCTGAAAGTTTTGATTTGGGTTTCATCAGGGATGATCTTATTCAATGAAGGTATTTGGAGGGAGATTCCTCGAACTGTCGACTTTGTTTCCCACCAGAACCTGAAAGTATTGATACCAAAGGACAGGAAGTCAGTGGGACGATCTTAACAGATGCTTTTGCTGGCATAAGACAAGCCATAAAAAAATATGGAGCTTTTGAATCTCGCAGTAAAAGCTTTTGTTGAAATGGAGTTAAGATCGTCGAACTCACCCAGAATCGAGGGAGCCCACAGCCCTATTGTTGATGTGAATATTCCCAGGTGCAGAAATCCAGTATTGGGCCGGATTGAAGTCCGACTCAAAGCGAATCGTTTTCAAGGCTGAATACAAAAAACAGAGTGTACTGTCAGAGTATGATAATTTCAAAATAAGCGGCAAGTGTTTCACAAGCAAGTCTTAGATACTTGTACAACAACAGTTTTAACTTGCTATGCAAAAAGAGACTTCATTCATATCAGGTTCATTCTTTGATTTTTATTGCAACCAGAATCGTAGCAGCAAAATGCATGTGGCCCATGATAAGCTTCTATGAAGCTGTCTGGGAAACCCTATTTCAGTTATTGAGGAAAATTCTGTTGCCACTGCCAATGATGCCGGCTTTAAGTTGTTTCACGCACCTCTGACACCAGTAATTGCAATGTTGGAGTCAAAAACGTTGTTTCGTTCCCCTCCTTCTTCCAAAGAAAAGCAGTGACCCGTTGAATTAAACGCCACATTTTGTCTCACAGTCATGTTGTGAGTCGCGTGGACCACAATACAGCGCTGGAAACACAAAGAGGCAAGTCAAATTCTGGCACACAATACAAAGCTTATAATAACATAAAAATCAAAAAGACTTCCAACGTCAGTCAGTTGCGAACATAGAAAAAATAAATGGAAAGGCCAAGAAGATATAACATTTTCTGTATTGTTCACTGGTCTTCAACCTCATAAAGGAAAATTTGCAGTCTTTGTTTGGTTGTTTCAAGCAACCCCTTAGTGGGATTGCAAGGAACTTACTTGTTTGCTTTGATGGATGGCATTCTTAAGAGCAATTGTCTTAGGACTGTCCCCGAGCACATGGAAATGGAGACTGTAGCGACCCAACAGACCCTGCTGACCCATCTTGTAAAACTCCACTCCCTCGATATACTGTGGTACACCAGTCATAAAGACCATGAAATGTCCACCTGCAAATGGTAAAAAAAAATAGAAAATTGAGAACGCGCTCCAGCCATCAACTGGCCAAATCGCATGTATTACCACATGCTTGCTTGCTTGCTGTCAGCAATGAGCAAATTACAAATATCAATTATTGAATAAATTAACACAAAAGAAACTAAAAAAAAATTATTCAAGCAAGGGCGGTTAAGACCTAGGAGGTTATAGGGTGCTGGCTCTTCCGATCCAGTAATGATGATGTTGCGAGAAACAAGCGCCACCTCTCCTCTCTCGTCCACCCACCCTCCCATGCCATCGCTCACTTTGACTCCGTTGTGCATATATTTCAGAGGTGTTTTGAAATTGATGAGCACTTTCTTATTCGAGGTTAAGCTCACTGCCCACAGCCAATGAAACACCCACACCTGTCAGCAAACCCTTCCCAGAACCTCAGTTATGAACTCTCCAAAAACCGAAAGAGCTCCTGACTTACGTTTGGTGATGATGACATTTTCCGATTGCAGATAATCATAGTCTGTGGTGGTAACCACAATCTCGCCTCCGATTGGCCATTGCATCGCGAGAGGACAATCCACTAAAACATTGGTGGCTCCAGGAAAAGCTGTGGAAGCCATAAAACACCAAGAAGGAGTATTGCTGCCACCTGGCATTCCGTGCAGATCCGCCTGACCGCCGACCTGCACACAGTTCCAGTCTCCATGCTCGAGTCAGTTCCCCGCTCCGTTCCATAAACCTCCCAAACTGCCGATTAACCTTAAACTCCAGTATTCCATCTCAAGAAAATGTCAATAAAATCTCAAGAAAATCTCAAGAAAATGCCAAGAAAATGTCAATAAAATCTCAAGAAAATCTCAAGAAAAAAACTCACCACTACGAAGGCCTTCTCTCCGAGGAGACGAGGGTTTTCCGGGTCCGCCGGTTCGAAGCTAGAGAACTGCAATTCCTCTCTGTTCGGGTGAGGAATGAGTTCAAAAGTAATTTTTTGCCCAAACTGTTTCGCAAAAGATCCGATGACGAGCTGTCCCTCCACCAGCACGTTCCGCACCTTCACATAGAACTTGGGAATAGTAGCTTTGTCCAGCACACTGTCCCATCACAAAACGAAAAATTTTACCACCGATGAGCTCCAAAATCCAAGGCCCAAAAAAAAGGCATAAAAACACAAAAGAACAAAAGGAAAAAAAGAAAAAGGGGGGGGGAGGAAAGGGAAGGGAAGGGAAGGGAAGGGAAAGCAAATGACCTGAGGTAGCCTTGGATTTGCAGTACACCATTAATAGTGATGTTGGCGCGTCAGAAGTCGGCGCGCCAGAAAACCCGACCGCCGGTGGGATCGAAACGCTGGTCCGCAGTCCGAGCACAGCTTGAAAACGCCAGCAAGACAAGGGAAGGACGAAAATGTGCGAAAGGGTCAAGAGGGCAAAAGTGCACTACAATCTGGGAGGGAGAAAACAGAGGGGAAGAGAAAGGGAAGAGAAATCAAAAGGAGAGGAAGGAGAGGGAGAGGAAGAGAAGAGGAAGAATTATGGGGCCAGGGCGAAATAAATACATCAGTGGCCATTGCGGGAGCACTCTCCGACCAAAAAAGAGACAGTGCAGAAATAGGGCCGAGAACAATGGCCTCGCATAGCCACGCTGGTTTCTATCACTTCTCTCTCTCTCTCTCTCTCTCTCTCTCTCTCTCTCTCTCTCTCTCTTCCAATCACCACCTCTAAAGATCCTTTCCTTGCTCTCTCTACTGTACCCAAAAATTCTGTCCTTTACGCCCTATCCCACCTCTTCCCTCCTGTCCCTCCCCACTCACGACTCACTCTATTTATCGCTTCTCTTTATAGGGGATTCTGTCGCATGAAAGTACGTATCCTTGTACGGTATCGTGCGCACGGTACTGATTCTTGTCGGTTCGACCGCAAGGTCGTCGTTTTTCTCCCTTTCGTAGTTCTACGTTGGCGAATCCGGATGAACTGTATTGTACGGTAATTCCAACGGCCACCGCCAAAATTTGTTTTGTGCCCTTCGTCAGAGTTACTTTTTCGTATAGTGGTGGAAGTGAGTTAATCAAGAATCGTTAACTTTTCCGGCGACTTTTTGCCAACTGGGTCAGACCGTAGAAAAATTTTGTCGGTGACTGACCGACAAATATTTTTGAGATCTGCATAGCCGCCTATCGCTACGTACTAGAGGTGATTAGATGCTTTGGGTTCGCAATAATATTATAATTAGCTACCTTAAATAGGAAATGAATGTCCTTTTTTTTGTTTGGAAGTGAATCGCCGCTGACGTCATCTTACGTCAACAAAAAGTCGCGATGTGATTCATGTAGCCGTGCAATTAGGTGCCCATGACTCAAATCCGTCCGTACCATTCATTCATTCATTCATTCGGGATACGACTTCCTGTTTTCTCAAAGTCAAATTTATGCTTTCCGAAAAGGGTGCGGTCGGCCTGTTTGGCGCCTCTGTTTTTTGTTTTTTTGCGAAATGACTGGTACGGGATTATTCGTTTCCTCATCTCATTCATCATCCATTTCTAGTGTGAAAATGCTGCATGTACCACCGGAAGTAATCAATGACTTCTACAGATTGCAATTGCTGCATTCACACAGAGAATGAATGATGAATGAGATGAGGAAACGAATCATCCCGTACCATTCATTTCGCAAAAAAACAAAAAACGGAGGCGCCAAAATGACCGACCGCCCGGCTGTCAATCTTTTTGGAGCGTAGCCACGGACAAAATGTACAATTTGGAGCGTAGCAAAAGACAAAATGTACGGTAAAGTGCGTCAAAACTTGACTAACTGTGGTAAATCATCTTCTTTTCCTCGAACCCTTTTCGGAATGCAAAAAACCGACTTTGAAAAAACATGAAGTCTATTTTCGAATGATTCATCCATACCACACCTAAATTTTTTAGAATTATCACCCATAAACGAATAGCCAATCAAAATCATGTATACCAGAACTAAAAAATATGCAAACTAAAAACTTTCTTGTAATTTTGACGAAAAATCCTCCTCCCTCCTTGCCTTGAGGCGTACTTTCTTCGCCCACGTCATAACGTCGCCCATCTCCCATCTCACTCTCAGCTGAAACATCTGTTTGACGCTGTTTAAATTTTTTCCCCTTGGAAAGCGAGATCGCCTCACTTCAAAAAACCTTAAGGTATCCCTCGTTAGAATATTTGTTGATATTTTTTTTTCCAAATCTCATTAATTAATATTGCATTTTGTATTGTAATAATTGGAATATTTATGGGTGTGATTGCACGGGATACCCTAAAGCTAATGGGGGTGTATTAATTCTATGAAGGTGAATAAATGAGTAAAAAAACAGCGGTAAAGAAAAAACAAAAATAAATAGGATTAAAAGAGAGTAAAGAAAAACCAATAAGAAAATAGACAAATACGATTAGAGAATAAAAAAAGAAACTATGCATAAAAGCATTGTAACAAACCTCCCTCCCTCCCTCCCTCCCACCTGTTGGGATATTGTCGTTTTCGCGACATTTCGCGAAGCGTCATACCAACTTGTATTTGTTTGACGCGAACTGTCGCGTCATCATATAAAAGGTACGATGTCGTTTCGCGACAGTACTCTTGTTGTTCGCGAACGAAACATACTTTTTCGTTTCACGTCGCTTGTTTGTTTCGTGCGCATGTCTTTCAATTTGCGTGCAGGTGTGTTCGTGAAGCGACACGTGTTTAAGTCAACGTTTGGAGTTTGTCGTTTCGAAGGAAGAAGCGTGTGCGCCTTCCTTCGTGGAACTTTCATTGAAGAGTGCACAGTCAGCTAGGGACAGACTTCGTCGCTACGCTAAGTTCTGCTTGTCTTATCTTGTTGTCTCTTAGTGTAGAGTAGCGCATATATATAGGCAGCAGTGTACATGTGCAAAGTAATCTATCAATTGTATCTTACATGATTGAACCATAGAGGATTTGATATTGGAGTAAGAGATTATTTAAAGAGGATAGAGAAGAGAGAGAAGAGAGAAGATAGATGATGTAAAGAGGCTTCGGCCAATAACACTTATAAATCTTTTTGGCTGAATATTCCTCTTGTCTTTTATGAGCTTCCGCTGTGTTATGATGTATGTTTTGTGAATTATTTAAAGTGAAACTCTTTTGCTTAAGATCCTACAATTGGTATCAGAGCTAGTGCTTCCGAGATAGAGAGGGAGCGCATGGGGAGGAAGAAGAATAGAAATACTCCTTCCCCCATGTCGACTTCGGAGAGAGCAAGAGAGTTCAGTTTTTCGGGTTCTCAATTTGAGGAGACCCGGAATACGGAGAGGAATTTTGAGGGGATGTTTGATACATTAATGAGATATGTAGATTCACGATTTCAAACTCAATCTAGTGAGAAAAGAGAATTTGCTTCATTTCAGGTTGCCGATCCATTCAGTGGAGGAGCTAATGAGAGTGAGATAAAAGAGAGAATTAGGAAAGGTAAAGCAAAGATAGAGGAAGATTCAGATTTTGAAGAGGCATTGGATAATGAAGATGATTATAATATGTCGGGGAAATCCGTGGCCTTTAATGGCACCAATTATGCGGTTTGGAAGAAATTTATTTCAAATCAACTTATTCTTAAGAGGCTTTGGAGAATTGTCAACGGAGAAGAGAAAATGCCACTCGAGAGTAAAGCACGTGCTCAATGGAGGTTGAAGGATATTGCGGCAACGACCGGTTTGATGAAGAATTGCACTTCTTCCGTGCTTGATCATTTCCTTGCTCACGGCACGGCCCATGAGTGTTGGCAAGCACTTGAGGAGCAATATGAGAAAGGCGTTGAGAACAAGGGTCAATATGTTTATACAGACTTTATGATTTTAAAATCAAGTCAAATGAAGTGATGGATGATGCCGTGAAGCGCTTCAATATTATACTCGAGCAATTACTCAACAATGGTCGAGTTATTTTGGATGCGGATAAATTAAGCGTGTTTCTTAACGCTTTGCCGGATAAGCTTTCGCATCTTAAAGCTATTTTACGAGCGAAGGCGGATAATAATTTTGGATTAACCGTTAATTTTATCAAAATGTCAGAGGGAACTCCATCGGCTTCTTCAAGTGGAGGAGGAGGAGTTCTCAACTCTACTACTCCCGAAACCCCGGATCTTCACTTTGCCGGTGGTAAAGGAGGTGGCCCAAGAGGTGGTGGTGGCGACCGAGGCAACAATAGGGATCAAGGTCGTCCACCGAAGGTCCCTTCGGTTCTTTCGAATGTGACATGCTACCGGTGTAACCGGCTTGGACATTTGTCATCCTCTTGTCCGGATAAGGACAAGCAATGTCATTTTTGTGGTAAGTGGGGGCATACGATTTCTCAATGTTATGCAAAGAGTGGAGATTCCGGAGGTGGAAGAAGAGGTAGAGGAGGTGATAGAGGGGCTCGAGGTGGCGGCCGAGGAGGACGCCGCGGTAGTGGTCCTGGTTACGGTAATGCAAATTACTTTGACTATGGTAATGAAACCGGTGATGAGTTTAGGGTTCTTAACCTTACCCTTGATTCGGTGAGTAGTGAAGGAAATTTAGAGAAGGAGTGGATTATTGATACGGGGGCATCTCACCATGTTTGCACGGATGCTACCTTGTTTGATGATATGAGGGAACTCACGGTTCCAAAGTTTATTACGGTTGCAAGCGGCCATGTCATTTCGGTTGGAACGGTTGGCACGGTTCGGCTTGATCTTCTTTCATGGGATAATGATGGGAAAGAGAGATCAACGGAGTATCGTCTTCAAAATACTCTTTATATTCCGGACGGTTCGGTCAATTTGTTAAGCGTTCCACAAATCCAAAAGAGTGGTGGAAGCTTACTTGCGAGAGGTGATCAATCTATCGAGATTTGGAATGAGAAGGGGAATGTAATTGGAGAAGGAGTTGTAACGGATGCGAATCATAGTCGGCTCTTATGGAGGAGGCCGAAATCTAAAGTTCCCACCGTGGGAATTTCACACCAAATTTCGGAGTTGAAAGTGATCTTACCTTATGGCATCATCAAATGTGTCACACATCCGAGGTAAGTTTGAAAAAGATGATTTGTCATTCTTCGGTGAGGGGTTTGGACCTCGCATACGGTGAGAAGGTGAACGGATGCGGAGGATGTAGCAAAGGACGTCAAATTCGGAAATCCCATCCGAATAAAGACATCAAGCATCGAGCTCAAAGTCCTTTAGAGGATGGTCACATCGATCTTTGTGGACATATCAAACCCGAGACAATTGGAGGTAACAAGTATACTTTGGTGATTGTTGATGACTTCTCTCGGAAGTCATGGGTGTATTTATTGAAAAAGAAATCGGATGCATTTGAAAAATTTAAGGAATGGCATGTAATGGTCGAGAGGCAAATTGATAAGAAGCTTAAGTCCATTCGTTCGGACAATGGAGGGGAGTTTGTTGTTTTTGAGGGGTATTGTAAGGAGTGGGGGATAAGGCATCAATTCACGGCGCCTTATTCTCCCGAGTCAAATAGAGTGGCCGAGAGGAAGAATCGTACCTTACAAGAAATGGTCTGTGCGATGGTTCATAGTTCCGGAAGAGAGATGTTTTTGTGGGGAGATGCGATTCTTACGGCGAATTATATTTGTAACCGAAGACTCACATCATTTCCGGAAGTAAAACACCGGAGGAGTTATGGAGTGGGAGAAAGCCCACGGTTCATCATTTGAGAATTTGGGGATGTCATGCTACGGTTTATATGGAATCAACCAAGAGGAAGGGGAAATTTGCACCAAGGTGGTTGCCCGGAATTTTTGTTGGTTATAGTGCGAAAGGGAATTTGTACCGAGTGTATGATCCGGCTCGTCACACCGTGGAGGAATCTCGGAATGTGAATTTTCATGAGGATCTCAAATCCGCCATGAATCCCGTTGGGAAATTTAAAGAGAATTTGGATTTTTATGAGGAGAGTGAAATTGAGAGTTTTCCATTCATTGGGGATTCGGATTCCGATGTGGAACCCAATGAGAAATTTAGAAAAAGAATTTGAAGAAATCGGTTGAAGTTTGGTTTGAAAGAAAGAGTAACGGATCTTTGGATTCCCGAGTGCCTTCGAACATTCGGAAATCTCAAAGCTCTAAATCGAGTTCTAAATCGAGTGAGAAGGACATTGAAATTGAATCCGACGAAGAGAAAGAGGAAAAGGAGGAGGAGCAAGTTATTAGGAGGAGCTCTCGGATTACAAAGGGTAAGAAACCGGAGAAACTCATTTACGATCGAAAAAGGGAAAATGCATCAAATCCGCATTATTTTCTTTCCGATGCTAAAGAGACGGAGTTTCTTTTGAAGCAATCACTTAAGGAGAATATGACTGGCGACCCTCAATCTTATGTCATGGCTAGAAGGTCGATTGGTAGGGAGAGTAAGTGGAAACCGGCGTGGGAGAAAGAATTTAAGTCGGTGGTTGATAATCGAAATTTTGAGGAAGTGAAATTACCGGAGGGGAAAAAGGCGATTGATGCAAAGTGGGTCTTTAAAACCAAAACTGGAGCGTCGGGTGAAATAATTAAGTACAAGGCGAGACTTGTTTTTAAGTGGTTCCAACAATGTGAGGGAATTGATTTTAAGGAGACTTATGCTCCCATGGTGAAGTTCAACTCACTACGGATTATTATTGCAATTGCAACGATGGGGAAGAAGCACGTCCATCAAATGGACGTTGAAACCGCGTTTTTAAATGGTGAGTTGGAGGAAGAGGTATATATGAAGGTACCGGAAGGTGTCTCTCCTTTGCAGGAAGGAAATGTATGACGTTTGCGAAAGTCAATATATGGTTTGAAACAAGCACCACGCACTTGGTATTTGAGACTTCATCAAGTACTATTGAAGTTTGGATTAGAAACGGACTACGTCCGATTCTGGAGTTTATGTGAAAGGTGAAGGATTTGATCAAATCATCTTTTTTGTTTATGTGGATGATTTCTTGATGGCATGCGACAAGTTGGATCGCATTAATGAGTTGAAACGTTACCTTGGTTTACATTTCAAAGTTACGGATCTTGGAGAGGTACGATATATTTTGGGGATTGAAGTGATACGTGAAAAAGAGGGGAACATTAAATTGAGTCAAGCTCAATATTGTAAAGAGATTTTGGAGAGATTTGGTATGACTGACGCGAAACCGCTTTCTACGCCGTTGGATGCAAATCTACAAATTCGCAAGTTCGAAAAGGAGAATTCTATCGACATACCATATCGAGAGGCGGTTGGTTCACTTATGTACCTTAGCGTTGGTACTCGTCCAGATATTTCGGCCGCGGTTTCCTTCGTCAGCCGTTATTGTCACGAGCCAAAGAAGGACACTGGGAGGCCGTACGACGTATCTTTCGATACTTGGTTGGTACGATTGATCTTGGACTTTTGTTTACTTCTGACAAAAATTCTTTAGAGTGTGTTGGGTATTGTGACGCCGATTGGGGCGGCGATTTTGATTCGAGTAAGTCCACGTCAAGATATGCATTTATTTTCGGAGGAGCTGCGATTTTGTGGAGTTCAAGGCTAAAACCTACAGTTGCGTTGAGTTCCACAGAATCTGAGTATATGGTTGCGTGTCATGCAGCAAAGGCTTCGATTTGGATTAAAAAGATGTTACGTGAGTTGAGCATTCCTATTGGTTGTGTGAGGATTTATTCTGACAGCATGAGTTCAATGGCGTTGGCAAAAAATCATGTGTTTCACAAGAGGACGAAACACAACAGGATCTAATGGCATTTCGTAAGAGATTTGGTTACGGCGAACGAGATTGAATTTTCGTACGTACTAACAAAAGAGGAGGCGGCTGATTTGTTGACAAAGGCTGCCACACATGATGTGTTTGAGAGGGGGCGACCAAAACTTGGATTATTTTGAAGAGTTTGGCGATTCCGACAATAAGAGGGGGATTGTTGGATTATTGTCATTTTCGCGACATTTCGCGAAGCGTCATACCAACTTGTATTTGTTTGACGCGATTTGTCGCGTCATCATACAAAAATTACGATGTCGTTTCGCGACAGTACTTTTGTTGTTCACGAACGAAACATACTATTTCGTTTCGCGTCACTTGTTTATTTCGTGCGCAGGTGTTACATTTTGCGTGCAGGTGTGTTCGTGAAGCAACACGTATTAAGTCAACGTTTAGAGTTTGTTGTTTTAAAGGAAGAAGCGTGTGCGCCTTCCTTCGTGGAACTTTCATTAAAGAGTGCACAGTCAGCTAGGGACAAACTTCATCGCTACGCTAAGTTTTGCTTGTCTTCTCTTGTTGTCTTTTAGTGCAGAGTAGCGAGTATATATAGGCAGCAATGTATATGTGCAGAGTATTAATCGAATTAATCGAATCTATCAATTGAATCTCATATGATTGAATCATAGAGGATTAATCTTGGAGAAAGAGATTATTTAAAGAGGATAGAGAATAGAGAGAAAAGAGAAGAGAGATGATGTAAAGAGGCTTCGGCCAAGAACATTATAACCTTTTTGTGTTTCCCTTGGATTTATTTAAGAGTATGAATGTGTCTTCCGTCCAATACCTCCCCTCCTCCCCCTTCCCTCCTCCCCCCTCCTCCCTCCCTCCCCCCCCTCCCTCTCCATTCCTGAGGTCTCGAATTTTCACCAATACTCGACCAGTCTACTTTGCACCCCGAATAGCCAATATTGATGTAAAGTGTACTTCCAACCAGAGTCTCTCCTTGTCAGCGTGGAGTCAGATTACACTTGCTTAGGTTCAAATAGCCATGCGCTTGCTGGTCTAGCAATTAAGAAAGCATCTCATGTGAGTGTGTTTGTCGTGAAATAAAAAAAATTGACAGTAGCTTACCTATTTTGTATTGTCCTATTTGCAGCAAATGAACATCACTACAGATAGTGGTGAAGTTTCACAATATTTTGTTATGCAATACTTGGATGGAAGCATCATCGGCAAACCAAGTTTCCCTTGTCGCCAACAATATCTTCCTTAGGGTATGGTTACATCAGACAAAAAGTGAGGTTTAATACACAATTTAATACTTTTCCGTACCATGCCGTACTATATTTTCGTGAGTTTCTTAAAAAAAACATTACAGAAAATAGGATAACGATTCTCCAAGTATCCAGGAGAAGACGTCGACCGTCTGATTACATTTTGGTCTTCATGTGCGAAGCAATTGCTTCATCTGCGAAGCAATTGCTCCATGCGCCTTTGTATTGGTGAACCCACCTCGCAGAGGTGGGTTCACCAATACAGAACCAGTCAATTCGTTACACTTGGACGAAAGACACGTGCGTCGATGAAAAAAGAAAATTTTCACACGCCCCCAAAGTCACGTGCCTTCGGACAAGGTGACCGTAAAATCTTTGTAGAAAAGAAATACGGTTTTTTCCTGAAAGTCAGCAGAGTGAAGGAGATCTCTGAGATACATTGACGTGGTACACTTGCGAATTACACGTGAGAAGTACGCAAGTACGGATTTGCATACGAAAATGGTCGGTTTTCAAATCTTTGCGATTTTAGAGATTTGATTGTCGACTTACGTGGAACCATTCAAAAAACAACACGTATGTAAAAACCTATTTACAGGCGATACGCGATGTAACCGAGGCCTCTGTAATACAGAAATTTTGATTTCCGTACTATTACATAGACCTGTTGATGTAACCATGCCCTTATTCCCCCAACAAAATGCCGGTTCTTCCCACTATTCAACGCTTATGGCTGTCTTGGAGCTTGCTATTGCACCAATAGATTGGAAAACCCTAAACGAGGGTTTGAGAAAAGTACAAAGGCCACTGGTGGGCGGGGTGATTGGAGGTGATTCTTCTTCTAACGTTCTATTATTGTACTTTATACGATTGTACTTTGTACGATATAAACTCGCGAATTGTTTGGCGGATGCTATAAAGTGTTGAAATCGAATATGAGTGGATCAGCTTATGCCACAGGAATTCTTCTGTTGGAACTCTTGAAAACCAACCAACCACCGTTTCGATTTTGTTTTTTTGTTTTTGTTGTGCCTCTCTCCAATTTTCTCCAGTGACTTGAGTATCACACGTGTCAGCGACAGAAAATCTGTTGTGATCGACGAAAACCTCAACGATAAGCTCATTACGGCGAGTTTCCCGACGCGAGTGTACTTTTTGATCCTTTTCGTTGGCCAAGCATACGACATCGTCGTCGTGCCCCCAACTGCCAATCCCGACTTCTACCCGAGGTCCATGATGTACGGCTATCATAATGACGTGGCGGTGTGCAATTCGTCAGTTAGACTACGGTTCAAACCTCCGTCAAAGGTCGGGTTCGAATGGCTCATCAACGAACCTAAAAGCCCAGCCACTCTCAGGCACATGGATCTCCAATATTGACCTTTGTCATTCTATGTGGAACTGGACGCCTTTTGTTAGGGCTAAGGCACCAAAGAGGTCATTTCAAGGTCGTAATAAATGGATGGGTTGATTAAGACCGTACGAATGTGATCTGGACGGTCAAAAATTTCCGAATCATTGACAAGTGACCACTTACGATGGGCCGAAGCTCTTATTTCACAACTCACTATAGTAATGAAGTTTCATATTTGCTTGTTGGATGGTTTTGCACTTTTTGCGTCAAACAGTTGTGATTCATGCATACCGTGTCAATATTACGGCGATTGTGAAATTTGTAATTAGCTTTTACTTCACGAAATTTCACAATGTAAATCGGTATTGTCAATACTATTTCACAAACACAATTAAAATGCCCTAACATGAACTCTGTTAGTTCACATGTTCCCCTCCCCAAGGGGACAGGTGTGCACACACCATCATAATATGAACGGACAACATTTTGTTGTTCTTAAGAATCTAGCAATGCCCGACTTTCCCTCCAATTTAACTCTTGTCGATTTTCGCGTTTTTAGTTCTGTGCAGGACATGCAAAAGGGTGATTCCCGAAGGGCCCTTGAGTCCGTTGGCGCAATATGTCTATACTTGTGTCAAAAAATTGTGGTATTTGGATATCATTTTGCCGCCGTATTTCAAGAAGACGATTCTTATTGAGGCGGCCATTGGCAATCGAATTTGTAGGAATATCTGGTAGGTACACCGGAGCACTGATATGTGGTCCTCAATTTCAAACAGTGGCACTACAAAACGTTTGAGAAATTTTTATATACATAGGCTGTCTTGAAATAGACCTGTGTAATGTGTTTCTTTCCTATTCTATCTTGACAGTTTGTCTTTAATAGCCCTAAACGAGCTATAATCTGAGTTTCCTGGATACATGTAACAACTCCTAACCTTTGTATGAGCTTGGAATGTTGCAGGACATGCAATATCGCCACAAAGCTTAAGAACGATTGGCTATGGGACGCTTCCGGAAAAGAGCGACGCCCCGCTTTCTACGACCCGAAGGCTTCTGATCTCAGCTTCTTTAACACGAGTGGGAAAGCACTGTTTGGCTTCAATAATGGTAAGTGGTAAATACAGTGAAGCAAGATGTAGTATCTTGGTTGTAGGATGATATTATGAAAATATTAGAGTGAAAAGTAGAGTGGTTTTGAAACATTCAACTGCACGCTATATATAGAAGGGTGTGTAGTGTTGGATAAAAGAAGTGTTTGTGCAATTGATATGGAGGTGAAAGTAAAGAACACCTTTCAAACATTTATTCTCTACTGCAAGATGATGAGTTAATGACAATAGGGGCCATTGTTCTAAAGCCACGTCTTTGAAAGTCCAACCCGTCTCTGAGAAGTTAGTTACACACCCTGCATACTGCTTAATGTCCATGTCTTTGTTTGCTTATCACTAACATTTTTTCACTCTGCTGACGAAATGAGTTCCTGAAGGACCCAACACCTTCTTGCCGAAGCCGTCTGCAACGCGTATCTCCTACTTATTTCGTAGAACCTTCCCTCTAAAGGACGCATCTTGTTTTTCCTCTTTGATGTTCCAATTATTTGTGGAAGACGGAATAATTGTCTACCTCAATGGGGATGAGGTCATTCGCTTCAACCTCCCGAATGAACCAATCACCGCAACAACTCTCGTATGTATTTGCCCATTTGTTTGGTGTGTGGTCCAAACATAATGAGTCTTTCCATCTTACATGCAAGTTGCCTACTCTCAATGCAACTTCTGTCATGCATGGCTTCATTCCCGTATACATAGTCAGCCCACTTATATTTTTTGCAAGTATACATTTAAGGTTTCACTGAAGGCCAGAATATTTAGTCAAGCGAAGTATCAATGTTAGTAATTTGCCGATGATACAAAGCTTAGGATTAAAACGTCACATTGCGAACTTTGTCATGTATAAAAGGAACAGTTTGAACAGTTGACAGTTTTGTAAGTCAGATTGGATGAATTCATTTCCTCCTTGTTAATTAAAAATATAGTTCTGTCTACATAGGGGAAAAACCAAAATCATTCTGATTAACCATCGTTTTTTGAAAATAATAGAATCATCTGTGAATGTTCCATACATCTTTTTCTATAAGGATGGTTTCGATATTCTGGAAAATGACTTTCTATGGCCGATGGAACTCCTTTTGACAGGCTGTGAAAAAAAACTCAGCTTGGATGGTTTGGCAAAACTTCACAATGGGGGTTCCTAGACCTTATAACTCCTATGAATTAGTCGAGGGGATCAATACTGTGGTAGCGGAGGTCCATGTCTACAACAGAGGTGCAAAACGAGTGTTGTTTGACATGAGGATCACCGGCACCCGCAAGTACGTCCTGATTGTTAGAAAAGTAGTCTTTGATAAAAGCTAGTTTGCTGACGATGTTTTTAGATGTCGAAATTTTGAACTCTGTTTTATAGAATTCCGATATTCAAAATTCTATTATCTGTGCAGTCTATCCTAGTATCTAAGATTTCTATAATTCAATCTTTTTATGTTGTGCAGTCAATAGATTTCTACGTGATAAGATTCTGGTCAAGATATGATTATAAATCTTGACTATGGCACTTGGCCGAAAGGTCAAGTACCCTTTTAGATTAGTAAAGTACCTTGAGTCCACGAGAGGTCACTCTAAAGATCTTTTCTCTATTTAGCTTGTTCTTTCCTTTTGTATTCTATAGTTCTTTAATTTACAAAAAACAAAACTTTTCTGTCCTCTTTCTTTCCACTCTATTTGTCACCATGACTTCATCCGTAATAGGTTATGGGCCTGGCAACGCCAATTCCGTTGCCAAGTTTAATGGAACAGATTTTTACAGTTAAAAGTATCAAATTGAGCATCTTTTTCGTCGTGAAAAACTTTGGTCAATCATTAGCAGCAGTGAACCCGAACCGACTGACGTTGCCGCCAAAACAATCTGGCTCGCTAAAAACGACGAAGCCCACTCTCGGCTCGTCCTTTCTCTAGAGCCCTCCCAAATTGACTTTATTCGTGATGTAGTCTGTGCTCACAATGCGTGGTTATTATTGACCTCCGCATATGAGAATCAGTCTTGGTCGAACAACCTCTTCCTCAAGCGGCTGCTCAACACTTATCGAAAGCTGCCTTTTGATTCCATTCAAATTTATGTCCAGCATCTTAAGTCGTTCGCTGGACAACTCAATAGTATCAAATCACCGATCTCTGACGACGAACTCATTTCGACAATCTTGGGAGGCTTACCGGATCACTATTCTGCTCTCATTTCCTCGCTGGACAACTCTCCAATTCCTTTGATTATTCCGACCTTCACAGCTCGCCTTGTCCACGAACAGATGAAAAAGTCATTTCAAACCAACTCAGGAGTTGCCCTAGATAGTTTTTCACCCACTCTCAAGCCGTCAAAATCTTCCTCCACCGCCTGTCACTATTGTCGAGCGTTGGATCACATCATCGATATGTGTCCAACCGTGAAAAGCAAACATGAACGACAAGGTGGATCAGGCCGTACGGGTGGACGTGGTCATAGTGGAGGACATGGATCATACCACGGTCAAGCCTCATCGGCTGAAAGTCTTAGTTCATTTGGAAATACTGAATTCTCTCCAACCAATCTTTTCGTGGTAGCTCAACCCTATCCGTACGGTCCCACCTAGCCGAAAAATGTTGGATACGCTCCAATCTACTCTAGACTTCCATCTGGCCACTCAACCATGCCCCATCCGACGGTGGACGTCGCTAATACACCGCCATCTATGACGCAATCCGATTATGGATTCGCGTTGTCTTCCTCGGTATCACCAGCATCCATTCCTGAATCCACTTAGATCGTTGACTCGGGAGCTTCGCACCACTTGTCATCTCGCGCTGATTGGTTCTCGTCAATATCTCCCCTCTCTCCGCCAATGCCAATCGTCCTTGGGAACAACAGTACTCTAACAGCCACTCACATCGGCCGTACTGTCAATCCTTGCCACGCAAATCACTAAAATAACATCATTCTTTCGAACGTACTTTTTGTAAAAGCTTTACGGAAGAATTTATTTTCCGTCGGGGCGGCCTTGAAACAAGGAGCAACAACTGTTTTTTCCTCCAATAGCGTCAGTTTCTTCTCTCCAACAAAATCTAAGGTTGGATTCGGCGTTAAAAAAGGCGATATCTACATACTATCGTCCTTTTCGCCCATTGGATCGGCCAACATCGCAATATCATCATCACATATTACATTCTCCAAGTGGCACCTTCGATTCGGCCACCTATCCGGCTCCAGTCTTCATACTTTAACCAAAGGTCTTGTAACAGGACTGGAACCTATCGTCAATCAAAAATTACCCTTCTCCTCCGGTTGCGTTGAAGGAAAATTCCCTCGACCGTCGTTTCCTTCAAGAACGACCAAATCCAACGGACCACTTGAACTGATCCATTCTGACCTATATGGCCCGATGTCGGTCTCTTGCCATAATGGCTTTGAATGCTTCGTCACTTTTATAGATGACGCAATCCGTTACTGTCACATCTATTTGATTCGCCGAAAATCTGACACCTTTGCTACTTTTCAACAATTAAAGCAAAGGTTGAAAATTTTCACAATTCCCAGATCAAAACTCTCCGAACGGACAACGGAGGAGAGTTCTGCTCAACAGAATTGGCCGCTTTCTTGGCCGTACATGGAATCTCCCACCAAACGACAACGCCAAATACACCACAACAAAACGGCGTTGCCGAATGGTGCAATCGTACTGAAATCAACATGGCTCGTTCCATGTTGCACTTCGCTGGACTCCCAACTATTTTCTGGGGAGAATCTGTGACTACAGCCAACTATTTATGCAATCTTTGTCGAACCTCCAATCTTCCGAACCTCACACCTCACGAGGCTTGGACAAGAACAAAACCAAATGTTAACCATCTCCGAATATTCGGTAGCGTCGCTTGGGTCAAGGATCTTACGCCAAGCGGCAAATGGAGTAGCCGCGCGAAACTTGGCTATTT
The DNA here is from genome assembly GCA_037447655.1 of Zygnema cylindricum. NCBI lineage: Eukaryota > Viridiplantae > Streptophyta > Zygnematophyceae > Zygnematales > Zygnemataceae > Zygnema > Zygnema cylindricum. Next base: position 138,646 of record JBBHKE010002910.1, read on the forward strand.
GGTCGGCTATTTGACCGAATCTAAGGCGTACCGAATCTGGCTCATCCAAGAACGCCTAGTCAAACTTAGTCGTGACGTCACATTTGATGAAATACCTCTTCTCCACAAACTACTTTACCCTTCCCCTTCCCCTTCTCCCTCTCTCCCCAACATCTCCTCTTCCCCATCAGCTCCCATCTCAGTCATTCCTCCTATAAATCTCTCCATCCCAATTGTCCCTTCCTCCTCTGCCCTTGCCCAAACCACCTCTACACCTTCCCTCTCATCACCTTGCTTACATATCCAACGAACCCTCTCAGACCCCTACTCCCTCTCACCCATTAGTCTGTCTACACCTCCTTACCTCATTTCGCCTGCACTTCCGGAGGCCCCTCTGCCCACTCCGCCCCCTGTCCTCCGGAAAAGTGCCCGAATTGCAGCCCGGCGCACGACCCATGGCGTCGCTAACATCGCCGCTTTTGATGTTTTTTCTTCCTTCGCTGCTGCCATGGCCGCTCGTAACGCCGCATAATGGAAAACTTCCACGGATGCCGAATTCGCACCGCTCCAAAAAAATGGAACTTGGAAGCTTACACAACTCCCTACGAATCACAAGGTCATCGGCCCCAAATGGGTATTTAGAGTCAAAACCAAATCTGATGGCATTCTAGATCGGTTCAAAGCAAGATTTGTTGCTAAAGGCTTCCTTCAAAAGGAAGGCATAGACTTCACTGAAACTTATGCACCTGTCGCGAAGTTTGCCTCAATCCGCATTCTCCTCTCCCTCGTCGCCTCTCAAGACTGGCACGTACACCAGTTGGACGTTCAGAGGGCCTTCCTCTACGCTACTCTCAAGGAAGAAATTTTTGTCTGACAACCCGAAGGATATGTTATCCCAGGCACTGAGCACCTCGTCTGTCGCCTCCTCAAATCCCTTTACGGCTTGAATCAAGCTCCGCGCGTTTGGAGTGAGCACCTTGAAGCCATCCTCATCCGTGAGGGCTTTTGTAAACTTGAAACCGACTTCGAAATCTTCTTCAAAGGTAAAAACGACTCCTTATAATCATCATCATTTACGTCGATGATCTTGTCCTCTCTAATCCCTCTTTGCCTGTCATTCTACAAGTTAAAGCCATGCTGAACTCGCATTTTTCCATGACAGATTTAGGGGAATTAGAGTATTGCCTTGGCATTTTAGTCTCCCGTGACCGTCCAGCCAAAACCCTCTACCTCTCTTAAGAAAAGTAAATCTCAAAAGTCTTAGAGAGGTTCTCCATGTCCCAGTGCTCACCTATCTCCACTCGACTAGATGCCAACACCAAACTCATTTCAAACTCCGGTGGGCCTGTCCACGGAGATATTCATGACTTATAAAGATCCATTGTCAGCAATCTCATGTATGCAATGACTGGCACTCGAATAGACATTGCTGTCGCATTCGGGCAACTGAGTGAATTTGTTTCTAACCCAACCCCTGAGCACCTCCTTGCGGCTAAGCGAGTCCTCCACTATCTGCAAGGCATCAAGTCCTTTCGCCTTACCTTCTCTGGTGGCAACTCTCTTACTCTCATTGGTTTTTGTGATGCGGACTGGGGGGGAGACCTCGACACCCGCCGCTCCACCTCTGGTGTCTGCTTCTCACTCGGAGGAGCTCTCGTCTCCTGGGCCTCCAAAAAGCAGCCTACTGTTGCTTTGTCCTCAACTGAGGCTGAATATATGGCAGCAACACATTCTGCCAAAGAAGCAATCTGGCTCCGATCTCTCCTTGCAAATCTTCAATTCCCTCAGACTTCCCCGACTCAGATATTCTGTGACTCCCAAGGCGCTCTCGCTCTAATGAGTAACCCGGTGCATCATCGACAAACCAAGCACATAGACATTCAGTTTCATTTCACTCAGGAGACTATCGCGGGTGGAACTCTCACCTTCTCTCCAGATGGCGGAATTCCTTAACAGGTCTCTTAATCGACCACAGTTCGAATTACATCGAACTTCTGCTGGTCTTAGTAGTCTTTGATAGAAGCTAGTTTTCTGATGATGTTTTTAGATGTCAAAATTTTGAACTTTGTTTTATAGAATTACGATATTCAGAATTCTGTTATTTGTGCAGTCTATCCTAGTATCTAGGATTTCTGTAATTCAGTCTTTCTATGTTATGAAGTCAATAGATTTCTACGTGATAAGATTTTGGTCAAGATATGATTATAAATCTTGATTGTGGCTCTTCGCCGAAAGGTCAAGTGCCCTTTCAGATTAGTAAAGTACCTTTAGTCCTCGAGTGGTCACTCTCGAGATATTTTCTCAATTTAGCTTGTTCTTTTCTTTTGTTTTCTACAGTTCTTTAATTTACAAAAAACAGAACTTTTTTGTCCCCTTTCTTTCCACTCTATTTGTCACCATGACTTCATCCGTAATATTGACATAAATGTCGTCTCCGATTTATTTCTTTGATTGAATTCTTCTTCTGTTATCAGTTGTTGCCTTGAAAAATGCAGATGACAAACTCCAGGTGGCACAGTAAAATAGATTTGTTAGATGAAAAGCTAGTCAGAGGAATTCATGAGAGTTCTTAAATAAACATAAACCTGCTAAGTCCTAATCAGTTGGATTCGAATGTATACCTGTCTTTCTTTTGAGGTACAGAAGAGTTTTTTTTTGTTAACACTGATCAAAGTGTCGCTTGATATTTACGCTAATGACTGCAGAAACAGTTATTTGACAATTTCTATGGTTACCGTATTGTGATTCACAAATTATTTTGTTTGCTAAAGCCCTAAAAACAAACAAATTTGTGTTTGATACCCTCGCGCAGATCCAAATGCTCAAGCGGAAATTAGTGAGTTCAAAGACTCGCCTGGGAATATGTACGGTACAACGCGTTCTATGAAAGCCTTCGTGATCCGTACAATTTACTGGCTGCTTTGTAGTCTGCTGTGATGACGATGGAGGGTTTCTCCAAGTTTTTTAAACTCCCGAGTTTGAGAACGATCATCATAATGATCATCAGAAGAATGATGCGTCACGCGTGCATTTTCTAATGGTGGTTTCTCTCGCTGACTTTTTTTTTGCTTTGGTTCTCAAGATATTTTGTCTCTTTTGAGGTCGTCGAGCGAAGGATGTTGTTCAACACGGAAACTTTTAGAGTTTCTCTCTTTCGGATGGCATCAGCGAACCAATGGATGACCTTAGTCAAGGGATTTTGGATCAATTTTTGCAGTTCTTAGAATGAGTTAGTTTTGTTTTGAATTCGTAGGTGCAATTTTTTTGATGTCAAATATCGCTACCGCCCATTTTGTACCCGTTTCGCGGTTATTAGATGATTTTTTTCATTGCATTTATTTGTTTACATTTTTGTTATCCTAGACCAATTTAATCATAAAATTATCCAATTTATTTTTGCTCAATTTTATATTTGATGAAGTAATTGTTTATGCCGGATACACGCCGATGTGCAAATTTCATTTAACAATTGACTTTAATACTCGTAATACTGGTAATAAAACCCACTCCAGTGACAAATAGTGTGGCACATAACTAGTGTTGGCAGGTGGATAAAGGGATGTTAAATATTGTGTCATGTCCCATGTTTCAAACTGATTTTATTTTAGTTAAGTCGAACAACTTTTAAAAGGTATAACTGACATAATTGTTATTATGAATAAAGATATGCCCGTGATACATGTAATATCATAAGATCATGGTAATATGGTGAGATATTATCGTGTGTGAATATTTTTTATGGGCGGTTTTGTCGCATCTATGAACCAGATGAGGAAAATGATTTTTTCAAGTTCACACGGTGCAAAAAGTCGCTTGAATAAAGATTTTCTATAACGGGAGAAAACTCATAGCTCAAAAGTACATATACAATATGGCATTCGGCAAATTGTATGTATGTTTTTGAAGAAAAGGAAAACAAAATCACATACAACATGGATTTTCCATGTCAGTTTCTGAGAAATCTAAGTGGTTAGAATAAGTGACAAATCGTCGCAAAAAATATATGTCAGCCTCCGGCCTCCTCTATTCTTGTTGATTTTCTTAGCCGATTTTGTTTTTAGGAATTTTCTGGTTGCGTGCGTGCGTGTGTGTGTGTGTGTCTCATCCCTCACTCCCCGCTACATCCTCTTCTCGCTCTTATTGCTTCATCCTCTACCGCCCACTACCCCTCTTCCTCCCTCTCCTCCCCTGACCCAGTCTTCACGAACGTTAGCCATCTTATATTATGTTCGTAAAAATGGCATTATGTAGTACATTGTTTTTGTACAGAACGTCCATGTTACACTCTGTTTATACAAAACTGAGGGCCTTTCGCATGCATATTAAATTAAAGAGTATTAGTACCACACCAACCACCACTTTGCCGATGCAAATTGAATACTTGGCTAGCTTCGTACACTGTTAGGTCGTGTATTCAAGAAGGCACAGAAATTGCACCGGTCATTTCCTCATTGGGCATAACCATTGTACGTGCATCTGCACAATTTTATGTGCACTATATACCTATAGACAGTTGTGCACACCGTCTTCTAATTAACCTAGCTAGTAATGTGAAAGGGACCTATCTCTTAAAAAATCCACATCTGTGTGAATTGCCCACAATAACTTCATGGGCGTGCATCCGCAAGGTTTAGACACAATCATTCGCGAGCCTCAACCGAATGAATAACAACAACACACCATTCACGTGGATGCAGTTTTCAAAGGTTGTCTTCATAGAGGACTTATTTTAGCTGGGAGGGCTGATCTCAGATAGTGCCCCTCAAAATGATTTATACTGTGTATATTGAGGTGTGTCCGAGGGTCTAATGGTGACCAAAGACTTCGAGAAAGCAATTGAAATTTCTGACTGTTTGGCGATGAGTTTATCCCAATCCAAATTAGTTTTACTCTATCAATAGTTTTTGCCTGCAACATATCGCACCCAAGCTACAAATGATCCTCTACAAACCCGCGACCTTTTTAGAGATCTTTGTGGTACTATATATACTGTCAGGCGACGAGTTATTGTAAGGTCGTTTGGAGGATTTTAAGAAACTTACTTGGTACCATGATTGGAACGATAAATTGGAGTGTTATGGGGATTTGTGAAGCGGATTGGGGCGACGACTTCGATTCATAAATCAATGTTTGATTACACATTTATTCGCTTATGAAGGAGCAACAAAATAGGGTAATAGTGAGAGTGTGACGATCCTCACAATAAAGGGTGAGGGGGAGGGGTGGTGTGGGTGTTGGGATACTTTGTGAATCGCTGGATCCACCAAAGTCTCGCGAATTTATCTTTCTCTTTGGAGGTGCAACGTTTTTTTAAGTTATCGGCCTCAAACGACAGTTGCGTTGAGATCTATGTAATGGAAATACATGGCTGCTTCTTATGCATGTAAAGAGTCGATCTCGATTAAAAATATCTTACACGAGTTTAATGTTTTTGTTGCTGTTAAACTAGTTGTCTGGACAGAAAGAGTTCCACAAGCTAGTTAAAAATCTTCAATTTCATAAAAAGACGCAACATAACCAAATTTAGTGGCACTGTGTGCGCGACTTGGTTACAGCTAGAGAGATTGAGTTCCGGTATGTTCCTACTTTAAATGAGACGACTAACATGTTGAGTAAGGTTGTTATATGCAATGTGTTTAAAAATTGGTCGGCACAAGTTAAAGCGTCTTTTAGGTGTTGTAATTTTTCCATTGGATGGGGAGTTGTTATATTTACAATGTTGAATTGCGCGAACTGACAATTCAACAAACCAAATGTATATTTAATTTGGACCATAAGTGTTTGACGTCGATTTGCGCCCCTATATGTAACGTTTTTGGATGTTATTTTGTTTGTTTAAGTTAGTGTTAGAGCATTCTACTTCGCGCATTATATTTAATTTATTTCAATGTGGTCTCATCGAGAAAGCGTCGACGCTTTTTCTATGCAAAATCCTTCCGTGTCATCTTGTTTCTAATAATGCTTAAGTCGTGAACTTTATGTCGTCTACGGGTTAGCTATTTAAAGTTGTGAAGCAGGGTCAAGTATTTTATGCAATTGTAGGAGAGTAGTTTCTTATTGATTGGTTAACTTGAATCAACGAGTGATAATAACGTATACTTAAGTAAAAAGAGTAAGTCACGTTTGACTGGGAATTATTGTGGTGGGTGAAAACCTTTCGGTTGAAATACACATTCTCTCATCATAATTATGTTTTTATGGATGTTATTGTGTACATGCTTAGGTTGGGGTGTGAGTGTTTTACAGTGACGACCGTATCGACTCAATGCCTTGGGGTTGAAGATTCGTCTCGGTTTCGAAAGAGTTGTTACATCACTTAATTCCTTGTCGCTTTAGGTAGTCGCGATGTTTGGGCATGAAAGGTCAAAGGCATCATGGTCCAAATATCCTCGAGTCGATTAACATCAAATTAATTATTTTGTGTTCAGTAATATAAGCAAGATGGATTTTGATTCAATGAACATGCGACTATGGAGAGTTTACTTTTCAAGCAGAGCTTAGCTCATTGGACATCCTTCAATACGTTGTTGACCAGAAAAATAAAGAATCGATCTTAATCGCTTCCCTTGTAACCGAACAATTGGAAAGAGCTTTCACAATGGTGACCAATACTCGTTTTAAATATTGTGGTTTATTTACTTTAATGATTTTATATTGAAGATGCCATGCCTATAAAAGAATTATTTCCCTGACCAGCACGATTGGGTCTCGTGAAATGGCATATATATTCTTCCAACACACAATTTTCTCTATATATAATTATTTGTTTTTAGTGGACTTAGATTGTTCGGTTATTAGGCCTTAAAAAACCTTGGCCGAAATTTTTGCACTGAACCGAACACCTTTTTCCATCACTAACCTTTTTGCAACCCATGTAATTTCCACATGTTACCGAAGCATAAGGGATAAACTTTGACAACAAATAGCGTAAGATCAAAATGCTTGATCATTATTATCCAATCCATAAACACAAGTACAAAAAAATATCATTGACGTAAAATTGACAAATATATGTTTAAATCCATTCTCACATTAAACCATTACCATGTGGGGAGTATAATACATTGTAACAACCCATTGCAATTCTGTGTCCTCCATTTGGACCAAGAATGAAGAAGCCTCTAGGTAGTTTTTGACTAACCCACTTTCAACGAAAGCAACTGCTATCCTAGCAGATAAATAGATAACTTGACTGCATCCCTGTGCAGTCAGGACTCAGTTGAGTCCACAGCAAAAAGAATCACTGAAAATGCCTTACCAGGGGATTAATTATCAAGTGGCAAAATGCCAGTATATATACAAGCTGGTTGGGAGAGAGGCGGTTACCTCCTCAATTCTCTAAGTTCTAAACCCCTCTCACAACCCCTATCTACTGATGTACGAAACAATCAGAAGACTCTTCAGTACAGACAAGTACTATGCCCGATGTACTTTCTGTACGGCTGGTGTACGACAAGGCCATGGAGGGGACGTCTGTCTCTTTTGGACTTGCCTTTATGCTCCCCGAGATTCCCGCTTCCCGATGATATCTTGCCACGTGTCGATAGGTCATGTTGCATCCGCGAACAGCCAAGACGGCCATACCGAGATTCTGGCGATGGTGTGGGCCGTTGGATCCTAAACCGGCTTTTAATGTTCGCCATCGAAAATAGCAAATGTCCGGTACATTTGTTTCGTGCGTACTAAAACCAAACTAGTCTCTATGTCTCTAATTTAGTATTTCGTTAATCGGATTAATGCTATAGCTAATGTTTAAATCGCTATCGAACCCTATGTATCCTAACAGACTACTACGACAGACTGGTAAGGTTTGACGGCTACGCCTCGCCCTACCGGTCGGAGGTTCCAATCCTGCCGGACTCAACCATTTTAGTTGAGAGTGACTTAGGTCACTCTTAAGCCCTGCTTATGGAGCTAAGGCAGCCATGGCTCCACCGCCTTTCTCTTTCCTTCAGTGACTACAACAAGTATGGGGGTCAGAGAGAGAAGGTGGAGTCAAGCTGCCTCTGATTTTCTTTTCTTTCTTAGTTTAACTAAGAACTAGAAAATACCTCCCCTAAATCTAGTGATTTCAACACTCCCCTTATTTTCTAGTCTAATTTAAATTTATCTTTTAATCCACATTTTTCTCTACAATGCTTTAGCTTTGGAGACAGTACAGGCTTTGTCATCATATCAGCCACCATTTCCCCATCACTTCTATATACCAAATTCACAATTTTATTTTCCACTTTTTCCCTCACAAAGCTCAATTTTATATTCATATGTTTAGCTTTGAAATGGTGTTTTGGATTGGCTGCAATTGCAATTGTAGCCTGATTGTCACAAAACACTTCATGTACTCCCTTCTTCACGTACCCCAATTCTTGCAACAAGGACTTCACCCACATCAACTCTTTCACAGCAGAACAAGAGGCCATGTACTCAGCCTCTATAGTGGACTAAGCAACAACCTTTTGTTGCTTGCTGATCCAACAACAAGCACCTTCCCCCACATACAATACATACCCAGAAGTACATCTTCTCATAGGTGCATCACCATAACTGGCATCACTCCAAGTAGTGATGTCAGTGTGCTCCCCTCCCAAATGCAACCATAGATCCCTAGTTCCCACCAGGTATCTCATTACTCTCTTGGCTGCCTACCCAGTCTCTCTTTCTAGGATCATTAAGACTCCTACTGAGGACTCCAACTGCTGCAGCTATGTCAAGTCTAGTACAATTCATAAAGTAAATCAAACTTGCTACAACCTGTCTGTAGGGAATAGACTTCATAAACTGCCTCTCTTCAGGACTCACCTGATCATCTAACATTATCACTCCTCCTTCTACACTTCCATCACTTACTTTCTTCAAGTCCATGGGAGTGGTACAACTGTTTGCATTCTCCATCTGGAATTTCTCCAGCATATTTCCTATAACCTCTTTCTGTAAAAGTCTGATGATCCTCTTCTTCTTATTTCTTTCAATTTGAATTCCCAAAATATATTTAGCCTCTCCTAAATCCTTCATGTCAAATCTACTTCCCAAATCTTTCTTTAACCTATTTATCTTCTCCATAGACTTACTCAATACCAACAAATCATCCACATAAATTGCAATAAAAATCACACCATTCTCATCCTCAAACATATAAATAGAATGGTCAGAACTGATCCGAATATACCCTAGACTGGTAAGAAACTCATCTAGTTTCTTATTCCATTGTCTGGGGGGCTGCTTTAGTCCATATAAGGACTTTATAAGTTTGCAGACTTTGCTTTCCTCTCCTTCTTCTACAAAACCCTCTGGTTGCCGCATGAAGATTTCTTCCTCTAATTCACCGTTGAGGAAGGCGGTTTTGATATCCATTTGGTGAACTTCCATGTCTTCCGCTGCTGCTAGACTAAGGAGAATCTTTATAGATGGGAATCAAACTACAGGAGCAAAGTTCTCCTTATAATCTATCCCTTCTTTTTGAGTGAACCCTTTTGCCACCAGCCGAGCCTTAAATCTCTCAATGGTGTTATCTAGATTCAGTTTCAGTTTTTGTTTTCAGGAAGTAGACTCTAAAATATCTGGACCAATCATCGGTAATTGTCAATATATAGTCTTTCCTCTAACCGAAGGCACCGTTGCTGGTCCCCAGATATCTGTGTGGACCAGATCTAGTACTTTCTCACCTCTATATGTGGCAGTTTTGGGAAAGGGAAGTCTGTGAGCCTTACCTTGGGCACATCCACTACAATCATCCATCATCTCATTATCCCCAAACTGAATGCCCTCTACTACACCCAGCTTCTTCATTTCCCTCAGTCTATCAAAATGTACATGTCCCAAACGCTTATGCCAGATCATCAAGCTCGGAACACCACCATAGTAAGCACTCTTTTTTTCATTACACAGGTTAAGCCTAAACATTCCTTGGCTACCCTTATCAGCTGTGAAGTAGACTTCATCTCCATACTTAGCTGTAAAGACTCCCTTTTTAGTGAAGGTATCAATATCCTTGTCATCTAGTACAGAAGTAGACACAAGATTCTTACTCAACTGAGGAATGTAGAGCACATCTGAGAAGGTGAGAATAGAAGAGTTACCCTCCAGTAAGACTTTCAGATCTACAAATCCCACTAGATCTGTGGTAACTACTCCCCCATCGCCATACTCTATTTCCACAGTAGGGATCTTTCTTAGCTTAGTGAAGAGGTGTCTCTCACGACACATATGCATGGATGCACCTGAGTGGATGATCCATCCCTCCCCTGGTGCTTCCCGAATGGCTCCAAGGGCACACTTTTGTTTTCGAGGGATCTCCTTCTCCTCTAGATTCTCGTCAAGAATGAGCTCCCCATCCTCCTCCTCGGAGGACCCGTCATCCTCGGTCTCTCTTTTCACTCGTGTGACCACAAGTGCTTTCTTCCTCCTTCTGGAAGAACCATCTCCTCGATTTTCTTGGAGCCTCAACTCCGTTATCTTGATGCAATCAGCTATGAAGTGCCCCGGCTTTTTGCATAAATGAAAAAGGCCCTTTGGAGTCCTCGGTTATCCAGATTGATCTTTTTCCCCTTTGAAGCTGTGGTACGGCTTCTTCGAATCCTTCCTCCACCGGTTAGTTTTGGCAGCCAGAGATTGCACACTCTTTTCTCCTCTTCGGATCTCAATAGTGTTTTCCTCTACAAGTATCATTCGAACCACGGTGCTCCGCTTCCAAGCACTATCATCCATTTGTTGCATTCGGTACACTATATGTTCATACTCCTCCGGAAACTTCATGATGAGAGTGTTAACTTTCATCTTCATAGTGCCTGTCCATCCGGCACTCTCCATCTCCATGTATAGACAAGAGAGATCGGTGCGATAGTCCAACATCTTTCCTCCTTTGAAAGTGTAACTGATCAGTCTTTGCTTAGCCAGTTGAATCTCCTGAATGGTGCAAGCTCTATAGATCTCCATTAAAGTCATCCGCAATTCCTCAGCCTTGAAGATTTGAAGGTGAGAAGTTGCTAACGCTTGGGTGAGGTGCCTCAAAATGAAGTGGCTTGCATTCATGTTCGTGTACTCCCACATCTGAATGTTGTTTACCTCGGTCTTCACCGCTACCGCTCCAAGTGCCATGGCAATAGGAGTGAGAGGTGTCTCCTTTCCTTTCCCTTATTCGGACACTGCTGTCCCCATCATCTGTCTCCTCCGTTGGAGAAGATTCTGCTGCAAAAAACCTCACTCCTCCAAACCCTGGTGGAGTTCCTTGAGATGGACGTTTCTTTTGTCCACTAACAATACCCCAGTATCGTTTCTCACATAATGCCCCTGTCATCATAGCTTACGAGTAAATGAATCCAGATCCGTTGAATATGGGTACCCTAGAGGGTGGGCCCATAACCTGCAATTCTGTGTCCTCTATTTGGACCAAGAAAGAGGAAGCCTCTAGGTATTTTTTGACTAACCCACTTTCAACGAAGGCAACAGCTATCTTAGAAGATAAATAGATAACTTGACTGCACCCCTGTGCAGTCTGGACCCCCTTGAGTCCACAGCAAAAAGAATCACTGAAAACGCCTTACCAGGCGATTAATTATCAAGTGGCAAAAATGCCAATATATATACAAGCTTGTTGGGAGAGAGACGGCTACCTCCTCAATTCTCTAAGTTCTAAACCCCTCTCACAACCCCTATCTACTGATGTACGAACCAATCAGAAGACTGTTCAGTACAGACAAGTACTATGCCCGATGTACTTTCTGTACGGCTGGTGTACGAGAAGGCCATGGAGGGGACGTCTGTCTCCTTTGAACTTGCCCTTATGCTCCCCGGAATTCCCGCTTCCCAATGATATCTTGCCCGTGTCGACAGGTCATGTTACATCCGCAAACCGCCAAGATGGCCATACCGAGATCCTGACGAAAATCCGGGCCGTTAGATCCTAAACCGACTTTTAATGTTCGCCGTCGAAAATAGCAAATGTCCGGTACATTTGTTTCGTGCGCACTAAAACCAAACTAGTCTCTATGTCTTAAATTTGGTATTCCGTTAATCGGATTAATGTTATAGCTAATGTTTAAATAGCTATCAAACCCTACGTATCCTAACGGACTACTACGACAGACTGGTAAGGTTTGACAGCTACGCCCCGCCTTACTGATCGGAGGTTGGAGTCTTGCCGGACTCAACCTTTTTAGTTGACAGTGACTTAGGTTACTCTTAAGCCCTGCTTATGGAGCTAAGGTAGCCATGGCTCCACCGCCCTTCTCTTTCGTTCAGTGACTTCAACAAGAATGGGGGTCAGAGAGAGAAGGTGGAGGCAAGCTGCCTCTGCTTTTCTTTTCTTTCTTAGTTTAATTAAGACCTAGAAAATACCTCCCCTAAATCTAGTGATTTCAATAATTGTAGTGGATGTGCTCAAGGTAAAACACATAGATTACCCTTTCCTAAAACAACCATCTATAAGGGAGAAAAAATTCTAGATCTAGTACACACAGATATTTAGGGACCGGCTAAAGTGCCCTCACCGGGGGGGAAGAGATTTATGATGACTATCACTGATGATTGGTCTCGGTATTCCCGAGTGTATTGTTTGAGAAACAAGTCCGAAGGTCTGGATTGTTTTAGACAATATAAAGCATGGAGCGAAAAACTCCATGAAACTCCAATCAAGAGAATAAGGAGTGATAATAGTGGAGAGTATACTTCTAACCATTTTGAGGGTTTTGTCAGGGAAGATGGGGTCGAACACCAAAAGACAATTCCAGAAAACTTGGAACTGAATGGGGTAGCTGAATGGTTAAATAGAACACTAAGTGATAGTGCTAGAAGTATGTTGTTAGATAAGAAGATAGGAAAAAGGTTTTGGGTAGAAGCAATGAACTGTGCTAATTACCTCAAAAATAGAGTTCTTACTTCAACTATAAATGATCGAACACCTTATGAGAGATTGACAGGCCGGAAACCAGACATATCTCACTTAAAGGTTTTCGGCAGTCAAGTATTCAGTCTAGATACAGATCGGTTTAATTGGAAGCTAGATTCTAAAGGAAAACCGGGATACTTATTAGGATATGATGAGGAAGTTAAAGGATATAGAGTTTATGATCTAAAAAGGGAAGATGTAATCTTAGTAAAGCTTCTAGTAGTTATGGATGAAGGAAAATCTGTGGATCCCTTCAAATATACAAAGTCAATAAAAATCAGATTTCAGTCAGAAAATTCCGATGACTTTGAGCTTCCTAACTATCTAGATTTTAGAGAAGATGACATTCTTGCAGATACAAATCAGACCGAAAAGGACTCGGCTGTGGAAACTCTAGTGACAACTCTACCCGAAGAGGAAGATGTGGTGGAAATTGATTTAGAATCAAGGGATAGGGGAGAAGCCGAGATTGTTCGAAAGATTCCACGAGAACTATCTATTCCGACCTCAGATTTTGAGGGGGGGAGGAGAAGTAGCAAAAGATTGCAAGAAAATCAGGTTAATAACAAGGTAACAAAACTATCTCATCAAGATGAACCTCAGACTTATGGAGAGGCGATGACGTGTCTAGAAAGAAACCGGTGGAAGACAGCCATCAATGAAGAGATGGCCTCAATTATGGCAGCCGATACTTGGGAGCTCGTGGATTGTCCACCTAACCGAAAACCAATCGGTTAAAAGTGGGTTTTTAAATTAAAACTAAACCCAAACAACACAATCGAGCGCTACAAGGCTAGATTAGTGGCAAAGGGATTTACACAAAAGGAGGGAATTGACTACGAGGAAACCTTTGCCGTGGTCGTCAGATTTCCCTTTGTCTGCATCTTTCTCAGTCTGGCAGCAGTGGAAGACATGGAAGTGCACCAGATGGACATCAAGACAGCCTTTTTGCATGGAGAATTAGACGAGGAGATCTTCATGCGACAACCCAAAGGGTTTGTGGAGGAAGGAGAGGAGAGCAAGGTATGCCGGCTGATTAAATCTCTTTATGGTTTCAAACAGGCGCCTCGACAGTGGAATAAGAAGCTAGATGAGTTTCTTACCGTCTGGGATATATCCGGATCAGCTCAGATCACTCAATCATTGTTTTCGAAGATGAGGAAGGTTTTATATTTATTGCAATTTATGTTGATGATTCGCTTGTCTTAAGTAAATCAATGGAAAAAATTAATAAACTGAAAACCGATCTTAAGGGGAGATTTGAAATGAAGGATATGGGGGAAGCAAAATATATTTTGGGAATTCAAGTAGAGAGAGAGACCGGAAAAGAAAAATTATAAGATTGACTCAAAAGGAAGCAATAGGGAACATGCTTGAAAAATTTCAAATGGATAAAGCTAATAGTTATACAACTCCAAAGGAGTTGAACAAGGGAAGTGAGGGGAGTGAGGAAGGAGGAGTCATAGTCTTAGACGAGGAATTATCTCCTGAAGAACAGAAGTTTATGCAGACTATTCCTTACAGGCAAGTAGTGGGAAGTCTAATCTATTTTATGAATTGTACCCGGCCGGATTTAGCTGCAGCTGTAGGAGTGCTGAGTAGAAGTCTAAATGCTCCCACTAAGAGGGGTTGTGAGGCAACTAAGAGAGTCTTTAGATATTTGATAGGAACTAGGGATCTATGGTTGCATTTGGGTGGGGAGAATACTGACATCACTACTTAGAGTGATGCCAGTTATGGTGATGCTCCGATGAGGAGATGCACTTCTGGATATGTATTATATGTGGGTGATGGGGCTTGCTGTTGGAGTAGCAAATAGCAAAAATTTATTGCTCAGTCCACCATGGAGGGTGAGTATATGGCCTCTTGCTCTGCTGTAAAAGAATTGATGTGGGTCAAGTCTTTGCTTGGTGAGCTTGGTCACCTTAAGAGTGATGTGCAAAAAATATTTTGTGATATAAGGCAGTAATCGCTATTTGTGCCAATCCTAAACATCATTTTAAAGCCAAACACATGGACATTAGACTCAGCTTTGTTAGAGAGAAAGTGGAAAACAAAATAATCAGTTTAGAGTACCGAACAGATAGTGAGATGGTAGCAGATATGATGAGCAAACCTGTGCCTTCCCCTAGGCTAATTTTTTGCAGGGAGAAGTGTGGTCTGAAATTAAAGATTGACTAGAAAATAAGGGGAGTGTAGGAACTAATGGTATTTTAAAGTATTTTCTAGGTCTGAATAGAAATATAGAAAGAAGTCGAGGTAGTCTACCTCTAACTTCTCTCTCGAACTCTCAAACTTGTCGCAATCACTGAGAAATTGGAGAGGAAGCTAGAGCCATAGCTACCTAGGCTATCCAGAGGTTTACGGGATATAAATATTAGTTATTTATAATTAAGGATATACTTACTAAAATATATATGCTACCTCCAAGATTTGAACCTACAACCTGCCGGCCGGAAATCAGCAGGTAGATGGTAGCTTTAAACCGTTTACTCTAGAGATAGTGTTACGTACTATAGGGTTTGATAATTAATTAAACATTTATACGTAGGATAGTTCATTTAACTGAATAGTTTTACGGGGACATAGATCGAGTAATTTAAAAGTATGGATTACGGTACAGATAAGAAACGAATACCGCGCATTTATTTCTTTACCAAAACGAATACCGCGCATGTATTTATTACGGCTACGATTAAATGTGAATTGAATCAGAGGGTCAGAATTAACGCCGAGATCGCGGAAGAGGATTTCAACGGTTTGTGGTCATCGCCACATCAGATGACACGTGGGGAAATTACATTGGATCGTGGTATCTCTGGTGATTACGGCACCGAATCCGGATATGACATGTGTCGACATTTAGGCCATGTCGTACAATGTCCGTACAGAAAGTATATTGGCAGTTGTACTTTTGTTTACGTAGGAGTAATCTGATTGGTTCTGTAAATTAGTAGATAGAGTCTGTGAGAGAGATAGGACTTAGAAAAATTAGGAGATAGGACCCTCTCTCGTAGAGAAAAATATACAAAAGGTCAACTTTGACCCTCGATAACTTACTGCTCAGGGGAGCAAATTCACAGATTCTTTTTGCTATCAACTAAGGGGAGTCTTGCCTTCATAGAGGTGAAGTTGGTCGGAGTTTTTGTTTGCCAAGGTGGCAGTTGTTCTTGCTGAAACACAAAGGGGTCACGGTTATCCTAGAGGCTTCTTGGAAGCTGTCCACTTTGAGGACTTATGGAGGTCTCAGAGTTTCATAAATCCTTGGCATTATACTGTTGTATGTTGAAATGTATGTATTTTTTACGTCTAAATAAAAGAAAATTAATAACAGAAAGTCAGCAAAGGCAGCCTGCCTCTCGCTCCACTCTCAAAACCACTACTTTTGTTGCACTCACTGAAGGCTGGAGAGACAGTTAGAGCCATGGCTACCCATGCTGCCCCAAGAGAGAGACAGGCTATAGTTTTTGGTAGTTGTACCACAAAGTTTTTGACAGACCCAGGGTTTGATCCTAGTACATGCCGTACGTCAAGAATCTGGTAGCCGGTAGCTTTATCCTATAGTCTAAGATAAATGCTAGAGCATATAGGGTACGATAGTTATATAAATGTGAATGACGCAATATATTTCATTTAACTGCTTACGGGACGGAATGAACACGGAAACAGGTTAAACCGCACGAATTCAAGACCGCACGGAATTAACGAAACAACATTTTTTTTTACGACCAATATTAAATGTCGTTTTTCATCGAACGATCGTGGTGCAAGCATGGAATCTGGAGTGGACAACTTGGCGTTTTCGAGCACCGCCACTTCGGATGACACGTGGCAAGATTCGAGAGGATTGTAGGATTTTTGGAACGCGAGATAAGATGTGATAAATGTCACATTGTGGTGATATCATACATGGACTTTGAAACTCTGAGACCTCCATAAGTCCTCAGAGTGGACAACTTCCAAGAAGCCTCTAGGATAACCGTGACCCCTTTGTGTTTCAGCAAAAATAACTACCACCCTGGCAGACAAAAACTCTGATCAACTTCACCTTGTGAAGACAAGACTCCCTTGAGTCGATAGCAAAAAGAATCTATGAATTTGCTCCCCTGAGCAGTAAGTTATGGAGGGTCAAAGTTGACCTTTTGTACAAAAGCTCTCTGGGAGAGAGGGTCCTATCTTCTAATTTTTCTAAGTCCTATCTCTCTCACAGACTCTATCTACTAATGTACGGAGCCAATCAGATTTCAGTTTCGTACACAAAAGTATAGCTACCGGTGTACTTTATGTACGGCCATTGTACAACATGGCCTAAATGTCGACACGTGGTATGTCCGGATTCGCTCCCTTAATCCTCGGAGATGCCGCGATCCAATGTCATTCCGCCACGTGTCATCCGATGTGGCGATGACCACAAACCGCCGAAATCCTCTTCCGCGATTTCGGCGTTAATTCCGGCCGTCTGATTAAATTCACATTTAATCGTAGCCGTAATAAATACATGCGCGGTATTCGTTTCACTAAAGAATTAAATGCGCGGTATTGGTTTTGTATCCGTATTCGAATCCGTACTTTTACATTTACTGGATATATGTCTCCCGTAATCACTTATAGGTAAATGAACTTTTCTACGTATAAATGTTTAAATAATTATCAAACCTCATAATACCAAACACTACTTCTAGACTTAACGGCTAAGGCTACCGGCTACCGGCTGTCTGCCCATCGATAGGTATCAGGATCAAATCCTTTCGCCGGCACATATCTTTTAGTAAATTAAACCCCTAACTAAAATATTTTTTCCCGTAAACCTCTGAATAGCCTAGGTAGTCATGGCTCTAGCTCCCTCTCCAATTTCTCAGTGATTGCGACAAGTTTGAGAGTTGGAGAGAGAAGTTAGAGGTAGACTGCCTCGGCTTCTTTCTTATTTCTATTTAGACCTAGAAAATACTTTAAAAGACCATTAATTTCTACACTCCCCTTATTTTCTAGTCAATCTTTAATTTCAAACCACACTTTTCCTTGCAAAAAATTAGCTTAGGGGAAGGCACAGGTTTGGTCATCATATCTGCTACCATCTCACTATCTGGTGGTACTCTAAGCTGATTATTTTGTTTTCTACTTTCTCTCTAACAAAGCTGAGTCTAATGTCCATGCGTTTAGCTTTAAAATGATGTTTAGGATTGGCAGAAATAGCGATTGCTGCCTGATTATCACAAAAAAATTTCTGCACACCACTCTTAAGTTGACCAAGCTCACCAAGCAAAGACTTGACCCACATCAATTCTTTTACAGCAGAGCAAGAGGCAATATACTTAGCCTCTATGGTGGATTGAGCAATAACTTTTTGCTGTTTGCTACTCCAACAGCAAGCCCCATCACCCACATATAATACATATCCAGAAGTGCATCTCCTCATCAGAGCATCACCATAACTGTCATCACTCCAAGTAGTGATGTCAGTATTCTCCCCACCCAAATGCAACTATAGATCCCTAGTTCCTATCAAATATCTAAGGACTCTCTTAGCTGCCTCCCAATCATTTTTAGTGGGAGCATTTAGACTTCTACTCTGCACTCCTACAGCTGCAGCTAAATCCGGCCGGGTACAATTCATAAAATAGATTAGACTTCCCACTACTTGCCTGTAAGGAATAGTCTGCATGAACTTCTGTTCTTTAGGAGATAATTCCTTGTCTAAGACTATGACTCCTCCTTCCTCACTCCCCTCACTTCCCTTTTTCAACTCCTTTGGAGTTGTACAACTATTAGCTTTATCCATTTGAAATTTTTCAAGCATGTTCCCTATTGCTTCTTTTTGAGTCAATCTTATAATTTTTCTTTTCCGGTCTCCCTCTTCTTGAATTCCCAAAATATATTTTGCTTCCCCCATATCGTTCATTTCAAATCTCCCCTTAAGATCGGTTTTCAGTTTATTAATTTTTTCCATTGATTTACTTAAGACAAGCAAATCATCAACATAAATTGCAATAAATATAAAACCTTCATCATCTTCGAAAACATAGATTGAGTGATCTGAGCTGATCGGGATATATCCCAAACCGGTAAGAAACTCATCAAGCTTCTTATTTAACTGTCGAGGCGCCTGTTTCAAACCATAAAGAGATTTAATCAGCCGACATACCTTACTCTCCTCTCCTTCCTCCACAAACCCTTCGGGTTGTCGCATGAAGATCTCCTCTTCCAATTCTCCATGCAAAAAGGTTGTCTTGTTGTCCATCTGGTGCACTTCCATGTCTCCCGCTGCTGCCAGGCTGAGAAGTATGCGGACGGAGGGAAATCTGACCACCGAGGCAAAAGTTTCCTCGTAGTCAATTCCCTCTTTTTGTGTAAATCCCTTTGCCATTAATCGGGCCTTGTAGCGCTCAATTGTGTTATCTGGGTTCAGTTTTAATTTGAAAACCCACTTACAACCGATTGGTTTTCGGTTAGGTGGACAATCCACCTGCTCCCAAGTACTGGCTGCCATGATTGAGGCCATCTCCTCATTGATGGCTGTCTTCCACCGGTTTCTTTTTGAAGTCATCGCCTCTCTATAAGTTTGAGATTCATTTTGATGAGATAGTTTAGTTACCTTGTTATTAACCTTTTTTCTTTGCAGCCTCCCCCCTTTTAAATTTGAGGCCGGAATAGATGGTTCTCGTGGATTCTTTCGAACAAACTCGGCTTCTTCCCTATCTCTTGATTCTGAATCAATTTCCAACACGTCTTCCTCTTCGGGTAGAGTTGTCACTGGAGTTTCCACATCCGAGTCTTTTTCGGTCTGATTTGTACCTACAAGAATGCCATCTTCTCTAAAACCTGGATAGTTAGGGAGCTCAAAGTCATCAGAATTTTTTGACTGAAATCTGATTTTTACTAACTTTGTATATTTGAAGGGATCCACAGATTTTCCTTCAGCCATAACAACTAGATGCTTTACTAAGATTATATCTTCCCTTTTTAGATCATAAATTCTATATCCTTTAACATCCTCATCATGTCCTAATAAGTATCCCGGTTTTTCTTTAGGATCTAGCTTCCAATTAGACCGATCTGTATCTAGACTGAATACTTGACTGTCGAAAACCTTTAAGTGAGATATGTCTGGTTTCCGGCTTGTCCATCTCTCATAAAGTGTTTGATCTTTTATTGCTGAAGTAAGAACTCTATTCTTGAGGTAATTAGCACAGTTCATTGCTTCTGCCCAAAACCTTTTTCTTATCTTTTTATCCGACAACATACTTCTAACACTATCACTTAGTGTTCTATTTAACCTTTCAGCTACCCCATTCTGTTCCGGATTTTTTGGAACTGTCTTTTGGTGTTGGACCCTATCTTCCCTCAGAAAATCCTCAAACTGGTTAGAAGTAAACTCTCCACCATTGTCACTCCTTACTCTCTTGATTGGAGTTTCATGGAGAATTTTGCTCCACGCTTTATATTGTCTA
The DNA here is from genome assembly GCA_037447655.1 of Zygnema cylindricum. NCBI lineage: Eukaryota > Viridiplantae > Streptophyta > Zygnematophyceae > Zygnematales > Zygnemataceae > Zygnema > Zygnema cylindricum. Next base: position 158,956 of record JBBHKE010002910.1, read on the forward strand.
AAACAATCTTGAGCTTTTGACTTGTTTTTCAAAAAATACACTTAGGAATACGGAGACCAATCATCAGTTATAGTCATCATAAATCTCTTCCCCCTCGGTGAGGGCACTTTAGCCGGTCCCCAAATATGTGTGTGTACTAGATCTATAATTTTTTCTCCCTTATAGGTGGCTGATTTAGGAAAGGGTAATCTGTGTGCTTTACCTTGAGCACATCCACTACAATCACTTATATCATCACTCTCATTAAACTTAATCCCTTCTACGACTCCCATCTTTTTCATCTCTCTTAACTTATCTAGATTAACATGCCCAAGCCTCTTATGCCACATCATAATATCATGAACACCAGCATAATAAAGTTTCTTCGTTTCATTACTTAAAATCAGCCTAAACATCCCATGGCTACCTTTCTCAGCAATGAAATAGACATCCTCCTCAAAACTAGCAGTAAAGACTCCTTCCCTAGTGCTAGTGAAAAAACCCTTATCATCTAATACAAATGTAGAGTTGAGGTTTTTGTTTAGCTCCGGAATAAACAATACATCGGAGAATGTTACTATGGATGTCTTTCCTTCTACTAACACTTTCAGATCTACCGATCCTACAAGAGTAGTGGTGACTATCCTCTCATCCCCGAACTCTATCTCTACGGTGGGAATCTTTCTTATCTTAGTGAACAGGTGCCTATCCTTACACATGTGCATGGAGGCACCTGAATCTACAACCAGCCTGCTTCACCTTTCAATCCACCGTAAGCACATTTATGCCTTCGTGGTATTTCGACCTTGTTTTTCGCCTCCAACTCCTCATCTAAAAGGAGCTCATCGTCCTCATCCTCAGATTCCGCTTGAAGTACCTGTGTGACAAGGGCCTTTTTCTTTCCTCTCGGGGTACCACCGGTCTGCCCCTCCTTTAACCGAAGCTCGGTTAGCTTAGTGCACTCTTCCATATAGTGCCCGATTTCTTACAAAAATGACTTAAACCTTTGGGAGCCCTTGGTTTAAACTCGTCGGCCTGTTTTTTCTGCTCCCTACCCCCATAGTTTTCGACCGGTTTTCGAGAATCCTTGTTCCTCCAATCAGTCGCTGTTGCCAAGGCTTGGCCACTCTTTCCTCCCCTTCGGATCTCAATTGTATTCTCTCGAACGAGAATCATCCCTACCAATGAGTTCCATATCCACCTTGAGTCCGGCAAGTCTTGCACACGGTTGACTATGTTCTCGAACTCATCAGGTAACTTCATCAGTAAACAGTTAACCTTTTCTTTTTCACTAAAATCTTTTCCGCACTCTCTAGCTCCATGAAGAGTGAAGCAAGCTCATTGCAAAAATCCAACATATTTCCCCCTTTGTAAACATACTCTTTAACTTTCTGATTAGCCAACTGTTGTTGCTGAATCGTACCACTTCGGTACATCTCTATGAGAGCCATCTAAAGATAAGATGCCCTTTCTACCTGCAAATGAGGACATGCAAGTCCTTGAGTGAGATGGGTAGGATGAAATGCTTTGCCGCTATATTGTTGAAGTCCCAGGTTTCACTATCATTCTCCTCGTTCCTCGGAATAGGTGACATGAATGCCGAACCAGTTGCTATTGGTGTGGTCGTCTCCTTCTCATTTCCTTTGTCCACCACCTCTCCTTCTTTTGTTTCCTCCGTTGAAGGTGGATCCTCTTTCCTAATGAATCTGCTTCCTCCAAACCTTGGAGGAATTCTAAGACTTGATGGACGCCCCAACCGTCCACTCACTATCCCCCAAAACCTTTTTTCGCATAGAGCTCCTATCATCATACTTTCCCAGTATATGAATCCAGTTCCATTAAAGATTGGTAACCTAGAAGGTGGGCCCCTAACCTGAAACTCTGAGACCTCCATAAGTCCTCAGAGTGGACAGCTTCCAAGAAGCCTCTAAGATAATCCTGACCCCTTTGTGTTTCAGCATGAATAATTTCCACCTTAGCACACAAACATCTGACCACCTGCACCCTTGTGAAGGCAAGACTCCCCTGAGTCGATAGCAAAAAAAATCTCTAAATTTGCTCCCCTGAGCAGTAAGTTATGGAAGGTCAAAGTTGACCTTTTGTACAGAAGCTCTCTGGGAGAGAGGGTCCTATCTCCTAATTTGTCTAAGTCCTATCTCTCTCACAGACTCTATCTACTGATGTACGGAACAAATCAGAATACAGTTTCCTACGCAAAAGTACAGCTGCCGGTGTACTTTATGTACGGACAATGTACGACATGGCCTAAATGTCGACACATGTCATATCCGGATTCGGTGCTATAATCTCCGGAGATTCCACGAGCCAATGTAATTACGCCAGGCGTCATCCGATGTGGCGATGGCCACAAACCGCCGAAATCTTCTTCCGCGATCTCGGCGCTTATTCCGGCTGTCCGATTAGAATCGAATTTAATCGTAGCCGTAAGAAATACATGCGCGGTATTCGTTTCACTTAAGAAATAAATGCGCGGTATTGATTTTTTGCTCGTACTGTATTCCGTACTTATACATTACCGGATCTATGTATACCGTAAACAATTATAGTTAAATGATTTATCCTACGTTTGTGTGTTTAAATAAATATCAAACTTCATAGTACGTAATGTTATTCCTAGAGTTAACGGCTAAGGCTACCGACTACTTTCTGTCTACTGACCGGTAGATACAAGGATCAATTTCTGTCGCCGGCACATTCCTTTTAAATAAATAAACCCTAACAAATATAAATTTCCCGTAAACCTCTGGATAGCCTAGGTAGCCATGGCTCTAGCTCCCTCTCCAATTTCTCAGTGACAGCGACAAGTTTGAGAGTTTGGAGATAGAAGTTAGAGGTAGACTACCTCGGCTTCTTTCTATATTTCTATTTAGACCTAGAAAATACTAAAAATGTACCATTAATTTCTACAGAGCACATCCACTACAATCACTTATATTATCATTCTCACTAAACTTAATCCCTTCCACCACTCCCATCTTTTTCATCTCTTTAACTTGTCTAGATTCACATGCCCAAGCCTCTTATGCCGCATCATAATATCATGAACACCAGCATAATAAAGTTTTTTCTTTTCATTACTTAAAACCATTCTAAACATCCCATGGTTACCTTTCTCAGCAATGAAATAGACATCCTCCTCAAAACTAGCAGTAAAGACTCCTTCCCTAGTGCTAGTAAAAAAACCCTTATCATCTAATACGGATGTAGAGATGAGGTTTTTGTTCAGCTCCGGAATAAACAATACATCGGAGAATGTTACTATGGATGTCTTTCCTTCTACTAACACTTTCAAATCTACCGATCCTACAAGAGTAGTGGTGACTATCCTCCCATCCTTGTACTCTATCTCTACGGTGGGAATATTTCTTATCTTAGTGAACAGGTGCCTATCCTTACACATGTGCATGGAGGCACCTGAATATACAATCCAGCCTGCTTCACCTTTCAATCCACCGTAAGCACATTTATGCCTTCGTGGTATTTCGACCTCGTTTTTCGCCTCCAACTCCTCATCTAAAAGGAGCTCCTCGTCCTCATCCTCGGATTCCGCCTCATGTACCTGTGTCACAAAGGCCTTTTTCTTTCCTCTCGGGGTACCACCGGTCTGCCCCTCTTTTAACCGAAGATCGGTTAGCTTAGTGCACTCTGCCATTTAGTGCCCAGGTTTCTTACAAAAATGACATAACCTTTGGGAGCCCTTCGTCCGAACTCGTCGATCTGATTTTTCTGCTCCCTCCCCCCATAGTTTCCGACCAATTTCTAGGAATCCTTGTTCCTCCTATCGGTCGCAGTTGCCAAGGCTTGGCCACTCTTTCCTCCCCTTCGGATCTCAATCGTATTCTCCCGAACGAGAATCATCCCTACCACTGAGTTCCATATCCACCTTGACATGGTTGACTATGTTCTCGAACTCATCGGGTAACTTCATCAGTAAACAGTTAACCTTTTCTTTTTCACTAAAATCTTTTCCCGCACTCTCTAGCTCCATGAAGAGTGTAGCAAACTCATTGCAAAAATCCAACATCTTCCCCCCTTTGTATACATACTCCTTAACTTTCTGATCAGCCAACTGTTGTTGCTGAATCGTACCACTTCGGTACATCTCTATGAGAGCCATCCAAAGATCAGATGCCCTTTCAACCTGCAAATAAGGACATGCAAATCCTTGAGTGAGATGGCGTAGGATGAAATGCTTTGCCGCTATATTGTTGAAGTCCCAGGTTTCACTATCATTCTCATCGTTCCTCGGAATAGGTGACATGAATGACGAACCAATTGTTATTGGTGTGGTCGCCTCCTTCTCCTTTCCTTTGTCCACCACCTCTCCTTCTTTTGTTTCCTCCGTTGAAGGTGGATCCTCTTTTCTGGTGAATCTGCTTCCTCCAAACCCTGGAGGAATTCTAAGACTTGATGGACGCCCCAACCGTCCACTCACTATCCCCCAAAACCTTTTTTCGCATAGAGCTCCTATCATCATACTTTCCCAGTATATGAAGCCAATTCCATTAAAGATTGGTAACCTAGAGGGTGGGCCCATAACCTAAAACTGTGAGACCTCCATAAGTCCTTAGAGTGGACAGCTTCCAAGAAGCCTCTAGGATAACCCTGACCCCTTTGTGTTTCAGCAAAAATAACTGCCACCCTGGCAGACAAAAACTCTGACCAACTTCACCCCCTGTGAAGAGAAGACTCCCCTGAGTCGATAGCAAAAAGAATCTCTGAATTTGCTCCCTTGAGCAGTAAGTTATGGAGGGTCAAACTTGACCTTTTGTACAGAAGCTCTCTGGGAGAGAGGGTCCTATCTTCTAATTTTTCTAAGTCCTATCTCTCTCACAGACTCTATCACTGATGTACGGAGCCAATCAGATTTTAAGTTTTGTACACAAAAGTACAGCTGCCGATGTACTTTATGTACGGCCATTGTACGACATGGCCTAAATGTTGACACGTGGTATGTCCGGATTCGCTCCCTTAATCATCGGAGATGCCGCGATCCAATGTCATTCCGCCACGTGTCATCCGATGTGGCGATGACCACAAACTGCCGAAATCCTCTTCCGCGATCTCGGCGTTAATTCCAGCCGTCCGATTAAATTCACATTTAATCGTAGCCGTAATAAATACATGCGCGGTATTCGTTTCACTAAAGAAATGAATGCGTGATATTGGTTTTTTTTCCGTAACGGAATCCGTACTTTTACATTTATTGGATATATGTCTCCCGTAATCAGTTATAGTTAAATGAACTTTTCTACGTATAAATGTTTAAATAATTATCAAACCCTATAATACGTAACACCACCTCTACACTTAACGGCTAAGGGTACCAGCTACCGGCTGTCTGCCGGTCGCTAGGTACTAGGATCAAATCCTATGGCCGGCACATATCTTTTAGTAAATTAAACCCCTAACTAAAATATATTTTCCCGTAAACCTCTGGATAGCCTAGGTAGCCATGGCTCTAGCTCCCTCTCCAATTTCTCATTGACTGCGACAAGTTTGAGAGTTGGAGAGAGAAGTTAGAGGTAGACTGCCTCGGCTTCTTTCTTATTTTTATTCAGACCTAGAAAATACTTTAAAAGACCATTAATTTCCACAGACTCTACAGAAAATATGACGATACCTGTACTTTCTTGTACGGTACAGTCTTACGATTGGATCGTACCCAAGTACTAGGGAGCTTAGAGAGGGGTTTTAGAACTTATAATTTTTTTTGGTAGGTAGTCGCGTCTCTCCTTGAAAGCATCTGTATAAATAGGCAAACTTTGTAATATAATTACAACTCACTCGGTTGACCAAATTTAGTGATTTTTTTTGTTGCCTACTCAGAGGAGTCCTGACTACACAAAGGTGTAGTTGGTCAAAGTTTATGCCTGCTAGGGTGGGTGAATTTCTTAGGGAAATTCAAAGTGGGTGAATGTGTCCAAAACTCATATTCTAAATTTGCATTCTATGGTGGAATTGAGCACACAAAAAGTCTTATTTCATAAGGGTGAAGTTGTATTGGGGTTTTCATTGTCAAGGGGTCAATGATTTGGGTTTGTATTAACTTGGAGTCGGCACTTACTAGATAAACTTCTTGAGAGCAGCCTACACTGAGGACTTATGGAGGTCTCAGAGTTTCAAGTTATGGGCCCACCATCTAGGGTGCCTATATGTGATGGAACAGACTTCACTTATTGGAAGTTTACGATAGAGGGAATGCTTTTCGAAAAGCACTTATGGGGAATTGTTTCTGGATAAGTGAGGTGTCCACCATTGGGCTTTGGTCGAACTCACTACGGAGATTCATTTGGGGCTTCCTAGAAAACCAACCGGATTTTAGATGCAAAGGAAGGTGAACGAAAAATCATTGCCATGGAAGGGGGAAAAGGGGAGAAAGGAAAATGAACACTTATGATGAGGGGAGCTAGGCTCTCGGCTACGGTCCCACTTGTAGGGGTTAAAAAAAAAACTGAAGAAACTGACAGTAGAATTTGGGAGCATAAGAACACTATAGCAAAACATCTCCTACTTAGAAATGTTTTTAAGTCCATAGCTATCACTCTTTTAAATCTTATTAAGTCTTCAAAAATCTGGGGAACACTAAGACAGATTTATATGAGTGAGACTATATAGAGGCAGCAGTTAGTAAAATAGGAAATATGGGCCTATGTTTATAAAGGTAGTAGCATGATAGAGTTTTGTAATGATATTGCTGTGTTATATGTTGAGCTTGCTAGTGCGGGAAATGTAGAATCTGAGGAGAAAAAGATTAACACACTAATCATGAAACTCCCACATGAGTACGAAAACATCATTAGCCGTATGTAGGAAATGGATGGCTCCTTATGGACTTGGAGCATTACCACGGGGATAATTCTTGTGAGGGAAAGCACTTTGGAGCTTGGTTGGGGAAGAAACAGGGTGAATTTACTAACCGCTGGTGGTGACCGGCGGAAACGTGATAAGAGGAACTGCGGTGACGAGCGGAAGCGTGATGACAGGAAGAAAGACAAAGGTTAACCTTATCGGAATTTTGGTGGAAAGAGAGGGAGAAGAAAAAAATTGGGAGCTTTGAAAAAGGGGGTTTTGCTTCTTCTATAGGGAGCCATGTCACTTTATGGAGGAGTGTTCTTGTTTGGATGAAATTAGAAGTTGGATTGTTGATGAGGAGGAACAAGGGGAAGAGGAGAATGAGGATGAAGATATTTTGGAGCTTCTCCACATCGGTAATATGGGGAAGAAAGAAAAGCACACAGAATTTCCACGAAAGCAACAGTGTGCTTTTGGAGGTATAAGGGAATTAAAGAGATAGGAGATACTAGAAGGAGCTCAAATTATTGAGGATAGTTTCATAGATATTTTGGAAACATGGTCAGAAAGGGAGACTTCAACAGATTTTGAGGAAAGGGGAGAAGTAAATCTAAATGGGGCTCTAAAGGATAGGGGAGAAGAGGAATATTTGATTAAAAATTTAGGTGAGGAGAAATATATTTTGGGAATAAACATAGAAAGTGATACTGGAAAGAATTATGTGGGAGAAAGTAAGGAAAGTTCACAAAATGGGGTAATTATCATAGATAAAAATATGAGTTCGGATGATGTAGATTTTATGAGGAACTTAGTGGGGAATTTTGATATAAGGATAAATTTGGGGGGTAATGGTTTTGACATCACTAATGGAAGTGATGCCATCTATGAAGGTTTGCCTGTAAAAGTGTTAGCATCTGGGTGTGTGTTGCAGATTGAAGATGGGGATGGCTGTTTGAATTGCAAGAAGAAAAATTGATTTTGTGTGGATGAAAAAGAGATGAGGTGGATAAAATCTTTGTTCAAATTTATGAAAAATGGGATGCTAAATAAAATGTGTGATCAACAAGATGCAATGTTTATTTCAGCTCATCTAACAGACTTGTTTGAATATGAGGTTATTTCTTTAAAGATTTATATGAAGAAAAGAAAGAAGGAAAATAAAAGAAAAATATATTTGATAGGAGTTGAAAGGAAAGTAGACTAGAAAATAAGGGGAGTGTTGAAATGTATGTATTTTCTAGGTTTGAATAAAAGAAAATTAATAAGAGGAAGTTAGCAAAGGCAGCCTGCCTCACGCTCCACTCTCCAAACCACCACACTTGTCGCAGTCACTGAAGGTTGGAGAGACAGTTAGAGCCATGGCTGCCCATGCTGCTTAGAGAGAGGGATAGGCTGTAGTTTGTGGTAGTTGTACCAAAGAGGTCTTGACAGACCTAGGGTTTGATCCTGGTACCTGTCGTCCGTCAAATATCTGGTACTCGGTAGCTTTATCCTATAGTCTAGGATCAATGCTAGAGCATATAGGGTACGATAGTTATATAAACGTGAATGACACAATATATTTCATTTAACTGTTTACGGGACGGAATATACACGGAAACGGGTTAAACCTCACAAATTTTGGACTGCACGGAATTCACGAAACGACATTTTATTTTACGGTCAATATTAAATGTTGTTCTTCATCGAACGGCCGTGGTGCGAGCCGGGATTCTGGAGTGGACAACTTGGCGTTTTCGGGCACCGCCACTCTGGATGACATGTGGCAGGATCCAGTAGGATTGCGCGATTTCCAGAACGCGAGATAATAATTCTAGATGTGACAAATATCACAATGTGGCGATATCGTACATGGACCGTACAGAAAAATACGACGGTACCTGTACTTTCCTGTACGGTACAGTTTACGATTGGACCGTACCTCAATACTAAGGAGCTTAGAGAGGGGTTTAAGGACTTATAATTTTTTTTTGGGAAGTAGTCGCCTCTCTCCTAGAGGGCATGTGTATAAATAGGCAAACTTCGCCGTTTAATTACAACTCACTTGGTTGATCAAATCCAGTGTTTCTTTTTGCTGCGGACTCAACGGAGTATAGACTACACACGAGTGTAGTCGGTCAGAGTTTTTGCCTGCGAGGGTGGCTGCATTTCTAAGGGAAAGTCAAAATGGGTGAATGTTTCCAAAACTCATATTCTAACTTTGCATTATGTAGTGGAATTGAGCACACAGAAAGTCTTATTTCACAGGGGTGAAGTTGTATTGGCGGTTTCATTGTCAAGGGGTCAATCATTTGGGTTTGTATCAATTAGAAGTCGGCACTAACTAGATAAGTTTCTTGAGAGCTGCCTACTTTGAGGAGGAATGGAGGTCTCAAAGTTTCAATGTATATTGTCGACGTGGTGTTATCATCTCATTCTTTTTCATTGGTATCAGAGCCTTTTTTCGTGACTCGACAACATAAAAGGCCACGGCGTATCCAAAGCTGATATGTATGAGCGAGTTCTTCGAGAGTTCGAAAACGTTAGATTACAAAAAGCTCACCTGAGTGACATTGTGGCAACCTTAGAGTCTCGTCTTGGTGAAAGAACTCACGGAAGCTCGGAGAGAGACGTGAGGAGGCATAAGTTAAGACTTCGTGATAATTTTGACCCGATTAGGCACAAAAATCTCGATGCGTGGTTGTTTCGGGTAGGGAATTACCGAAGAACTTCCCCGGCTTGTCTGAGCGTGAAAAGGTTTATTACGCATAAGGGTTACTTAAAGAAGCCGCAAGAGCATGGTGAAGAGCATTGGTGGAAAGCGACGAGGTACCCGCTCTTTGGACCATGTTCGTCAATTCTCTTCGTGACTCTTGGCAACCCATGAGCACAGTTAAAGCCGCGACCGATAAGATTTTGGTGTTGAAACAACACACTCCTGTTTTGTAGTACACCTAGCGGTTCTGAGAATGCGAGTTCCAAATCCGAATGATGAAGGAGGATGATGTTGATTTAGAAAGCTTTAGTCCTATCTATGCCTCAGCTGTGAGGGAGAGAGAGCTATTCATGACTTAAGCTATTTTTGGTTGAGTTCAGTTCAGTGGTTACCAAAATTAGTGTGAGAGTGAAGTTGGGAGTGAAATTCTATGGGCTCTATTGCCACACAGAATTCGCAGGTCCAAAAGAAGCTAATCTAGATAATGCAAACTCCAACTTGATATAAACCCAAATGACAGACCCCTTGACAATTAGAACCCCAATATAGCTTCACCCTTGTGAAATAACACTTTCTGTGTGCTCAGTTCCACCACAGAATGCAAAGTTAGAATATGAGATTTGGACACATTCACCCACTTTGACTTTCCCTAAGAAATGCAGCCACCTAGGCAGGCAAAGACTTTGACCGACTACACCCGTGTGTAGCTTAGACTCCCTTGAGTCCGCAGCAACAAGAATCACTGAATTTGGTCAACTTAATTGATTGTTATGGCTGGCCAAAGTTTGCCATTTATACAAGGTGCTCTGTGGGAGAGTCAGCTACCTACCAGAAACATTCTAAGTTCTAGTCCCTCTCTAAACCCCTTCTACTGATGTACGGCGCCAATCATAAGACTATACCGTACATAAAAGTACAGGCGCCGGAGTACCTTCTCTACGGCAACTGTACGGCAAGACCATACGAGTGACAAATGTCACATCCAAACTTGTTTCTTGCGCTCCGAAGATTCCACAATCCTCCAGCGCATTTCCACGTGTCATCCAGAGTGGCGGCATCAGATAACGCCAAGGCGGCCATTCTGGAATCTCGGCTACCACCACGGCCGTCGATTAAATCCGGTATTCATTCTTACCCGTCGAAAATATATGCGCGGTATTTGTTTCGTTGTCGAAACAAATGCGCGGTATTAGTTTCGCGTAGACCGTAATACTCTAAACTGTTTCTATGTACTAAAGATCTGTACGCGCCGTTAAATGAATTCGTCTACGCGTACATATTTATATAATTATCAAACCCTATATATCCTAGCACTAGTCCTAGACTAAACGGACAAAGCTAACGGCTACATTGACGGACGGCAAGTTACAGGATCAATTCCTGGGTCCGTCAATACTTTTGGTAAACCCATCTATTTTCTGCTACCTGTCTGCTACAAAGCTTTAGACAGCCATGGCTCTATCACCCTACCCAGCCATCAGTGACTACAACAAGTGTGGGGGGTTGGAGAAGGGGGTCAAAGGCAGACTGCCTCTACTCTTTTTCTATCTAGTAAAGACCTAGAAAATACCCAAATATCAACAGGGAGTTCACGGTTCATTCACACTTGGGACACGCGTCGTCACTTGAGAGAAATGCGTTAGTATGTCCTCCGTGGACGTACGAAAATTCGGCACGACCACGGGACTTCGTGAAGTCAATTCTACGGTGCCAAATCCTCTAATCGGACGGCTGACAGCCGCCGCCAACAAATACTGATGAGGCGTGACTAGATCACTATCACTTTACATTGTGTGAACTTTGGTGTATATATTTGGTAGAATAGGATTTTGACTGTAGTGAATTAGTTGTTTAGTGTTGAGAATGTGGTTTATGACATACCTTCAGTACACAGGTATACTCACACTATTTGTTGTTGTTAGAATGTTATATGTACAGCTGGAATGCCTCCGTACAGCTTAGTGTAGTTTCGGTGTATAGAAGTAGGACTTAGTGAATTTGATTCATTAGGAACAAATGATATGAAAACTGTACACTCAGTTTTTTGTAATTTCATTTCTGCATATCTCACAGATCTGTGAGCGGAATTCATTGAAATTTTTTGTGTGTGTTTCTTTGTATGTTATCTACACTGTGGCTCTAAAATTTATAGTCTGTCAAAGTTGCTGTTCAGCCATCGGTATTTGTGGAAGCTTCCTCTTTTGATTTGTTCTACGATGACTACTGCTGCATCTTCTTCATCTTCAGTGCCAACAGTTGTCTCAGAACAACAGATGAAACGGTTGATCGATATGTTAAGGGGCTCAAGGCGTCTATTCGGAGGGATGTGAAACAATGGCTCGCTTAGGAAACAAGAGCTTTTAGTCTTTCGGCAATTATCCAGTTTGAGCAACGGATGGATTCGGTATACATCACTCTCCGTAGGTCCTACCATTTTGGATTGAGTAGTAGCGAAGAGGTTGAAGGGATGATGGTCCCACTTCCATGGAGCTCGAAGCGATTAAGGAGGAGAAGGACGTGGTCAACGCAATTAAGAGGAAGGAAAAGACCACAAAAGCAAGACCAACGACCTGTCCCCCCAAGAGCTCTAATGGAGGAGGCAAAACGGATTGTGCTTCGAGTGCGATTCAGTGGGAAATTCAGAAATATTTTTGTGCCTGGGAGGGGCTTATTCACTGGAAAAGTGTAAGGGGCAAATGTTATCCTAGAGGCTTTACATAGGCTGCTCATTCTGTGGGTCAATGGAGACCACAAAATTTCATAACCGATTAATTGAAATGTGAACAAAGGAACATAGAAGTAGTTAAAGTTTCTGTGCGGACGTCATTTTGCACAAAACAAATGAATCTGACATTTGTTTCGACGTCCGACATTTAATGTCGGATATAATCCAAAGTCATACATCACTACCGAGATTGCGAAATGGTCACTTTGGCGTTTAGGGACGTGGCATGACCTGGCGCCACGTGGAAGGATAACATTTGGTCACAGGAATTTCGGAGAACATACGGACGAGTGGAAGAGTGACACGCGTCCACTTAGTTGCCTTGACGTAGACATGCCTTATAGAAAGGACATCAGCTGTAGTACCTTTCTGTACTTTACAGTCATGTGATTGGTTCGTACTTCATTAGATAAGGGTTGTGAGAGGGGTTTAGGACTTAGGAAAATCTAGTAGGTAGTCACCTGTCTGTAAGAGAGCTTTTGTATAAGATTGACATTTTTTTTTGCCGGCTCATAACTTATTGGGTGGTTCGCTCTTTCAATGATTATTTTTGCTACAGACTCAGGGGAGTTTAGGTTTCACAGGGGTGCAATCAGACTGTTATTTTGCTTTCTTGGGCAACAGTGGTTGTGGCTTGAAGTGGGTAAATTAAAAACTATTTGGAGGCTTCTTAAATTTTGTAGTCTAATAGAGGACACAGAATTGCAAAGAACACTATTGAGATTTGATGAGGAGGAAAGAGCATCCTACCTCTAGCTGTCGGAACGCACCGGTGGGGGAAGCAGTCGAGGAAGCCGTACGACAACTTCATGTTGATATTTGTGTATTTTCTAGGTCTGTAAATAGGATAGAAAAAGGCAGAGGCATTCTACCTCTAACTCCCCTATCCAAGCCCCCACACTTGTTGTAGTCACTGAAGGCTGGATAGGGAGCTAGAGCCATGGCTGCCTAAGCTCTCTAGAGAAGACAGGGGGTAAATTAGGTAGACTTGCCAAAAGTTAGTTGACAGACCCAGGAATTGATCCTGGTACTTGCCGGCTGTCAATCAATCATAGCCGGTAGCTTTAACCGTTTAGTCTAGCGCTAATATTAAGACATATAAGGTTTGATAATAATTTAATTTGTTACACGTAGACTTTATCATTTAACTGGAAATATATACGTAGTGCATAGATACAGTTATATATAGTACGAAGTACAATACGATTACGAAATAAATACCGCGGAAGTATTTATGATGGATACGATTGAAATCCGGATTTGATCGGACGGCCGCGAAGGATGCCGAAATCGCGGAATAGGATTTTGGCGGTTTGCCATCACCGCCATATCGAATGACACGTGGCAAAACCACATTGGATTGCGGCAACTTCGAGGATTACGGAAACGAATCGCGATATGACATGTGTCGACATTTTGGCCATGTCGTACGATGGCCGCACAAACAGCACACTGGCACCTGTACTTTTTTGTACGACACAATATTTTAATTGGTGCCGTACTTCAGTAGATAGAGTTTTAGAGGGGGAATAGGACTTAGAAAATTTTGGGTAGGTAGCTGCCTCTCCCGGAGAGCACCTTGTATAAATGGCAAACTTTGGCCAGCTTTAACGATCAATTTACTAGACCATTTTCAGTGATTCTTTTTGCTGCACACTCAGGCGAGTCCAAGCTACACAGAGGTGTAGTCGGTCAGAGTTTTTGTCTGCCACGGTGGTGGTATTTCTAAGGGAAAGTCAAAGTGGGTGAATGTGTCCAAATCTCATATTCTAACTTTGCATTCTGTGGTGGAACTGAGCACACAAAAAGTCTTATTTCACAGGGGTGAAGCTATAATGGGTTTGTAATTGTCAAGGGGTCAGTCATTTTGGTTTATATCAACTTGGAGTGGGCACTATCTAGATAAGCTTCTTTTGGATCTGCTTACTTTGAGGGCCAATGGAGGTCTCAAAGTTTCAGGTTATGGGCCCACCATCTAAGGTGCCTATGTTTGACGGAACAGGCTTCACTTATTGGGAGTTTACAATGGAGGGATTGATTATGGAGAAACACTTATGGGGAATTGTTTCGGGACAAGTGAGATGTCTGCCACCTGGCTTTGGAGGAGCATACTATGGAGAATCATCTTGGGCTGCCCAAAATATGAACCGGAGTTCAAATGCAACGGAAGGTGAAGGAAAAAACCTTTCCGTGGATGGGGAAATAAAGGAGAAGGAAAAATGGACACCTATGGTGAGGGGAGCTAGGCTCTCAGCTATGGTACCACTTGTAGGGATTAAAACTGAAGAAAATGAGAGAATAATATAGGAATACAAAAACACTATAGCAAAATATCTCATACTTAGATATGTGTCTAAGTCCATTGTTATCACTCTTTTAAGTCTAACGAAGTTTTCAGAGATATGGGAAGCACTAAGTCAGATTTATAAGAGTGAGACTATTCAGAGGCAGCAGTTAGTAAAACAGGAAATAGATGCATATGTTTATAAAGGCGATAGCATGATAGAGTTTTGCAATGATATTGTTGTACTATATGTTGGGCTTGCTAGTGCGGGATATATAGAATCTGAGGAGAGGAAGATTAATACACTGCTCATGAAACTCCCAGATGAGTACGACAACATCATTTGTTGTATGCAGACAATGGATGGCTCCTCATGGACTTGGAACTTTACCATGGGGATAATTCTTGTGAGAGAAAGGTGGTGATTGGCGGAAGCGTGATGAGAGGAACGGCGGTGACGAGCGGAAGCGTGATGAGAGGAACGGTGGTGACGAGCGGAAGCGTGATGAGAGGAACAATGGTGACGAGCGGAAGCGTGATGAGAGGAAGAAAGACAAAGGTAAACCTTATCGGAACTTTGGTGGAAAAAGAGGGAGAGGAAAAGAAAGGGGAGCTTTGAAAAAAGGGGTTTGCTTCTTTTGTAGGGAACCGGGTCATTATATGGAGGAATGCCTTTGTTTGGAAAAACTTAGAAGTTGGAATGTGGATGAGGAGGAAGAAGGGGAAGAGGAGAAAGAGGATGAAGATATTTTAGAGCTTCTCCGGATTAGTAGTATGGGGAAGAGAGAAAAGCACACATAAATTCCATGAAAGCAACAGTGTGCTTTTGGAGGTATAAGGGAAGTAAAGAGAGAGGAGGAACTTGAGGATGTCGAGGAGGGTAGAGTGTATGACTTAGAAATGAGAAAGTCAGATCTAGGATCCATAAGTGAAAACGAGAAAGATAAAATTAATGACGATAATTTTATAGATAATAGGGATTTGATTAAAGGTTTAGGGGAGAAGAAATATTTCTTGGGAATTAAAATAGAAAGTGATAGTGGAAAGAATTACATGGGAGAGAGTGAGGGAAGTTCAGAAAATGGGGTAGTTATAATGGATAAAAATATGAGTACGGAAGATGTAGATCTTATGAACTTAGTGGGGACTAGTGTTTTTTGGGAATATTTGGAGGTGGATGGATTTGACATCACTACTTGGTGTGATGTTGCTTGTGAAGATGTGCATGTAAAAGGGTTATCATCCGGGTATATGTTGCAGATTGGAGATGGGGCTGGCTGTTTGGATTGCAAGAGAGAAATCGGGTTGTGTGTGGATGAAAAAGTGATGAGGTGGATAAAATATTTGCTCGGGGTTATGAAAATTGGGATGCTTAATAAAATATGTGATCAGCAAGATCGAATGTTTATTTCAGCTCATCTAATGGACCTTTTAAAATGTGAGGATATTGTCATAAAGGTTTATAAAAGGAAAAGGAAAAAGAAAAGAAAAAAAAATTTGGGAGGGAGTATTTTGGTTTTTTTTATAGACTAGAAAATAAGGGGAGTGTTGATATTTGTGTATTTTCTAGGTCTGTAAATAGGATAGAAAAAGGCAGAGGCAGTTTGCCTCTAAATCCCCTCTCCAAGCCCCCACACTTGTTGTAGTCACTGAAGGCTGGATAGGGAGCTAGAGCCATGGCTGCCTAAGCTCTCTAGAGAAGACAGGGGGTAAATTAGGTAGACTTACCAAAAGTTAGTTGACGGACCCAGGAATTGATCTTGGTACTTGCAGTCTGTCAATCAAACATAGATGGTAGCTTTAACTGTTTAGTCTAGCGCTAGTATTAAGACATATAAGGTTTGATAATAATTTAATTTGTTACACGTAGACTTTATCATTTAACTAGAAATATATACGTAGTGCATAGATACAGTTATATATAGTACGAACTACGATACGATTACGAATAAGTACCGCGTAAGTATTTATGACGGCTACGATTGAAATCCGGATTTGATCGGACGACCGCGAAGGATGCCGAGATCGCGGAATAGGATTTTGGCGGTTTGCGATCACCGCCACATCGAATGACACGTGGCAAAATCACATTGGATTGCGGCAACTCTGGGAATTACGGAAACAAATCCCGATATGACATGTGTCAACATTTTGGCCATGTCATACGATGGCCGTACAGAAAGTACACCGGCACCTGTACTTTTCTGTACGACAAAGTATTTAAATTGGTGTCGTACTTCAGTAGATAGAGTTTTAGAGGGGGAATAGGACTTAGAAAATTTTCGGTAGGTAACTGCCTCTTCCAGAGAGCACCTTGTATAAATGGCAAACTTTGGCTAGCCATAACGATCAATTTACTTGACCATTTTCAGTGTTTCTTTTTGATGCGGACTCAAGGGTGTCCAGGCTACACAGAGGTGTAGTCAATCAAAGTTTTTGTCTGCCATGAAGGCGGTCTTTCTAAAGGAAATTCAAAGAGGGTGAATGTGTCCAAATCTCATATTCTAACTTTGCATTATGTGGTGGAACGGAGCACACAGAAAGTCTTATTTTATAGGGTGAAGCTATAATGGGTTTGTGATTGTCAAGAGGTCAGTCATTTGGGTTTATATCAACTTGGAGTTGGCACTATCTAGATAAGCTTCTTTTGGATCTGCTTACTCTGAGGGCCAATGGAGGTCTTAGAGTTTCACTTCAAAAGAGAGAAAGATTAATTTGGAGGACCAAGGCCCCCAAAGTGTTTTGTCATTTATGCAAATAGTCGAGACACTTAATAGCCGATTGCACCAAGTTGTTGAAGCTAAGGCTTCAAGAGAACCGTGGAGGAGGCTTTTCTAGAGGAAAGAAGAAGGCACTTGTGGTCACACAAGTGAAACGCGAAACCGAGGAGGACGGGGAGCTTCTTCTTAACGAGAATCTGGAGGAGAGGGAGATCCTTTGAAATAGAAGTGTGCTCTAGGAGCCATTCGAGAAGCTCCACATGAAGGATGGATCATTGATTCAGGTGCATCCATTCATATGTGTCGTGATAGGCACCTCTTTACCAAACTAAGAAAGATGCCTCTTGTAGATATAGAGTATGGGGATGGGAGAGTAGTTACTACAAATCTAGTAGGTTTGGTGGATCTGAAAGCCCTAGTGAAGGGTAAGACTTCTATACTCACTTTCTTATATATAGTTTACATTCCTCTGCTGATTAAAAATCTTATCTTTACCTCTGTGTTAGATGATAAGGCGTTTGATACCTTCACAAGAAAGGGAGTCTTCACAGCTAAGTATGGGGATAAAGTCTACTTCACATCAGATAAGGGTATCAAAGGAATGTTTAGGCTTAACCTGAGTAATGAAAAGGATAATGCTTAGTATGTTTGTGTCCCAAACTTGATGATGTGGTATAAGAGGTTGGGGCATGTGCATTTTGATAGGCTGAGGGAAATGAAGAAGCTTGGTGTAGCAGACGACATTCAATTTGAGGATAATGAAATGATGGATGATTGTAGAGGTTGTGCTCTAGGTAAGGCTCACAGACTACCCTCCCCCAAAAGTGCCACATATAGAGGTGAGAAAGTACTAAATTTGGTCCACACAGATATCTGAGGACCAGCAAAAATACCTTTGGTCGGAGAGAAGAGGTTTATGTTGACAATCACTAATGACTGGTCCAGATACTCTAGAGTCTTCTTTCTAAAAACAAAGTGTGAAACACCAAATTCCTTCAAACAACTTAAATCATTGAGTGAGAAATTGCACGAAACCCCATTAAGAGAATAAGAAGTGATATTGGGGGAGAATATGCTTCTAGCAAGTTTGAGGAATACTTGAGGGATGAGGGAGTTCAACATCATAAATCTGTACCAAAAAACCCAGAACAAAATGGGGTAGCTGAGAGGTTGAACCGAACTCCAAGAGATAGTCTACGGAGTATGTTAGCCGACAAGAAGATAGGAAAAAGGTTTTGGGTAGAAGCCATGAATTGTGCTAACTACATTAAGAATAGAGTCCTTACTACGGTCTTAAAAGGAATAAAACCTTATGAGAGATGGGTTGGAAGAAACCAAATATTTCTCACCTTAAAGTATTTGGCAGTCAAGTTTACAACCTTGACACAGATAGGAAAAATTGGAAACTAGATGCTAAAGGGAAACTGGGGTATTTTTTGGGATATAATGAAGATGTTAAAGGATATAGTCTTTATGACTTAGTTAAACAATATATCATTTTGGTAAAGCACTTAGTTGTCATGGATGAATGGAAGTCATTTGATCCATTCAAATATACCAAGAAGATAAGAATCAGTTTTGAGTCCGAGAATGAGGAGGACTCGGATCTTCCCGGAGGGGACATCAGGGAAAACGTGATTGCAGATTCAGGGGAGATCCAAGATAGGAGAGATACATTGAAATCTCCTCATATTCCTATACACTCGGAGGAGAAAGAGGAGGAGGAGCCAGAACCGGCTTCCATGGGAGCTGATGAGACAGTGAGGAGGAACCCGAGACTTCCCTCCATTCTAGCTTTGGACTTTGAGGGAGGATGAAGAAGCAGCAAAAAACACAGGAAAAGTAAGTTGCTCACATGGTAACTAAGCTGTCTCATCCTAATGAGCCTCAATCATACTCAAAGGTAGTGAAGAGTTCAGAGAAAGACAGATGGGTTAGAGCCATAAATGATGAGATGGCCTCCATCATGGAAGCAAATACTTGGGAGATGGTGGATTGTCTTCCATACATAAAATCGATTGGGTGCAAATGGGTGTTTAAACTAAAATTAAACCTAGATAATACCATTTAGAGATACAAGGCTCGGTTGGTAGCAAAGGGGTTCACTCACAAAGAGGGGATAGATTATGAGGAGACTTTTGCTCCTGTGGTTCGGTTCCCACCAGTAAGAATTCTCTAGAGTCTAGCGGCAACGGAAGACATAAAAATGTAGAAATTAATGGTTATTTATAGTATTTTCTAGATCTAAAATGAAAGACCGAAAAGAAGCCGAGGCAGTCTGTTTTTAACTCCTCTCTTCAACTCCCACACTTGTTGCAATCACTGAAAGTTGAAGAGGAAGCTAGAGCCATGGCTGCCTATGCTGCTTAAAAGATAAAGAGACAGGTGGTAGATTTGGTAGATTCACCAAAATATACTTGACAAACACAGGATTTGATCCTGGTACCTGCCGTCCATCAAGTGTGAAATAGACGGTAGCTTTATCCTATAGTCTAATATCCTTGCTGAGACATATAGGGTTTGACAAATAGATAAACTATGAAGCGTGAACTAATTCATTTAACTGTAACTAAAGACATTGCGCATAGATACACGTTTGTAAAGTACGGAGTATGGTATGGTTCTGAAACAGATAGCGTGCATTTTGTTTTGGTAGCAAAACAAATATCCCGCAACGATTTATGATGGCTGCGATTAAAACCAGTTTTCGATCGGACAGCTGCGAAGGATGCCGAGATCGCGGAATAGGATTTTGGCGGTTTTCGGTCACCACCACATTGATTGACACGTGGCACGACCACATTGGATTACACCATCTGCATGGATTATAGGAACGAATCAAGATATGACATATATCAACTGGTTGGCCATGTCGTACAATGGCCGTACACAAAGTACACTGGCACAAGTACCTTTGTGTAAGACACAATATTTTGATTGGTGCTATACTTTAGTAGATAGAGTTTTAAAGAGAGATAGGACTTAGAAAAAATTGGTAGATAGGACCCTCTCTCCCAGAGAGCCTCTGTACAAAAGGTCAACTTTGACCCTCCATAAGTTATTGCTCAGGGGAGCAAATTCATAGATTCTTTTTGCTATCGACTCAGGGGAGTCTTGCTTTTATGGAGGTGGAGGTGGTTAGAGTTTTTGTCTGCTAGGGTGGCCGTTATTTTTGTTGGAACTCAAAGGGGTCAGGATTATCCTAGAGGCTTTGTGTGAGCTGCTTACTCTGAGGGCCAATAGAGGTCTCAAAATTGCAGGTTATGGGCCCACCCACTAGGGTGCCCATCTTTAATGGAACTGGTTTCATATACTGGGAGAGTATATTTGTAGGAGCTCTATGTGAGAAAAGGTTTTGGGGAAAAGTGAGTGGACGGTTGAGGCGTCCATCCAATCTTGGCATTCCTCTAGGGTTTGGAGGAAGCATATTCACCAAAGATGCAGATCCATCTCCAACGGAGGAGACAAAAGAAGAGGAGGTGGTGGACAAAGAAAAGGAGAAAGAGACGATCACTGCGATAGCAACCGGTTCCGCATTCATGTCACCTATTCCAAGGATTGAGGAGAATGATACTGATACCTGGGACAACAACAATATGGCGCCAAAACACTTCATTCTCCGCCATCTTACTCTAAGGCTTGCATCTCCTCGTTTGTAGGTAGAGAGGGCATCCAATCTTTGGGTGGCTCTCATAGAGATGTATCGAAATGGTATGATTCAGCAATAGCGGTTCGTTGAACAGAAAATTAACGCATATGTATATAAGGGGGGAAAGGTGTTTGATTTTTGTAATAAGCTTGCAACACTTTTCATAGAGCTAGAGAGTGCTGGACAGGTTGAAACTGAAAGATGAAGGTTAAGTGCTTGCTTATAAAGTTACTAGATGAGTTCGAGAACATAGCCAACCGTGTGCAGGACTTGCCAGACTCAAGGTGGATATGGAATTCAATGGTACGGATAATTCTTGTTCGGGAGAACACGATTGAGAACCGAACGGGAGGAAAGAGTGGGCAAGCCTTGGCAGCTGAACCGACTGGACGAACAACGATTATAGGAAACCGGCTGGAAATTATCGAGGGGGGGGTAGAAAAATAAGACAGAGGAGTTTAGACGAAGGGCTCTGAAGGGTTTCTGTCATTTTTGTAAGAAACAAGGGCACTATATGGCGGAGTGCATTAAGCTAATTGAATTTCGGTTAAAGCAGGGGCAGATCTGTGGACCGCTAAGAGGAAAGAAAAAGGCTCTTGTGACTCAGGTACACGAGGAGGAATCCAAGGACGATGACAGTGAGCTCTTGCTGGATCAGGAGTTGGAGGCAAATACCGAGGTTGATAGTCCTCGAAAGTATAAGTGTGCTTTTGCAGGTTTGAAAAGTGAAGGAGGTTAGATTGTGGATTCCGATGCCTCCATGCACATGTATAAGGATAAACACCGGTTCACTTATATGAGAAAGATTCCCACCGTAGAGATAGAGTATGGGGATGGGAGGGTAGTCACTACTACTATGGTAGGATCGGTAGATCTGAAAGTCTTAGTGGAGGGAACGACATCCATAGTGACATTCTCTGATGTGTTGTTTATTCCAGAGCTAAACAAAAACCTTTTCTCAACGTCTGTGTTAGATGATAAGGGTTTTGAGACTATCACTAGGAAGGGAACCTTTACTGTTAGCTTTGTGGAGGAAGTTTATTTCAATGCTGAAAAAGGTAACCAAGGGATGTTTAGGTTGATTTTAAGAAATGAAAAGATAAAAAAAAATCTATGCTGGTGTTCATGATATTATGATGTGGCATAAGAGGCTTGGACATGTGCATTTAGATAAGTTGAAAGAAATGAAAAGGATGGGAATAGTGGAAGGAATTCAGTTCAGAGAAAGTGAAAACCTAAGTGACTGTAGTGTTTGTGCTCAAGGTAAAGCACACCGATTACCCTTCCCAAAGGAAGCCACTTATAAAGGGTAAAAAATGTTAGACTTGGTACACATTAATATTTTTACCGATTCGATTTTGTTAGTTTGATAATAGTTCGAAATCGATACTGTTCGATTTAATCTATTTTAACAAACTCTCTTAGTTGTAGTTCAATTAGTCCCAATTAGTACTAATTTTCAAATCTTGTACAAAATATACTGTATATATGGTATCATGAAGTAAAAAGGTATAGTACACCGTGAATCGCTATTAGGGTTAATGTCTTTTTCGTCTCTGAAAACATGATATCTCCGTACACACTTGTCATATTTTGGATCAGAGGCTTACAATAGAAAAGTAAGATTCTCAACTTTTGATTGGCGGTGTGGAATTGAAAATCAGACAGGTGTGTACGGAGTAAAGATGTTTTAACTGGCGAAAAAGTGATTAAACGTAAGAGGAATATACGGTATATATACTGTATACACTGTTACACTGTTATTAGCGATAACTGGCCACCGTTATTAGCGTTAATAATAATGAACCATATTCCAGTTCAGTTGAGTTGCGTGAGCAGTTGAGTTGCATGAGGAGTTGTTACAATACTGTTTAAGCGAGTGGACTTAAACATGTCACGTCCCTTGGCACTAAATTAGTATTATATGTTTTTCTTTCAAACTAAAAACCGACTTTAAAATTTTAAACAAACCATTTGGTTTTTTCCAAACCTAAACCTAAACCTAAACCGAACTAACCTCTCGCTATAAAAACTAAACAATTATGTGATTTTTTTATTTTTTTTTACCTTTTGCTATAAACCTTCGTCACCGCTCTTCATTTTCCGATATGAGTACACTGCAAAAAACTCATTATTGCTTTTTGTGAAAAGCCTGGGTATGTTTTACCCTTCCTGGCCACACTATTTAAGAATCGAATTCCTCATTTAATTTTTTTTTCTCATTTAAACACATTCTCAATTTTTGTTACAAAATAATTTTCGGTAGCTTTATAACCCTAAAATAAATCTCTAGTTCAGTGCCTAATAGTAAGTGTTGTTTTTCTTCGCCACCTATATCTCTCCCTCTCCCCCCCACTCTCCCCCTTTCTCCCCTCTCCCCCCCTCTTTCCCCCTCTCTCCCTCTCATTCCCTATCTTCCCCCCTCACTCCCCCTCTTTTCCCCTTTCCCCCCCCTCTATCCCTCTCTCTCCCCCTCTCTCCCCCTCTCTCCTCTCTCCCCTCTCTCCCTCTCTCCCTTTCTCTCCCTCTCTCTCCCCCTCTCCCCATTCTCCCCCTCTCTCCCCTTCTCTCCCTCTCTCTCCCCCTCTTTCCCCCTCAACCCCCCTTACTCCCCCTCTCTTTCCCTTTCCCCCGCTCTCTCCCTCTCTCTCTCCCTCTCTCCCCCTCTCTCCTCCTCTCTCCCCTCTCCCCCTCTCTCCCCTTCTCTCCCTCTCTCTCCCCCTCTCCCCCCTCTCCCCCTCTCTCCTCTCCTCTCCCTCTCTCTCCCCCTCTTTCCGCCTCTACCCCCCTCACTCCCCCTCTCTTCCCCTTTCCCCCCTCTCCCCCTCTCTCTCCCCCTCTCTCCCCCTATCTCCTCCTCTCTCCCCTCTCCCTCACTCTCCCCATCTCTCCCTCTCTCTTCCCCTCTCCCCCCTCTCCCCCTCTCTCCCCTTCTCTCCCTCTCTCTCCCCCACTCTCCCCCTCTCTCCCCTTTCCACCTCTCCCTCCCACTCTCTCCCTCTCTCTTCCCCTCTCTCCCCCTCTCTCCCTCTCTTTCCCCCTCTCTCACTCACTTTCCCCCTCTCTTCCCCCTCTCTGCTCCTCTCTCCCTCTCTCTCCCTCTCTCTCCTTCTCTTTCCCCCTCTCTCACTCTCTCTCCCCCTCTCTCCCCCTCACCCCCCCTCACTCCCCCTCTCTTCCCCTTCCCCCCCTCCCTCCCTCTCTCTCACTCTCTTTCCCCCTCTCACCCCTCTCCCCCCCTCTCCCCTCTCTTTCCCCCTCTTTCCCCCTCTCTCCCGCTCTCTCCCCCTCACTCCCCCCTCTCTCCCCCTCTCCCCCCTCTCCCCCCCTCTCCCCTTCTCTCCCTCTCTCTCCCCCTCTCTCCCTCTCTCTCCATCTCTCTCCCCTCTCTCCCTCTCTCTCCCCCTCTCTCCCCTTCTCTCCCCCTCACCCCCTTTCACTCCCCCTCTCTTCCCCTTCCCCTCCCTCCCCCCCTCTCTCCCCCTCTCTCCCCCTCACTCCCCCTCTCTCCCCCTCACCCCCCCTCACTCCCCCTCTCTTCCCTTTTCGCCCTCTTCCTCCCTCTCTCTCCCTCTCTCTCCCCCTCTCTCCCTCTATCTCCTCTCTCTCCATCTCTCCCTCTCTCTCCCCCTCTCTCCCTTTCTCCCCCTTCCTCCCTCTATCTCCTTCTCTCTCCCCCTCTCTCCCTCTCTCTCCTTCTCTCTCCCCCTCTCTCCCTCTCTCCCCCCCTCTCTCCCCCTCTCTCCCCCCTCACCCCCCCTCACTCCCCCTCTCTTCCCCTTTCCCCCTCTTCCTCCCTATCTCTCTCACTCTTTTCCTTAGTCTCCCCCACTCCCACCCTCTTTCCCCCTCTCCCCATTCCCCCCCTCTCTCCCCTTCTCTTCCTCTCTCTCCCCCCCTCTCCCTTTCTCTCCCCTTCTCTCCCCCTTTCTCCCCCTCACCCCCCCTCACTCCCCCTCTCTTCCCCTCTCTCCTCTCTCCTTCTCTCTCCGCCTCTCTTACCCTCTCCCCCCCTCTCTCCCTCTCTCTCCCCCTCTCTCCCTTCCTCCCCCCCTCTTTCCCCCTCACCCCTCTTCACACTTATCTTCCCCTTTCCCCCCCTCCCTCCCTCTTCCGCCCTCTCTCTCCCCCTCTCTCCCCCTCTTTCCCCCTCTCTCCACCTCTCCCCCCCTCTCTCCCACTCTCCCCCCCTCTCCCCCTCTCTCCCCTTCTCTCCCTCTTTCTTCCCCTCTCTCCCCCTCTCTCCCCCTCTCTCCTCACCGCCCCTCACTCCCCCTTCCCCCCCTCCCTCCCTCTTTCTCCCTCTTTCTTCCTCTTTCTCCCTCTCTCTCTCTTCTCTCCCTCTTTCTCCCTCTTTCTCCCTCTCTCTCTCTTCTCTCCCTCTCTCTCTCTTCTCTCCCATCATGTTTCTCTTCTTCTTATATCATCTTCCCCCCCTCTTCCCTGGGGTTTAGGGTATTTCACGGTATATATGGGTATTCTAAGAAGTCGAGGAAATTTCAAAGTTTATTTGCGGTTTTAAACGTTTTTTCTTCCTCTCTCTTTCTCTCTCTTCCGTTTAGTTCTGTTCTGTTATTGTTTTTATTCGATGGAGATTTTTTTTCCACTATCGGTAATCGAACCACAAATGTTCAGTATTGGATGAAGTCCATTTTTTTTTCTTTTTTTATGATATATATATATATATATTTTTTTTCATTTATTTATTTATTGTTATTTTATTAATTCTATGATCCCTAATGGGTATTGAAATCGATGACTTAATATTCAAAAAAGAATTCGACAAAGAAATTTTGACAAAAAAAAGTGACAAATTTTTATTTAACCAAAATACGTGACAAAAAAAAGTGACAAAAAAAGGTAACAAAACGGTTAATAATTGATTTTCGAAAAAACTTTGAAATCCACAAATCGTCAACATCAATAAAAAACTTTGCAAAAATTAAAAAATGAAAAATATTGAAAAAATATAAGTAAAAAAAGAAATCTAATAGAAAGACATCGTTACTACGCCGAACAGTTCATCACCGATTAATATCTTTCTTATTTTTTATTAATTCTTTTATTTCTTTTATTTGTTTCTTTTATTTTATAGTTAATTACTCGCTCTTTCTCCCCCTTTCCCTCTCTAAAACTTTGGGAAATATATAGGGAAAGTGGGAGAAATGCATACGTCACAGGTAACAAAATTTGAGGTAGTTTAAACGTTTTAATTCAAGAAAAAACACGATTATATTGTCGACGGGGGAGAAAGGAGAGTTTAGAAAGGAGGACAGAAAAGCGACGAGGTACAAGACAAAAAAAAATGACGAGATGTGATGTTGAGTTTTTTAAGGTTTTTTAAACATGTTGACCCCTTCCCAACTGCTACATCGCTAATCGTTATTAGTGTTTAAGTTTTTTTTCGCCACTTAAAACATCTTTTCTTTGTGCACACTTGTCGGATTGTAAGTCAAATACCTCCAATAGGAAGGTGAGAATCCTGCCTTCCCGTAGCAACCATCAAATTGACAATTCGATAAGTGTGCATAAAGAAAAGACATTCGCATGGCGAAAAAAAACACTCATCACAATTAAAGGTGTAGCTTTAGCGCTTTCTTGTTACCAAGTTGCTTTGACAGTAGGCTGGTACACCGGATATCGCTATTAGTGTTAATGTTTTTTCTGCCACTTACAACATCTTTTCTCTGTGTACACTTGTTGGATTTCACATGGAGACCACCAATTAGAAGGTGAAAATCTTGGATTTCAATCGCGACCGTCCGATCCATAATCCGACAAGTGTGTACTTAGAAAACATGTTGTAAGTGGCGAATAAAACATTAACACTAATAGCAATACATGGTGTAGTATCGTTCATCGGATTCCCAGGTTGGGAATTCACCGCTCCCACCAACAAGTCATTTTGTGTTGAGATCTCATTTAGTTTGATAGTTTTACACAGTCATATAAGCCAGTGACCACCCAACTTATAAACATATGACATCTAGCACAATGAAACTTAGCCTGTACCAACCACTAAGTAGATAGCATTGGGAGAAGCATAGAAACAACCCAACTTATAAACATATGACATCTAACACAATGAAACTTAGCCTGTACTAACCACTAAGTAGATAGCATTGGGAGAAGCATAGAAACAAACCAATAGATTGGACAGGTTTACGCAGCTTAAGGAATGTAGTTATAGTCAAGGGGCCACAAGGCGTAAGCCGAAGTGAGCCGCGATTGGAATACAAGTTGTTCCTACGAACTATCTTTAATATTAAAGTTTACGGGCTGACTTTATTAAAAAGCGCGATGGTAAACCATTTGAGTCCATGGGAACAAAAGAGAAGTAGCACGGCAAAAACTGAAAAACTACATGTTGGGGGAAAAAACAAAAACAATAAGCAAGGCAAAAGCAACGAAAACACGAAATGACAGCTAGTAGACGGAAAACACCCAAAAAAGCAAAAAGCAACAAACGAAACACCAAAAGAAAGAGCTAACACCTAACAACAAAACCCCAACATAACTAAAAATCTACGCAAAGCAACCACGTAAGTACCCGAACCCCGGAGGAGCACGAGGAGGGAGTTCCAGGACACGTCGACGATCCATAGCCGCAATAGATGATCCAAGTAGGATAGAAGCCTGCACTCGCTCAAGGGCCACTAATAAACGTTGACGGTAAAAGGAAGTAAGTACTGAAACTGAAAGGCTCCTAGGTCCCCGCCACGCAAACGAACGCCGACCACAAGCGCGGAGAAACTCGTCCAAAGCCACACCCAAACAACCAAATATCTCCACCGCCATCGGAATGAAACCATCTATAGCATCGCGATGGGCATAATCACGCTCCTTCCTCCTAGCCGCATCGCGTGCGGCCACGCCCACATGTCGAGCTGCCCGACTGACAACAGTATCAGAAGTAGGGTTTGCCAAAACAGCGTCACCAAATGTACGACGCGCACTATCAAGTAATACAATGTCAATCCGAAAGAAAAATAATGTGGGAAACTTCCCGACGGACAGAATATCCTCCCTCAGAGGCGATAGTAGCAATGGTGTTGAATCGTGTCTTGTGTTTGAATCAACTCGCCTCCGTGGGAGCAACGAAGCAAATGAATGCCGTCGGGATCCAGATCGTGGTCACAAGAGCAAACAAGAGAGCGAAGCAAAGGTGGGTGAGGGAGGCCAAGCCGAAACCTAAGGGCTCTGGTGAATTGAGCCGGGGTGAATCGGAGGGTAGATAAGATAGGAATAGCCAATAGCCAAGCTCCAGAACCAAGTCCGCCACAGGAAAGAAAGCGTGCACGCGAAGTATCAAAAGAAAGCGCCTCGAGAAGCTCGGACTTAATAGCGGCGACAACCTTATCAGAAATGGATTCCTGAACACGTGCAAGTGATGTCGAAACAAGAGTGGAAAGAACTGGCATATCCGCGATAGCAGCAGGAGTAAGAGAACGAGATGCATCGAGAAGGGACCGCTAGAAGGCGAGCACACTGTTCGAAACTCGGGGTACAACAGTAGCAACGAGAGACAATAGTAGAGGTAACAAGGCACCAACTTCCCAAATAGGCAGCTATAGCAACACGGGTTGTCGAAAGTAAACCCAAACCACCTGCAAAGACTGGAAGACTGGCCTGAATACGAGCTGCAGGCCCAGACTCACGATCAAAAGCCCCACGACCTAACAAAGTATGAGAGACGTCCATGAGCCGATCGTCAAATGTAGAAAGGGACGACAAAAAAGTAGGAGTGGGAGAAGAAGTACGGGTAAGGTAGGAGGGGCGATGGGGGAAATACCGGGTTAAAAGAGTAAAAGCCACTTAGGGATCAAAAAGGTTAGAAAGGTCATCCACATGGGACAAATCTATCTTAAGAGCAGAATCAAGAAATTGATTCTGC
>JBBHKE010002911.1:0-67500 GCA_037447655.1 Zygnema cylindricum
AAAATTATGTATTACAGAGGCTTGGGTTACATGGTGTATCGTCTGTAAAAAAGTTTTTACATACGTGTTTTAATTTGAGTGGTTCTTTGTAAGCTGACGATCAAATCTCTAAAATCGTCAAAGATTTGAAAACCAACCATTTTCGGATAGATATCCGAACTTCCATATTATGTAGGTGTACTTCGTAAGTGTCCCGCGTCAATGTACCCTAGAGATCTCGTTCCCTTTGCTGACTTTCAGGAAAAATATCTATTTCTTTTCGCCAAAGATTTTACGGTCACCTTGTCCGAATGCACGTGACTTTTGAGACCTGTTGTAAAAGAGGTAGAATAATAACTCCACACTCACAATGCACAACAGAATAACCTCAAGGATTCCCTCGTAGCAACAGCAAGAGCACACATCATTCAAAAAAAAGGATGGAGCTTTATTAACCAAAAAGAGATTATACGATTGAAAGCTCGCCACGAAGGTCTATTCAAGAATATGTTGTTGACTAGGTCTACTGACTATTTAAACTAATCAGTTGCTAGTCAACTTGGTACTATACTTATGTACACGTCGGCCTTCTCGGTCAACCACGATCTATCCAAACTGTCTTCTAGAATAATGTAGCCCGATCTACATTTTGCGACGTTGCTATACTGCTACGCTGCGTTGCTATACTGCTATGCTGCACTAGTCTGGCATCGCAGCTGCGCTGCTCTAGAACCGCAACTGCAGCAGCCTATACTGTACATAACTCTGTAACCCTGTTACAGAGCCTCCCACTAAGGAGTCTGCCACTAAGGATTCAGCGTCCGACTGAATGATACCTACTTAGGGAGACTGGAGCTGACAAAGTATTTCGTATGTTTCTTCTCGAAACTCCTCGAACTCTTCCTGTAGGGTATTGAATTGGTTTTGGAGCTGCTCGGATCGGGTCTCCAAGAGTGCGATGTGGTGATCCGTTGTCGCCAAGCGTCTTTAGACGATTCGCTCCCATAGCTGGTCCCCTTCCTCTGCGATGTTGCTGTTGGTTCTTGCGGTCTTGGAGAGGCAGCCTCAGGTGTAGATGCCTCGGGTGCCAGACTTTGAGGAGCTTCATGTGCTGTGATTTGTGGGGCTTCTGTTGCCACTTCGTCCGCCGGTTCCCACCGAGGTACCTTCCTCAATTTAAAGGAAATATGCTTTCGATAGCTCGGGCTCGCTGCAGAGCATTCTTCCGAGCCAATTTGAGTGTTCGTACTTCCGGTGTGACTTCTACCCGCGAAATGATTTCGTGAAGGGAGACATCCCATGGGTGATAATGGCGGAGCAGTCTGGGAACATCTGCTACTCTGAGACCTCCATAGGTCCTCAGAGTGGACAACTTGGAAGAAGCCTTTAGGATAACCCTGACCCCTTTAAGTTCCAGCAAGAATAACTTCCACTCTGGAAGACAAAAAATTTGACCACATTCACCCCTGTGAAGGCAAGACTCCCCTGAGTCAATAGCAAAAAAAATCTCTAAATTTGCTCTCCGAGAAGTCAGTTATGGAGGGTCAAAATTGACCTTTTGTACAGAAGCTCTCTGGGAGAGAGGGTCGTTTCTACCAAATTATACTAAGTCCTATCTCTCTCTAAAACTCTATCTACTGATGTATGGGACCAATCATATTACACTACTGTACAGAAAAGTACAGCTGCCGGTGTACTTTATTAACGGATATTGTAGAGTATGGCCTAAATGTCAACACATGTCATATCCGGATTCGGTCTTGTAATCCTCGAAGATGCCGCGATCCAATGTAGTCGTGCCACGTGTCATCGGATTTGGCGATGACCAAAAACCGCCAAGATTCTCTTCCGCGATCTCAACTTTCTTCCTGACTATTCGATTGAATGCAAATTTCAATCGTAGCCGTCATAAACACATGCGCGGTATTTGTTTCGTAAAAGAAACAAAATGTGCGGTACTCGTTTCTTATCCATACCGTAATCCGCACTTTTACATAACTAGATCTATGTATCCGTAAACATCCGCCGTTAAATGAATTATCCTACGCGGCAACATTTAAATAAATATCAAACCCCATAGTATGTATCACTAGTCCTAAACTTAACGGATAACTCTACCGGCTACCGGCGTCCTAACGGACGGCACGTACCAGGATCAAATCCTTGATCCGACACCTTCCTTTTTTAGCAAATAAACCTACCTATCCGTAAATCAACTAATCTATTTCCCGTAAACCTCTGGATAGCCTAGGTAGCCATGGCTCTAGCTTCCTCTCCAACTTCTCAGTGACTGCAACAAGTGTGGGTGTTGGAGAGAGAAGTTAGAGGCACACAGCCTCAGCTTCTTTCTGTATTCCAATTTAGACCTAGAAAATAATAAAAAACCATCGATTTCTACACCATTTGGCCTCAAAAATACACCTACCAAATTCTAACAGGCTATGGACGAGGCCCTCCGAGGAATTGATTGCGCACGGTATAACATCGAAGATGTGATCATTTTCTCCAAGACATTCGAAGAATACTGGGAGCATATACAGATCGTTCTCCGGGCTCTCCAAGAGGTGGGCTTGAAGTGCCATCCGGGGAAAGGCATCTTTGGAGTGCAGAAAATCATTTGTTTCGGTCATGAGGTGACTCTTGGGACAGTGCGTCCCCACATGGTTAAGGTGGCCACCCTTGACGCCCTTCCACCCCCGTAGGACATTTTGGCCCTTCACACTCTCCTGGGTCTGGCCAACTATTACCGGAGGTTTATTCTCGAATTCAATAGCCACGCCCAACCATTAAATCAGTTATTGCGAAAGGACCAAGAATGGCAGTGGGCAGAAGAACAGCAGATCGCTTTCAAGTTTCTGAAAGATTCCCTCAAGCACCACCTTGTGCTCCGGATGCCCGATCACCAGTGAACTTTCCTCTTATATACTGATTGGAGCAGGTTCTGATTGGGAGCAGTGTAGGCTCAATTGGACGATAACGGGAAGGAGTTCGTAGTGGTATATGCAAGCCGGAGCAATAACAAAGTCGACGGGAATCATAGCGGTTATCACGAGGAATCGCTCGTCGCAGTATAGGCAATCTAGCATTTTAATCCTTACCTCTATGGAGTACACTTCACCCTTATTACACATCACCAGCCCCTCAAATGGATAATGGAGAACAGTAATTGACAGGCAAGGTGGCCAGATGGGTTCTCATCTTGCAAGGATACCATTTCAGCATCATCAATCGAGCAAGGGAGATTCATGGGAATGCAGACTGACTCAGCAGTAGTCCACACCCTTCCACCAAAGACTCTACCGAGGCTAGGCACAATGAAGATGGAACTATGAGACCTCCCTGACTATTTAAACTAATCAGTTGCTAGTCAACTTGGTACTATACTTATGTACACGTCGGCCTTCTCGGTCAACCACGATCTATCCAAACTGTCTTCTAGAATAATGTAGCCCGATCTACATTTTGCGACGTTGCTATACTGCTACGCTGCGTTGCTATACTGCTATGCTGCACTAGTCTGGCATCGCAGCTGCGCTGCTCTAGAACCGCAACTGCAGCAGCCTATACTGTACATAACTCTGTAACCCTGTTACAGAGCCTCCCACTAAGGAGTCTGCCACTAAGGATTCAGCGTCCGACTGAATGATACCTACTTAGGGAGACTGGAGCTGACAAAGTATTTCGTATGTTTCTTCTCGAAACTCCTCGAACTCTTCCTGTAGGGTATTGAATTGGTTTTGGAGCTGCTCGGATCGGGTCTCCAAGAGTGCGATGTGGTGATCCGTTGTCGCCAAGCGTCTTTAGACGATTCGCTCCCATAGCTGGTCCCCTTCCTCTGCGATGTTGCTGTTGGTTCTTGCGGTCTTGGAGAGGCAGCCTCAGGTGTAGATGCCTCGGGTGCCAGACTTTGAGGAGCTTCATGTGCTGTGATTTGTGGGGCTTCTGTTGCCACTTCGTCCGCCGGTTCCCACCGAGGTACCTTCCTCAATTTAAAGGAAATATGCTTTCGATAGCTCGGGCTCGCTGCAGAGCATTCTTCCGAGCCAATTTGAGTGTTCGTACTTCCGGTGTGACTTCTACCCGCGAAATGATTTCGTGAAGGGAGACATCCCATGGGTGATAATGGCGGAGCAGTCTGGGAACATCTGCTACTCTGAGACCTCCATAGGTCCTCAGAGTGGACAACTTGGAAGAAGCCTTTAGGATAACCCTGACCCCTTTAAGTTCCAGCAAGAATAACTTCCACTCTGGAAGACAAAAAATTTGACCACATTCACCCCTGTGAAGGCAAGACTCCCCTGAGTCAATAGCAAAAAAAATCTCTAAATTTGCTCTCCGAGAAGTCAGTTATGGAGGGTCAAAATTGACCTTTTGTACAGAAGCTCTCTGGGAGAGAGGGTCGTTTCTACCAAATTATACTAAGTCCTATCTCTCTCTAAAACTCTATCTACTGATGTATGGGACCAATCATATTACACTACTGTACAGAAAAGTACAGCTGCCGGTGTACTTTATTAACGGATATTGTAGAGTATGGCCTAAATGTCAACACATGTCATATCCGGATTCGGTCTTGTAATCCTCGAAGATGCCGCGATCCAATGTAGTCGTGCCACGTGTCATCGGATTTGGCGATGACCAAAAACCGCCAAGATTCTCTTCCGCGATCTCAACTTTCTTCCTGACTATTCGATTGAATGCAAATTTCAATCGTAGCCGTCATAAACACATGCGCGGTATTTGTTTCGTAAAAGAAACAAAATGTGCGGTACTCGTTTCTTATCCATACCGTAATCCGCACTTTTACATAACTAGATCTATGTATCCGTAAACATCCGCCGTTAAATGAATTATCCTACGCGGCAACATTTAAATAAATATCAAACCCCATAGTATGTATCACTAGTCCTAAACTTAACGGATAACTCTACCGGCTACCGGCGTCCTAACGGACGGCACGTACCAGGATCAAATCCTTGATCCGACACCTTCCTTTTTTAGCAAATAAACCTACCTATCCGTAAATCAACTAATCTATTTCCCGTAAACCTCTGGATAGCCTAGGTAGCCATGGCTCTAGCTTCCTCTCCAACTTCTCAGTGACTGTAACAAGTGTAAGAGTTGGAGAGAGAAGTTAGAGGCACACTGCCTCGGCTTCTTTTTGTGTTCCAATTTAGACCTAAAAAATACTTAAAGAACCATCAATTTCTACACTCCTCTTATTTTCTAGTAAATCTTTAATTTTAGACCACAATTCTCTCGCAGAAAATTAGCTTAGAGGAAGGCACAGGTTTGGTCATCATATCTGCTACCATCTCGCTATGTGTTCGGCACTCTAAACTGATTATATTGTTTTCTATTTTCTCTCTAACAAATATGTGTCTAATGTCTATGTGTTTAGCTTTAAAATGATGTTTAGGATTGGCAGAAATAGCGATTGCTGCCTAATTATCACAAAAAAATATCTGCACACCACTCTTCAGGTGACCAAGCTCACCAAGCAAAGACTCGACCCACATCAATTCTTTTACAGCAGAGCAAGAGGCCATATACTCAGCCTCCATGGTGGACTGAGCAATAACCTTTTGTTGTTTGCTACTCTAACAGCAAGCCCGATCACCCATATATAATACATATCTAGAAGTACATCTCCTCATCGGAGCATCACCATAACTGGCATCACTCCAAGTAGTGATGTCAGTATTCTCCCCACCCAAATGTAACCATGGATCCCTAATTCCTATTAAATATCTAAAGACTCTCTTAGGTGCCTCCCAATCCTTCTTAGTGGGAGAATTTAGACTTCTACTCAGCTCTCCTACAGCAGTAGCTAAATCCGTCTGGGTAGAATTCATAAAATAGATTAAGCTTCCCACTCTTGCCTGTAAGGAATAGTCTGCATGAACTTTTGTTCTTCAGGAGATAATTCCTCGTCTAAGACTATGACTCCTTCTTCCTCACTCCCCTCACTTCTCATCTTTAACTCCATTGGAGTTGTACAACTATTAGCTTTATCCATCTGAATTTTTCCAGCATATTCCCTATTGCTTACTTTTAAGTCAATCTTATAATCTTTCTTTCTTAGTCTCTTTCTACTTGAATTCCCAAAATATATTTTGCTTCTCCCATATCCTTCATTTCAAATCTTCCCTTAAGATCAATTTTCAGTTTATTAATTTTTTCCATTGATTTACTTAAAACAAGTAAATCATCAACATAAATTGCAATATATATAATACCTTCCTTACCTTCAAAAACATAGATTGGTTGATATGAGCTGATCCAGATATATCCTTGACCGGTAAGAAACTCATCAAGTTTCTTATTCCACTGTCAAGGCGCCTGTTTAAATCTATAAAGTGATTTAGTCAGCTGGCATACATTACTCTCCTCTCCTTCCTTCACAAATCCTTCGGGTTGTCGCATGAAGATCTCCTCTTCGAATTCTCCATGCAAAAAGGTTGTCTTGATGTCCATCTGGTGCACCTCTATGTCTTCCGCTGCTGCTAGACTGAGAAGTATGCGGACGGAGGGAAATCTGACGACCGGGGCAAAGGTTTCCTCGTAGTCGATTCCTTCTTTCTGTATAAATCCTTTTGCCACTAATCGGGCTTTGTAACGCTCAATGGTGTTATCCGATTTCAGTTTTAATTTGAAAACCCACTTATAACCGATTGGTTTTCGGTTAGGGGGACAGTCCACGAGCTCCGAAGTATCGGTTGCCATAATTGAGGCCATCTCTTCATTGATGGCTGTCTTCCACCGGTTCCTTTCTAGATAAGTCATTGCATCTCCATAAGTTTGAGGTTCATGTTGATGAGATAGTTTTGTTACCTTGTTATTAACCTGTTTTTCTTGCAATCTTTTGTTATTTCTCCTTTCCCCCTCAAAATCTGTGGCTAGAATATATGGTTCTCGTGGGTTCTTTTCGAACAATCTCGGCTTCTCCTCTATCCCTTGATTCTGAATCAATTTCTATCCCGTCTTCCGCTTCGGGTAGAGTTGTCACTGGAGTTTCCGCAGCCGAGTCCTTTTCGGTCTGATTTGTACCTGCAAGAATGTCTTCTTCTCTAAAACCTGGATAGGTAGGAAGCTCAAAGTCATCGGAATTTTCAAACTCAAATCTGATTTTTACTGACTTTGTATACTAAAAGGGATCCACGGACTTTCCTTCATCTTTAGCTACTAGATGCTTTACTAAGATTATATAGATAATAACTTCTATAACCTTTAACATCCTCATCATATCCTAATAAGTATTCCGATTTTCCTTTAGGATCTAGCTTCCAATTAGAGTGATCTGTATCTAGACTGAATACTTGACTGCCGAAAGCCTTTAAGTGAGATATGTTTGGTTTCCGGCCGGTCCATCTCACATAAGGCGTTTGATTTTCTATAGCTAAAGTAAGAACTCTATTTTTGAGGTAATTAGCACAGTTCATTGCTTCTACCCAAAACCTTTTTCCTATCTTCTTATCTGACAACATACTTCTAGCACTATATCTTAGTGTCCTATTTAATCTTTAAGCTACCCCATTCTGTTTCGGGTTTTCTAGAACTGCCTTTTGGAGTTGGACTTCATCTTCCCTCAAAAAATCCTCAAACTGGTTAGAAGTATACTCTCCCCCATTGTCACTCCTTACTCTCTTGATAGGAGTTTCATGGAGTTTTTCGCTCCATGCTTTATATTGTCGAAAATAATCCAAAAAATACACCCTGGAATACCGAGACCAATCATCAGTTATAGTCATCATAAATCTCTTCCCCCCCGGTGAGGGCACTTTGACCGGTCCCCAAATATCTGTCTGTACTAAATCTAGAATTTTTTCTCCCTTATAGGTGGCTGTTTTGGGAAAGGGCAATTTGTGTGCTTTACCTTGAGCACATCCACTATTATCACTTAGATTCTCAATCTCACTGAACTGAATCCCTTCCACCACTCCTGTCTTTTTCATCTCTCTAAGCTTTTCTAGATTCACATGCCCAAGCCTCTTATGCCACATCATTATATCTTGAACACCACCAATATGAAGTTTCTTCTTTTCATTGCTTAAAATCAGCTTGAACATCCCTTAGCTACCTTTTTCAGCAGTGAAATAAACTTCCTCCTCAAAACTAGCAGTAAAGACTCCTTTCCTAGTGCTAGTATCAAAACCCTTATCATCTAATACAGACGTAGAGATGAAGTTTTTGTCCAGCTTCGGAATAAACAATACATCGGAGAATGTAACTATGAATGTCTTTTATTCAATTAACACTTTCAGATATACCGATCCAACAAGAGTAGTAGTGACTATCCTCCCATCCCCGTACTCTATCCCTACGGTGGGAATCTTTCTTATCTTAGTGAACATGTGTTTACCCTTACACATCTGCATGGAGGCACTTGAAACTACTATCCAGCCTGCTTCACCTTTCAATCCACCGAAAGCACATTTATTCTTTCGTGGAATTTCTACCTCGTTTGTCGCTCCCAACTCCTCATCCAATAGGAGCTCATCGTCCTCGTCTCGGATTCCACCTCATATACCTATGTCACAAGGGCCTTTTTTTTTCCTCTCGAGGTTCCACCAGTCTGCGCATCATTTAACCGAATCTCGGTTAGATTAGTGCACTTCGCCATATAGTGCCCTAGTTTCTTACATAAATGACATAAATCCTTGGGAGCCCTTGGTCCGAACTCGTCAGTCTGATTTTTCTGCTCCCCCCCTCTGTAATTTTTGACCAGTCTCCGGGAATCCTTGTTTTTCCAATCGGTCCCAGCTGCCAAGGCTTGCCCACTCTTTCCTCCTCTTTGGATCTCAATCGTTTTCTCCCGAACGAGAATCATTCCTACCACTGAGTTCCATATCCACCTTCAGTCCGACAAGTCCTGCACACGGTTGACTATGTTTTTGAACTTATTGGGTAACTTCATCAGTAAACAGTTAACCTTTTCATTTTCACTAATGTCTTTTCCAACACTTTCTAGCTCCATGAAAAGTGTAGCAAGCTCATTGCAAAAATTGAACATCTTCCCCCCTTTGTATACATACTCCTTAACTTTCGGATCAGCCAACTGTTGTTCCTGAATCGTACCACTTCGGTACATCTCTATGAGAGCCATCCTAAGATCAAATGCATTTTCTGCTTGCAAATAAGGACATGCAAGCCCTTGAGTAAGATGGCAGAGGATGAAGTGCTTTGCCGCCATATTGTTAAAGTCCCAGGTATCAGTATCATTCTCCTCGTTCCTCGGAATAGGTGACATGAATGCCGACCCTGTTGCTATTAGTGTGATTGTCTCCTTCTCTGTTCCTTTGTCCACCACCGCTAGTTTCTTTGTCGCCTCTGTTGAATATGGATTTGCTTTCCTCATGAATCTCCTTCCTCCAAACCCTGGAGGGATTCCAAGACTTGATGGACGCCCCACTCGTCCACTCACAATCCCCCAAAACCTTTTCTCGCGTAAAGTTCCTGTCATCATACTTTCCATGTATATGAAGCCAGTTTCATTAAAAATGGGTACCCTAGAGGGTGGGCCCATAACCTGCATAGTGAGACCTCCATTAGTCCTCATAGTGGACAGCTTGCAAGAAGCCTCTAGGATAACCTTGACCCCTTCGTGTTTCAACAAGAATAACTTTTACCCTGGAAGACAAAAACTTTGACCACTTTCACCCCTGTGAAGGTAAGATTCCCTTAAGTCGATAGCAAAAAGAATCACTAAATTTTCTATCATGAGCAGTCAGTTATGGAGGGTCAAAGTTGACCTTTTGTACAGAAGCTCTTTGGGAGAGAGGGTCCTATCTACCAACTTTTTCTAAGTCCTATCTCTCTCTAAAACTCTAGCTACTGATGTACGGCACAAATCATATTACACTGCCGTACACAAAAGTACAGCTGCCGGTGTACTTTATGTACTGATATTGTACGACATGGCCTAAATGTGGACACTGTTAGGATTGCAATGTGGGATTGCGCGTCACGTCACGCTTTAAGTTTTCGGTTCATTAGTACTTTTGTACTTTTCAGTTTCGTTTGATTAGGTGTGAACGGTTTGGTTTATTTTTTATATACGAGACTTCTAGTACTTTCGGTTCGTGCGTAATTCTAGTATTTTCGTTTCACGTAGGTTAAGTTGTACCTTAAGTATTGTACTTCTAGATATTTCGTTTCGCGAATTTTCAGTTTGCGTCATACTCTATTTTGCGTCTAAGTACATGTGACGCTTTTAGAATTAGATTTCTAGATGTAATCTGCGACTAAGTTAAAATGCCAGCCAGTGAGGGAATTTGTAATTATTAAGGAGAATACAACTAAGAAATTATTGTAATATTAATGTGTGAGAATTAATGTGAATTTCCTCTTCTGAATGTCTCTATCTATGTTCATGAGGATTTAATGCATGTGAGCTGGTTGAAATTTGATGTGAGATAAATTCGCTTCCGCATTGTAATTTGTCAATTTCTGCGCATTCCGATTGTGTTTTCGATCCTTTCAATTGGTATAGGAGCAGGTTAGCTCCACATTGAGGATCCAGTGAGTTAGGCATGGGAGGAAAGAAAAAGAAGAATACACCCTCTCCATCCGGACCGATGATGCCTATGGGGACCTCGGGAACTCCGCCGACTCCCGAGTCATCTCTTTGGGGTCCGAGCGAACGAGAATTCAGTTTCGGTGAAGGAATTGCGCCAAAGTCCAAGGAGTTATTGCCAGCTAAACCCTTCGGATTGGATCAATCTAATGAGAAGGAAAGTTATGACATTCGGTTAGATAGAGACACTTATAAGGAGTGGGAGAAATTTATGAAAGAGAAGGATAAAAAGGTGAAAAATGAAAATGTTTTGGTGAAAGAGGAATTCGAGGGCAGCTCTAGCTCTAGTTCTAGTAGCAGCTCAGATAATTCGGATGATGATGAAAAATGTAAGAAAAAGAAAAAGATAGAAGAGGATTTTGATTTTGATTGTGAGTTGGATGCAGAAGAAGATTTTCGAATGGGAGGCAAGCCGGTTATCTTCGATGGATCTAACTATGCTATTTGGAAGAAGAACATGAGAGCGAGTCTCATCTTGAAGAAGTTATGGAAGATCGTCAACGGCAAGGAGAAAATGCCAAAAGATCCCAAAGCGCAAAATTTGTGGAGATTGAAAGATATGGCGGCCATGAATGCCCATGACCTTCAACAGGTTATGGGCCCACTGCCCAAATTGCCTATTTTTGATGGATCGGACTTCTTGTACTGGGAAGATATGTTGAGCTCCTATTTTGAAGAGAGGGACTTGTCATCCATTGTGGATAGAACTGCTGATGAGACTACACCGGATTCGAGAAAGAAAAATTTCCAGTGCCTCAACTTTTTGAAGCAGTCTATGACAAAAGAGTTGGTAATGTCTTACCTTAAGATGGAAAAGGCTTATCAAATCTAGTTAGTGTACATGCTATGTATGTTAAACTAGATGTCACTGTTCAGACTAATATAGCAACAAAGAACATTGAATTTAGATATTCTGGAGGTTGTATGTCATATCATTGCCATGCTATGAAAAGGTTGTTCCTTCGGAGTATAAGTGCAAGTGGGGACTTTTCACCACCTTAGAAGGCTATGTTTTTGATGAGAACTTTACCCGATAAGTATAAGGGAGCCATGGAAAGGCTTAGGGCTCTTCCATAGCGTTAATGGAACATAAAATTAGCAATTCAACTTATTTTGAGTGAAGAAGCTAACCTACTTTCACAAAGAGGTAGTAGTAAGTCTGTTCAGGTACTAGCTAACCAATTTTCCAATTCTAAGATTGGCAGTGGCAGTGGTAGAGGTAGTGGTCTTAGAAGGCCACCTTCGATGTGGTATTACTGTGAAGAAAAAGGCCATGAGCAGTGTGATGCCTACAACAGAGCGAAAGCTACAATAAATTTTTGCTCTGCCTAGGACAAAAGCCGAGTTCTATCTCAGTCAAGTGGACGACCAACAACATTTTCCAACGTATTTCAGGAGGAGGACGTGAGCAACTTTCCCAATAAGAGCGAAAAGATATACTTTGCAATGGAAGAATTAACATAAGGCGTGGAGGAAGACTAATGGATTATGGACTCACATGCATCTGCAAACCTGTGCCGCAGTCGCTATCTTTTTGAGAGTATTCAATTTACCTATTCTGTTAAAATTTATTTAATTTATGATACTTTTGTTGAATCTATAGCTAAGGGGAGGGTGTCACTAATATTGAACGTAGAAGGAAAAACTGTGAAAAGGGTCCTAGAAGATGTGTTGCATTTACCAACCTTCAAAAAAAAAAATTTCTCTACATCAGTGATAGAAACGAAAAGTTTAAAAAAAATATATGGGAATGGGAAGAAAATAGTGAGTATGAATGGGAAAATAGTTGCAGATGGATTTGTTGGAGGGAAAAATTTGTATTGGCTAAGTTTTGCAAATGGTAATGAGAATGTTGTTATGTACTCCAGTGTAATCAATGATTGTGATTAATGACATAAACGTTTAGGACATATGAAATATGATAGATTAGAAAATGTGGTAAATCAGAAAATGGTGGAAGGTTTAAAAATTAGTGAAAAACCAACATCAATTTTTTTTTCAGTTGTGCAATGGGAGAAATTCATACGTTGCCTTTTCCTTTGCAAACTGATCATAGAAGTAGCAAGGTGCTGGAACTAATTTATTTAGATGTATGGGGGCCATCTAGGTACCCATCTTCTAGAGGTGCTAAGTTTATGCTTACCTTTACAGATGACTACAGTAGGTTTACTACAATTTTTTTTTTGAAAAGTAAGGATCAATTTTTTGAAAAATTTCAGGAGTTTAAGGCTTTGGTCGAAAATCTAAAAGAGAGAAAGTTAACAGGATTCAGATCAGATAACGGAAAGGAGTACATTTCTAATGAGTTTGCAAAAGTTTTAAAATTACATGGAATTTCACGTCAGCTAACTGTTCTTTTTTCTCCAAAACAAAACGGTGTTTCAAAGAGGATGAAAAGGA
This sequence comes from Zygnema cylindricum, assembly GCA_037447655.1. Taxonomy (NCBI): domain Eukaryota; kingdom Viridiplantae; phylum Streptophyta; class Zygnematophyceae; order Zygnematales; family Zygnemataceae; genus Zygnema; species Zygnema cylindricum. Next base: position 12,956 of record JBBHKE010002911.1, read on the forward strand.
CCGTTCCAGGACAATGATGGCTGATATGAATATAGATTTCAAATTTTTGGCAGAAGTTATGAATTGTGCAGCTTATGTGGGAAACAGGTTAGAAACAAGGACAGTAAAAGATAAAACTCCTTATGAAATGTGGACTGGACAGAAACCAGATGTAAGTCACTTCAAAGTTTTTGGAAGTAAGATTTTCATGTTAGATAATGACCCGCAAAAAAGGAAATTAGAGCCAAAACGCATACTAGGGATATATCTAGGGTATGATGATCATGCCAAAGGTAATAAAGTATACGACACTAAGAGAAAAAGAGTTGTGGTAGCTAGAAACATCATAGTGAAAGATGAGGGAAAACGAGTAGAAGTACTTAGTTAGCGTACAGATGAAAAGAGTGATCGAAGTGTTGATTATAATTTTTTGGAAGAAAATCATATGTTTTTCAGAAAAAGTGCAAAAAATGCATTTACACCAACTCAAAGTGACTTGCGGCCTACAAAACCATCTTCTCCACCGGAAATAGAACTTGTTATGCTTGAAAGAGTTGCAGACTCTCCTCTACCTCTAGCTGAAACCAAATCACAAGTAGAACCACATGTATTGAGGAGGAGGACCAAACCATCTATACCAGCGACAGAATTTCCAGGTGGAGTGAGGGAAACTGCATGTTTGAGGGGAGCAAATGCAACCTTTGCTCACTCAGCACACGTAGAAGAGCCTCTAACGTTGATAGAAGCATTTTCAATTAATGAAAATGAACACTAGGTGGGAGCGGTCAATGAAGAAATGAAGTCCATCATGGAGGCCCAAAGGTGGGATCTGGTGGAACTTCCTCTAGGAAGAAAGGCTATTGGGAGTAAATGGGTGTTTAAATTATAATTGAACCTAGATAATACCATAGATAGGTATAAGGCTTGTTTGGTTGCTAAGGGATATAATCAAAAAGATGGGATAGATTATGAAGAAACTTTCTCTCATGTTGTAAGGTTTCCATATGTTCGCATTTTTCTTAAATTAGCTGCCATAGAGGATTTTGACATCCACCAAATGGATGTCAAAATTGCCTTTTTGCATGGTGATTTAGATGAGGTCATTTATATGAAGCAGCCAGAGGGTTATGAGGAAGAAGGAAAAGAAAATATTGTATGCAAACTTCTAAAATCTTTGTATGGCTTGAAGCAGGCCTCGCGGCAATGGAACAGAAAGTTAGATGAGTTCTTGACAAAACTAGGATTTACTAGAATTAGCTCTGATCATTCAGTATATGTGATTTGTGGTGATAATTTTGATGAGGTGATATTCATTGTTGTGTATGTTGATGATTTGCTATTAATCAGTAGGAACAAAGAAGGAACTGCTACAGTAAAACACGATCTTAATTCACAAGTTGAAATGAAGGATTTGGGTGAAGCAAAATATATCTTTGGAATACAACTTGAAAGAGATAGAGAAATGAAAGTAATTAGGCTAACTCAGAAAGAAGGGATAGGAAACATGTTGGAAAAATTTGGCTTGGATGATGCCAAAGGTTGTGCAACACTTTATGGAGTATAAGCAAAAACTTGAAGGAATGGAGCATGAGTTTGGAGTCATTATAGATGAGGAAATCAGTATAGAAGACCAAAAATTTATGTCTCAAGTACCCTACAAACAAGTAGGAAGTCTAATTTACTTCATGAATTGCACTAGGCCTGATATAGCTGCAGCAGTTGGTGTATTGAGCAGAAGCCAACAAAATCCACAAAGGAGAGACTGGGAGGCAGCAAAAAGGGTGTTAAGATATCTTGTTGGGACTAGAAATCTTTGGCTTACTTTGGGTGGGGACAAGGTTGGCATTAATACTTCGAGTGATGCTAGCTATGGTGATATGCCTAGTAGCAAGTCTACAACTGGGTATGACATTCAGATTGGAAGTGGAACTTGTACTTGGAGTAGTAAACTTCAAAAGGTCACGACTCAATCTACTATAGAAGCCGAATACATGGCTGCGAGAGTAGCCTTGGAAGAGCTTCTTTGGATTAAGGCATTTTTTTAAGAATTGGGTTTTACGCAACACGAGACACAAATAATGTGGTGCAACATTCAGACAGCCATTTCTGTGGCTACAAACCCAAGTCACCATTTTAAATGTAAACATATGGACATTCTGCTACATTTGATACGAGAAAAAGTATTTGCAAGAGTTCTCAAACTTTGTTATTTCTCTGATGAGAAAATGGTTGCGGACATGTTGACAAAAGCCCTTCCAGCTCCTTAGTTGGAGTACCGCAGAAAAGCATGTGGTCTAAGTGAGTAAGTCTTCTAAAGCTTAAGGGGAGTATTGAAAAGAAAATTTTAGTAAGTCTTAAAAATTTGAGTCTAAGACTTAGAATATTTTTGACTTCCAATATTGACCAGATTTAGTGTGGATTTTTGTAATATCTACATAGGTAGTCTTAGAAGTCAACAATAAATTACGGCCGCCAAATGAATGTAGACGTGAAACATGTCTCACAGATTTTTAAGGCATAGATATTGTTAAGGACCATTTTGGACCAAACACTTAGAATTTTGACAGTAGATATTCAGGTAAACCTTGTACATATGTTTTAGATGTTTTTGAGATCATTAAAGCATTTAGTTCAATTAGGATTGATCAATTTGATACAGAATGTACATTCTACACAGAGTTAAGGAAATGAGAGCACTAAGTGCAATTTAAGTTGTTTTATGTTCTATTGTCCTTGATTTGGGTGTGGTACTACACAGAGTTAAGGAAATGAGAGCACTAAGTGCAATTTAAGTTGTTTTATGTTCTATTGTCCTTGATTTGGGTGTGGTATATGATTGTCTGATTGAAAGACCTTTTCCATTTGGAGTTACATATCTTAAATTATAGATCTAGTCAACTAGGAATTTCTCTTTGGGTTTGATTCTGGTGTCAATTCTACTAGTGCTCCTCCCATTGGGACGAATATACGAGCTGGTGTGAGTGTGACGTCGAGTGCTACTGGATCACAATCAAGTCAGAGTGCCCATGACCTTCAACATGAAGGCAATGTGGTTGAAATGTGATTGGCATGTTTTACATTTGTACAAAGGAAAAAAGATATAAGTTTTTATAATTTGTATTTGATTGCATGCCATTTTGTTGGCATTGCAAAAGTGCATACTTTTTTTAAACTACATTGTAAGTCGCTATTATTGTTAATAATACTATCTTTTCCGTTTGAAACCTTTTGTAAAAAATAAAGCGTTAATAGTATTAATTGGTTTGTTTCCTTTAACGCTGATTCTTTTTGTAGTTGACGATCGTCCATGTCATTTGTACCGGAAACATAGTTTAACATAATTTAACATAATTTCAATAAATTTTACATTGAACGTAATAATGATAAAACAGAGCTCATACTGTTTATTTCTTAAGGCTAATAACAATTTACGATGACCAACTTTTGAGGCTAAATCTTGTAGCCATTTATGGTGGCCTGTTTTAGAGCCAAAATTTTGTTATTTTGTCCTTTGTTTTTTTATAATATTTCAAGGAAATTTGATGGAGTTTTTGGGAAAGCCTAAAAAAAACATGTAATTAAGCATCCCGAGTGCCTGATTCCAAAAATGTATAATAATGATCAAGACATTTTATTTTTGAAAGTAAAAAATAATATCCGTCTTTGAAAGGGAAAAATATATCTCTTAGGCTCGGTAATTGGTAGATGTCATTGTCTTTTAAGTGTAGTTCTAATTTTTTTTTTTGGTATTTTGGATTTTTGAATTATTTATCGCAGGATAAGTGTTTTGGACTTCTTGATTTTTTTTTTTCGTGTTTTGTACTTCTGAACTTTTATCTTTTTTGGTGTTTTGGACTCTTGAATTAACTATTTTTTGAGGTGTTTTGGACATCCGAATTATTTATTTTTTTGGGGTTTTGGACTTCCGAATTGTTTATTCATTTTTGGTGTTTTGGACTTCCGAGTTATTTATTTCTTTTGGTGTTCTGGACTTTTGAGTTATTTATGCAGGTTAAGTGGGGAAAAAGATTGACTGGACGTGGATTGAAGTCCTTTAGACTGATGTATCTGATTTCGAAAAGAAAAGGTTCATTTGAACCATATTTTGAGGTTTGCCAAGTAGCATGTCGGAACTTATCCAAAATTTGTGATTTGCAGTTCAATCTACGTTATACACCAGTAAGTTATCCATGTGCTGGTGGAAAATTGACATGTTTTCTCATTTGCTGATGGAAAATTGACATGTTTTCTCATTTGTTGATTGAAAATTGACATGTTTTCTCATTTGCTTAATAGAAAAGTGATGCTGCCTTGGCTCTTGAAGACCGAGAAGTCTAGGGTTCCTATAAACTGGTATTTGTTTGAAAATAGACTGTTTGATAAATAAATTAGGTTGAACGTGTATGAGAGTGAGGAACTTTTATTTGAAAGCCTGGTCGAGGTTATAGTTCACGTTGGTTTCTTCAAAAATAAACTAGGATTGGCATGTGTCTCCTCTCTCTTTATCGTAAAGTTGTGAATTAGTGTTACTGAATGCTTTTGATCGGAGAAATGTCTAAAAATCAAAAGAATCCCCTAAATGAAGTCCAAGTCATGGTGTTTTCAGTGTCTTTTATTGATATTATTATCAACTATATGGTGGCGGTTATCCTGTTGAAAACATTTCCCCACATTTTGTTTTTTTTCAATGGTTTTCCAGTAGGATTCCAAGTTTTTGGGAGGTCTTTACATGTTTTAGAATAGGTGGGTTGTGATTTAATAGCATGTGCAATTTTTCAATTTTTTATTTTTTTCAAATTCCGCTTTTTTTGTGTTTTCTATCCAGATTCAAGGGAATATAGGTTCTTCCGAAGTTTCTCTAGATTGGACTGGACAAGTAACTCTCGAAGATCATGGTGGAACAAATGTATCTTTCAGGTGACTTTCACAATGTTTTGTTGTTTTTTTACTTTTTAACCCTGATAGTCTTAGGAAAAAGAGTTCGGTGGATGATGCTCTTCTATTTTTTGATTGGCGATAAAAATAAAGATTGTAGCTCCTAGCCAACATCATTTATTCTTAGTTGGAGCTTAGAAGTGTTTGAGTTATTGATTTTGTTTTTTCTTTAACCATTTGATAATGGATTTTCTTAACTGAATATTGCCACGCATCATTTCCATCCATATGGAGAAGGTGATCGAATCCTATCAAAGCTTGTTTTTTGTTTACAAGTATCCTTGAGCTATTCTAATGCTTTGTTTAAAGAAAGCGTGATGTTTTGTCTTTTTGTATTGCATTTCATGTCTTATAAGTATCCAAGAACGCGTTTCACATGTGATCTCAAACGAGTCTTGAAAGTTTTTTTTTCTTTTTTTCACAATTTTGTCTATGTTTCACTTTGGGTGGATTTCGGCTTTCTGGCTCCAAAATGATTTTTTTCGACGACTTTCAAGTTTAGCCAAGCTCCAATAGCAGAATATATTTTTACAAGGGACAAGGAAGTCCAAATTCGTAAGTTTTTGGAGTTTTTTTTAAATAACATGTACGAAAATGTTCAAAGCACAAATAGACTTTATCACATGGACATGCTTTGTTAAATGGATATGGAAGCATATATTGACGTCAGGATAAAGAGAGGTTTTAGGCAAGACAAAGGTTTAAAAAATAATCCATCATTCTTTAATAAAGGAATTCAAAAAACTTGACTGTTAGGTTATTGGGTGAATCGGCAGATCGGTCGGATTCACTTTGATATTCAGTTTGGATTTGATTCCAGTTGGCGTTAAGTTATGTTTGGTCAATTTGCGTGTGCAGTTAAGTTGTTGGTACGTTTAGTTTTGTTTGGTACTGTACGGACGTTGGTTCATTTAGTGCGTAAGACCTTTGTATTGTATGTTTGGTCCAGCGCACGTTTAAAGTTCCGCGTCACTTCTGTTTTGGCGCTGAAGGTTCCAGTGCTCTTGAGTGAGTTTTCGTGAAGTTAGTGGAAGAAGTCGTGGAGACTAAGTCTTCCTTTGAGCTATTATTTAAGGAGAAGTTTGAGACAAGAATTATTATGCGTCTTGTAATAGTAGATGCATCATGTGTCTGAAATAGTGATGCACCAGAGTTAAGTGAGAGTGAGTGTAAAGAAGAAGTGAGAGTAAGTGAAGATGTGAGTGAGTGAGAAGATGTGAGTGAGAAGTGAGTGAGTGAGAAGATGTAAGTGAGTGAGTGAGAAGAGTGAGAGCAAGAGTGAGAGTTGTGTAAAGGAAAAGGAAAAGCTTTCGGCTGAATAAAAGTATTTTGGTCGATGAACCTTGTTATGAGATTGTGCGACGGTTTTGTGTTAAGCTTCCGTTGTGCATGATATATTTTTCTGTCTGGTTTTTGTGAGCAACGATCCTAAATTTATCATTGATGACGTTCATTATGTATTTCTTTAGATGTTCATTTTTGCCACACTAAATTTGGTAGGGGCTGTTTTCCCTGTTAAGATTGCCCTTCCCAAACAAATGGACGAAAGACAAACCAAATCCATAAATTTTTAGGATGGCAATACCCCAAAGATGGTCTCACAAATAGGGCTTCTTTTCAACTAGAGGTGCGTTCTTCAGAAAATGCATTCATGTTTTTTCGTCTAACAGTGTTTTTTCGTCTTACAGTGTTTTTGAATGTCCTTAGGTTTTTTGGGATTGACGAGCACGCTATAGTTTCTCATATCTTTATTGAGGACATATTCAAGTTTATTCTTATTGTTGTAAACCTTTCACATGTATTAGTATGACTTAGTTGAATTATGATAAAGGTCCGTAAACAGAATCATATGCCTTTCTGTCAATCTAATTCAAACCTTTATAGATGAGTCTTAAAGTTTTTTGTTATTTTTACTTGCTTTTTTTTTTGAAAGTAGGCAGATGTTGGTGATTGTTACCAAGAGCAAAAGTAATTTCTTCAACTTCCAATTTTCAATTTTGTGGGTATCGCAGATGGACCAAGTTTCACGTCCAGGTCAAGAAAAAATGTTCCATTCAAGTCTGAATATTGTATGTTGTTAGGATTGCAATGTGGGATTTTGTCAATATTGGTTTGTTTTTGTGTGCGTCAGTCGCGCGTCACATCGCGCATTAAGTTTTTGGTTCATTAGTACTTTTGTACTTTTCAGTTTCGTTTGATTAGGTGTGAACGGTTTGGTTTATTTTTTATATACGGGACTTCTAGTACTTTCGGTTCGTGCGTAATTCTAGTAGTTTCGTTTCACGTAGGTTAAGTTGTACCTTAAGTATTGTACTTCTAGATATTTCGTTTCGCGAATTTTCAGTTTGCGTCATACTCTATTTTGCGTCTAAGTACATGTGACGCTTCTAGAATTAGATTTCTAGATGTAATCTGCGACTAAGTTAAAATGCCAGCCAGTGAGGGAATTTGTAATTATTAAGGAGAATACAACTAAGAAATTATTGTAATATTAATGTGTGAGAATTAATGTGAATTTCCTCTTCTGAATGTCTCTATCTATGTTCATGAGGATTTAATGCATGTGAGTTGGTTGAAATTTGATGTGAGATAAATTCGCTTCCGCATTGTAATTTGTCAATTTCTGCGCATTCCGATTGTGTTTTCGATCCTTTCAGACACATGTCATATCCCATTCGGTCCCGTAATCCCTGGATAGGCCGCGATCCAATGTAGTTGTGCCACGTGTCATCCAATGTGGGGATGACCACAAACTGATGAGATTCTCTTCCGCGATCTTGGCTTTCTTCTCGACCATCTGATTTAATGCAGATTTCAATCGTAGCCGTCATAAATACTTCCACGGTATTTGTTTCGTAAAAGAAACAAAATGCGCGGTACTCGTTTCTCACCATACCTTAATTCGTACTTTTACATAACTGGATCTATGTATACGTAAACATCCGCCGTTAAATGAATTATCCTACGTGGCAACAATTAAATATATATCAAACCCCATAGTATGTATCACTAGTCCTAGACTTAACGCATAAGTCTACTGGCTACGAGCGTCCTAACGGACGGCAGGTACCAGGATCAAATCCTGGATCCGACATCTTACTTTTTAGCAAATAAACCTACCTATCCGTAAATGAACTAATCTATATCCCGTAAACCTCTAGATAGCCTAGGTAGCCATGGCTCTAGCTTCCTCTCCAACTTCTCAGTGCTTGCAACAAGTCTGGGAGTTGGAGAGTGAAGTTAGAGGCAGAGTGCCTCGGCTTCTTTCCGTATTCCAATTTAGACCTAGAAAATACTAAAAGAACAATCGATTTCTACACATCCACCCTGTATCGGTAGTGATCCTCGACCACCTCTACGAAGGGTTATGCATAAGGGTTTAGCTGAACATAACCGTTGTGATTATTCCCTAGGTCCTTTGTTCTCATAAAATTCCAGACTGTGTGTGACGGCACGATGAGAGGGATATTGACAAGTTCCCCAGGATCTCTTGTGCGCCACGCTGCTAGCCACTCCGAAGGATCCCAATAAAAATGTTTGGCAAAGCTGAAGGCGAGGTCTGGATGTTGCGAATCGATGGGTAGTGGAAAAAGATAGTCGAGAATTTCTTCTTCTTTTTCACTTTCCGCTTTCGTTTCTCCTTCCTCACGTCGAAGGATAAACAAATAAACCCCTTAGGGTACTGCTCCTCGGCCTTCTTTTCGGAGCTCTCTGAAGACTACTCGTCAGCGGTACTCTCTTAATTCGGATCCCTCATCACCTCTCGATCAGAGGCACACTCCTCTATTTGTGGGGGCGTCGGTTCCAGCTCTGGCTCTTCAGCGTCAGAGAGAGCTCATGGTCTTCTTCATCCTCACAGTCCCCCTCTTTAACTCGGTTATAATCGGGGTCCTGCAAATTTTCCGACCAATACCCTCCACTGGTTTCAGCCGGTCCTTCCGCACTACTAGCAGTCTCTCCTTGCTCTGGTTCTTCCCCCATTCCCCTTCTCCTGTCCGCCTCTACCATGACCTCAGCCGCGTTTAACAATCTGTCCCGGCAAGGTATATTCTCCTAACCCACCCGTAGAAGTTTCCTCTTTTTTAGTGGTGGTGAGGACGACGAGGCCATGGATGCTGCTGTCCAAGATACTTCAAGCAACGTGAAAAGTGACGGTAAACTGGCGGTGCGGAGCGAGATGCTCTCCAAACTACTTCGACTAGGCTGGTCGCGAGGACAATTGGCGCCTTCAGCTGAGAGGGTAGAGGGATTCAAAATTGGACTCCTCTAGGCGTTGCAGCGTGCGAGAATATCGCAGCGTCCAACATTTTGTAAGTTGCGCTGTTGCGATGATACCGAGGGTTCGACCTCACGAAGGCTGCAATTCCCAACTACGCCGTTGCGCTTTTCTGTCAGCTCAACGGTGGCCTTGCGATTCTCTTACGCGCCATTACTATGATGCGCTTCGGTGTTTGCGCAGCTAGAGTGATTTGGTATGTTACCATCGCTGATGCGTTTCCTCGCCGCGTCCCCAAGATGACTGCGACGGTTGCGATATTGTGATTTGTTTCTTTTTTGTGCTCATTGCGAATTCCCCTCAGGTTATGCTGAGTGTCTGCACTTTGCTTAAACTGGCGCAACAAATCGGGGGAATGGAGATCCGTTTCGTTCACCCATGAATCGTCCTCCACTCCGTAACCTTTCCACCACACTACATAATGCGTGGAGTAGGAATTTGGTAGGCGACGTGAGTGCAAAATTTCCTCAACCTCGTATTCGTCCGAGGTAGCGTGAATTGGCGGTAGCGGGGTAGACGGGCGACGATTAGGAAAAACCGATTTGGGGTCGCGAAACGGTTTGAGTAGTGAAACATGGAACACATTGTGTATCCGCCATTCTTGTGGAATATCAAGTCTGTAGGCCACTTCGTTCACTCTGGAAAGTACCGTGAATGGTTGCGTAAACTTCAGTGCCAATTTATTTGAAAGTGGACCCGGTAATGACATGTTTGCCGTTTTAATGGGAACTTTGTCACCAACACAAAAGATGACGTCCTTCCTATGAGCGTCGGCCTGCGACTTTTGATGATTCTTTGCCTGTTGGAGGGCATTCGCCGCCTTTTCCAGGTTCACTTGCAACGTTCGCGCAAAGTCCACAGCGGCCAATGTGGGGCAATCGGTGACCAATAAGTTTTGGGGAAGGATAGGCTGTCGCCCATTGAGAGAGAATGGTGTAGCGTTAGTTGACGAGTGTACAACACTGTTTTATGCCACTTCAATCACCGTCAAATGATTCACCCAATCCGTTTGGTGCACCGACACATAAGCCTTTAAAGCCTCCTCCAACGTTCTGTTCACTTTCAGTCTGACACTCGGTCTGAGGCTGGTACGCTTTGGACATGGCAAACTATGTTCCACACAACTCAAACAGACTTTTCTAGAAGTGACTGACAAATTTTCTATCGCGACCACTCATGATTTTTTTCGGAAGCCCGTGTTGACGGAAAGTCTCCCGAAAGAATAAAATTGCAACTTCCCGAGCTGTAGCAGTGGTTGTCATAGGTAGGAATGGGCCATTTTTGTAAGGTAATCCACGACGACGAATATAGAGTCATAGCCTTCCGCAGTTAACGGAAGTGCAACAATAAAGTCCATCGAATTCGCTTCTCACGGAACTGACGGTGTAGGAAGAGGTTGTAAAAGCCGTTGACGACCCGATTTCGATTTGTTTACGTTACATCAGTCACACGTTCTGGCATACTCAACGATATCATGAGTCATCTTTGGCCAGTAATATGCTTCAACTACACGCGAAATTGTTTTATCTCGTCCAAAATGTCCACTGAGCGGCTCGTCATGACTCATTTTAAGTATTGTGTGATGCAATTCTTGGTTTGTCGGAACATAAAGTCGAGACGTCTGACTCGGTGTGTATCGCGATATGTTGTTGGCGCTGCGAATCAAGATCTTACGTTTGAGCAATTCCTTAATTGTATCATCGTCATCGTACGCGACCTTAATCCTATGTAGCCACTGCATATCCACTTGCACTGTAGTTGTCACTGCGTTGACTTTTTGATCCTGCATTTTGTTCGCTGCTCTGGTGTCCTTTTTCCCAACATCCTCGCTTCGCTCATGCGATGATTGCAATACTTGCTCCGTCATTGGCGTAGGGACACCATGTTGTTCTACAACCACCATTGCAGGCGGAGAACCAGCAGTAGTAGTGGAAGTAGATATGAAAAACAACATAAACTATCGAAGTACCTACTAAACGGCCAACTTAGATCTGACACAAAATATGACTTAGAAAGCCAAAATTCTTCAAATTTGCCACAATGATACACAATACAATAAACTGACAATTCCCAAAATAGCAGCCCAAATGACTCACTATAATATAAGATATGATGTCTGGAAGTTTCCAAAAAATTGCCCTTAGAAAATCATATTCCCAAAACTGGATGCTACAAAATTGGCTAAGTCCTAAGTTATATACTCACAGTGTGTATCTACTGATCTACACTAATTCGGGTGACCGTTACTACGGTTATTATCCTGACTAATGACAAAGCATCCTACCCATACGTCACTGTACCTAAAAACCCTAATTACTATTTTCTAAAAAACTGATTAATGGAACACTATTTTTTATCACACTAAACTACAAACTAATGTTATTGAGATATTTACAGACATTGAACCGTACACAAAACGTTCTAACCGTACACAAAACGTTCCAAATGCTTAGTCAGCGATAACCGCTAAAGTCCAGGCGAATGTGGTCGTGTAGTACGAAGCACCTGAGTGCTTCGTCACTTGTGGTCCCACGCAAATCACGCTTGGTCCCTTGTGAATCGCGCTTGTGGTCCCAGGTGAATCGCGTCCGTTGGAACAAATTCGATCGACGATGGAACTGTCGAGTTGTACCATACGTTTCCGGAATACTCGGAACAGATCCCGTTCGTCCGATCATGTGAATCGCATTGTCAACTTTTTGACACGTATGGCTGACTGTCGGCGCTACTCCAAAAAGCTGCATACATACTTTTGCCGACACGTGTCCCTACAAAAGTACGGTACACTCTACTGTACCTTCTGCTATTGTAACACTATTTAAGGTAAGTATTACAATAGAATACTAGGAAAAATATCATAAGTTGTTTTTACCCCTATTGACTGAAATAAAGATTTATAGATTACAACACTCCCCTAAATTTTTAGACTCAGTTACTCACTTAGTCCAATAGCATCTCTGCAAAACTGTAACTTAGGAGTAGGAAGGGCTTTTATTAACATGTCAGCCACCATCTTCTCATCTGGAAAAAAACACAATTTAACGACTTTTGGAAGTACTTTTTCTCTAACAAAGTGAAGTCTAACATCCATGTGTTTTCTCTTAAAGTGATGGCTGGGGTTAGAGGCAATTGCTATGGCAACTTGGTTGTCACACCAGATAGCTTGAGGGCCAGTTTGCATATACCCAAGTTCCTATAAAATGGACTTGACCCATAGGAGCTCCTTGAGGGCGGAAGCTGCTGCCATATATTCTTACTCCATTGTGGATTGAGCTGTAACCTTTCGTAATTTGGTACTCCAGCAGCAAGTTCCATCTCCAATCTTCAGAACAAAACTGGTCGTAGATTTCCGGCTTGGCATGTCCCCATAGCTAGCATCGCTCCACGTCTGGATTTTCACCTCTCCTCCTTCGAGAACAAGCTTGAGATTTCGAGTACCTGCAAGATATCTCAACCCTCTTTTCGCTGCTTCCCTGTCTGCCCTTTTAGGATTCTGTAGCCTTCTACTCAAGACTCCCACAGCTGCTGCAATATCGGATCTCGTACAATTCATAAAATATATAAGACTTCCAACTACCTGTCTATATGGTTTTGAAGCCATAAACTCTTCCTCCCCTGTCTGTAGACTCTCACCAACAATTATGCCTGAATCTATATCAATTCCTTCTAATTTCTGCCTGAATTCCATGGGAGTTACGGATCCTTTCACATGGTTCATTTCAAATCTTTCTAGCATGTTACCTATTGCTTCTTTCTGAGTCAACATAATCAGCCTTTTGTTTCTGTCTCTTTCTACCTGTATTCCTAAGATGTATTTGGCCTCACCGAGGTCATTTATCTCAAACCTAGACCTTAAAGCCGCTTTAATGTGGTTTATTTCATCCATTGACTTACTTTTTAATAATAGATCAACCACATATAGAGTAATGTAAATTATCCCTTCCTCTCTTTGTAGAACATATACAGAAGGATCTGAGCTAATATTCTTAAAACCTAGCCTAGTCAAAAACTCATCTAACTTCAAATTCCATTGACGCGGATGGCTTTCCTGCTCGGAGGAAGATCCACTAGCTCCCATGCTCCCATGTGTGTGCCTCCATAATAGAATTAATTTCATCGTTTGCCGCCTCGATCCACTGATTTCTCTCAAGTGATGAGAAGGCCTCATGGAATCGTTAGAGGCTCCTCTGTAGCTGCAAAAAAAACAAAGTGAGAGCTTGCTTGCAGACGGCTGCTAGATCTCTTTCCCCCGGAAATTCTGAGGTTGAGATTGTCGGCAACCTCTGATTTCGTTGTTTAGTTTGAACCGTAACTTGATCAGGTACAGAATGTGTAGTAGTTCCTTCCACCTGAGTTCTAGCTTGTGGGAAAGCATCCTGTAAAGGCACCAGAGGAGCTGAAGGAAGAGGTGTCCCACTTGCCGGTGAATAGGAGACTCGCTGCGTATGGTGAAAAATTACATATTCTTGCTTTTCGTTTGCCGGTTGATCTGGCACTTTAAACAGGTTAACCAAATCCTTTTCATCTTAAATCTGGATATTTCTAAAAACATTCACTTTCTGTTTCTCAAGTACAAAAACTCAATATCCTTTCGCATTATCATCATACCCCATAAAAATCCCAAGTAAGCCTTTAGGCTCCATTTTCCATCTATCCTGTGAAGTATCTAAAATAAAACACTTGCTGCCAAAGATCGTAAAGTGACTAACATCAGGTTTTTCCCGTGTCCAAAGTTCCATAAGGTGTAGTGCTAACAGACCTAGAAGCAATTCTATTTTTAATATAAACATCACAGTTAAGTGTTTCAGCCCAGAATTTCAAATCTAGCCATTTATCTGCAAGCATGGACCGGGCACTCTCTGTCACTGTCCTATTTAATCTCACAGTAACACCATTTTGTTCCGGTGTATATGGAATTGTAAGATTGTGACTGATACCTTCCTAAAGGAGAAATTCTTCGAATTCCTTCGATGTGTATTCTCCTCGTTGTCCGATCTTAGCGCCAATATTGGAACTCCATGAAGCTTTTCCGCCCACGCTTTGTAGTGTTTGAAGTGAGTAAATACTTCACTTTTATGTCGCATGACGTAAACTTTGGTGTACCACGAGTAGTCATCTCTAAATATGACCATATAGTGGACCCCTCTAGCCGAAGCTACTTGTGAAGGACCGAAAAAATCAAAATGGATGAGTTGCAAAACTTTTTCTGATCTATGGTCTGTTTCCTGTGGAAATGGCAATTTGTGGATCTTGCCAAGTGATCAACCATCACATGTTTTTATAGGATGAGATGTGAGAGAAACTCCATCAACTTTTCCCGAATTCACCATTTTCTTTAGACTATCGTAATTCATGTGCCCTAATCTCTTATGCCACAACTCATTATCAGATTCCACACTGAAGTAGAGAACATCATTTTCCTTATATTCAGCCATGTCCATCTGGTACATTTTGCTCGCATCTCTAGTTCTTCTTACTGCGACTTTCCATTTCTTGTTAACAACCTGTCTCCCTCTTTTCAGAACAACCTCAAAGCCTTTGCTCTCCACTAATGATGTAGAAAAAACATTGTGAAGGGTTCTCTCTAGCGAATTTCCCCCCACATCTACCATCAATGATACATCACCTGAGCTGAGGTTTGAACACTCATGCCGCAAACATAGTAGATACTCTTTGGAGATGTTTGCTACAGATTCGTAAAAGCCGCATTGTTCCAACACATGTGGGCAGACGCTCCCGTGTCCATGATTCATCCTACATCCTTTGGAATCTCCATGGCAGCCGCCATAGCAAATAAATCCGCCTCCTCCTGCTCATTAAAGCTGAGAGACTCATCTGCATCAATTGCAGAAGCTGAAAAAAGAGCATTTCCACGGGAAGGATTTCTCGAAAAACCTCTGTGATACTAGCTCTGTTGCCAACCTGGCCTGTATAAACCTGTCTCAATAGCCTTCTTCAATTTAGGACAGTACTTGTATCCATGACCCTTCTCAAAAAATAAGAAACAAATAGTAGTAGATGGCCTATTCTGCCTTTGATTAAACTGATTCTGATTCTGGTTAAACTGATTCCTATTCTGATTAAACTGATTACTTTTGTCAAAGTCTGTTGCAAATGCTTCAACCTTTCCTTCTCCCTCAAGGAGTTTAGCATTTGTTTCTTCCTCCAATATAAAATTATACGCTAATTGAAATGACCAGCTAGCTTTATCATGGCTTTTTAATAGAACAGACACACCCTTCATGCTACTACCCTTCATGATTCTAAGGAGACCTCTAATAAGCAAAGCTGCCTGTTGAAACTCAGGAAATGATCCCCCAGCAGAAGAGTGAGCATCAATGAGCGCGTGAAAAATGTCACAATACTCAACCATTTTTCCCCTCGTGTATTTGTATCCCCAAATTATTCCAGCCACCAAGAGCTCCTCGTGAACATTCGCTTTCTCAAAAGCGGATTTGAGTGATGTCCATATCTCCCTCGCCTTCTTCATTTTCAGTTGAGACATGACCAAATTTTTTTGAAATACAAAAAATTATATTTTTCATTGCCATTTAATTTTTCTTCGCCCAAGCTGGATCTGTTTCATCAAGGGAACCATCCAAGACCCCCAACAAGTCAGCAGTTTCAAACGACGATTCAACCATTGCCGCCCAGTAGGCATACTTTTGGCCGTTGAAGATAGAACTTCTTGACGAAAGGCCCATAACATGTTGTTCTACAACCACCGTTGCAGGTAGAGAACCAGCAGTAGTAGTGGAAGTAGACATAAAAAACAACAGAAACTATCAAAGTACCTACTCAATAGCCAACTTAGATCTGAAACAAAATATGACTCAGAAAGCCAATATGCTTCAAATGATTCAAAATACAGTAAACTGACAATTCCCAAAATTGCAGGCCAAATGACTCAGTAAACTATAAGATATGATGTCTGGAGTTTCCAAAAAACTACCCTTAGAAAATCATATTCCCAAAACTGGAAGCTACAAAATTGGCTAAGTTATATACTCACAGTGTGTATCTACTGATCTACACTAATTCAGGTGACCGTTACTACTGTTTTTATCCTGACTAACGACAAAGCATCCTACCCCTACGTCACTGTACCTAAAAACCCTAATTACTATTTTCTAAAAAATTGATTAATGGAACACTATTTTTTATCACACTAAACTACAAACTAATGTTATTGAGATACTTACAGACATTGAACCGTACACAAAACGTTCTAACCGTACACAAAACGTTCCAAATGCTTAGTCAACGGTAACTGCTAAAGTCCTGCCGAATGTGGTCGTGTAGTACGAAGCACCTGAGTGCTTCGTCACTTGTGGTCCCACGCGAATCACGCTTGTGGTCCTTTGTGAATCATACTTGTGGTCCCAGGTGAATCGCGTCCGTTGGAACAAATTCAATCAACGATGGTACCATCGAGCTCTACCATACGTTTCCGGAATACTCGGGACAGATCCTGTTCGTCCGATCATGTGAATCGCATCGTCAACTTTTTGACACGTATGGCTGACTGTCGGCGCTACTCCAAAAACCAACATACATTCTTTCGCCGACACGTGTCCCTGCAAAAGTACGATACACTCTACTGTACCTTTTGCTATTGTAACCTTATTTAAGGTAAGTATTACAGTAGACTACTAGGAAAAACATCCTAAGTTTTTTTTACCCCTATTGACTGAAATAAAGATTTATTAATTACAACACACTAGGCCTCCTTGACAAAGCATTTGTCGGGTTTGTCTTGCTGTTTGTATTCGATAGTTAACTTTTTGATCATGCATTTTGTTTGGTGATGCGGCGTCTTTTTTCCTTGCATCCTCGCGTCGCTCATGCGATGATTGCGATACTTGCTCTGTCATTGGCGCAGCGACGCCAGGCCTTCTTCACAAAGCATCTGTCGGGTTTGTCTTGCCCGGTTTGTATTCGATAGTTAACTCTTGTCCGAAGGTCTGAAGAAAGGTCATCTATCTGACCGTTTTCTTTGACAACTTGGGTTGCGTTTGGAGATACTCTAAAGTGTGGTGATATATGATTATAGTGATCCGCTTCCCTTGAACCTAGCACTTTCAGACTTCCAACGCATTAATGATCGTTATTGTATCTTTCTCATGTGTGGCCCAATTAAGTTTCGCTGCCTTGAGCTTCCGACTATCATAGGCAATAGGTTGTAGGCCTTTTCCATGATCTTGCATAAGGATTGCTCAAATAGCCGTATCAATGGCGTTGGTAATTATTGTCCAAGGTAACTTGGAGACGGGAACAGCTAACACAGGGGCGGTAACCAAGCGTTCTTTTAGCGTGTCAAAAGTTGCCTTTTGCGTCGTTTTTCACTCATAGGGTACGTCATTCTTGAGTAGGTCTGTTAGGGGTGTAGCATTTTTTGCGAAACCTTTTACGAATCAGCAATAGTAAGAACATAATCCAAGAAAGTTGCATAACTCCGTAACATCGATCGGCTGCGGCCACTCCTTAACTGCTCTAGTTTTATTCGATCCAATGCGATCCCATCCCGGCTCACCACATGACCTAAAAACTCAATTTTCTCCTTTAAAAAGTCACATTTACTCGTCTTTGCGTACAACTTGTTTTCCCAAAGGACTTGTAAGACTGTTCGCAGGTGCTCCACATGATCTTCCAACGTCTTGCTATACACCTGGATGTCGTCCAAAAAAACTATTGCAAAAGCGTCTAAATATTGCCGAAAGATAGAATTCATCAAGTGCATAAAGGTTGGCGGCGCGTTGGTCAATCCGAATGGCATAACCAGATATTGTAAATGACTGTACCGAGTCCAAAATGCAGTATTTTCCACATCTTACTCCGCAATTCTAATTAGGTGATAACCGCTTCATAAGTCTATCTTCAAAAAATATTTGGCTTCTCTTAACCGATCTAACAATTCATCTATCCTTAGTAGAGGGTACCCATTTTTAACCGTCAACTTGTTTTGCTCTTGGTAGTCCACACACATACGTAAACCTCCATCTTTCTTATTCACAAAGAGGACGGGGGCTCCATATGGTGACTTGCTTGGTTCAATTGCTCCGGCTTCCACCAACCCCGCATGCTGCTTTTTGAGTTCATCTAATTCGGTGTAACTCATTTTACACATCCGATTAGCCGAGGGTAAAGCTCCGGAAACCAGCTCTATCTTGTGATCTACGTCGCGCTTTGGAGGTAATCCTTCCGGGAGCTTCGGGGGAAAGACATCAACATACTCCTCGAGAAGCTTTGTCACGACTTTCGGCGCCTCTACAAAAGTCTTTTCTGAGTTGTCACCTCTTTTTGAGTCAAAGTCGAGATCTTTCTTACTCCATTCCTCCGAAATCCCCTCTTTCGTTTCCTCCACTGGTTGGAAGACCACCATTCCAACTGTCTCCCCTTTCTTGAGTGCCCTCTTAAGCTGTAAGGATGAAAGCAGGAGGCCATCTTCAAATCCTTTACCTGCCGCTCCCACATTTACCTCAAACTCTTTTTCACCGTTCTCACTCTCATGCTACCGTTTCTCCAATCGATCGTTGGGTTCCACATCCGCAGCCACGGTTTCCCTAGGATTACCTCATGGTCCCCAAGAGGTAATACATGAAATGTGTCATACCAATGGAGATTCCCCATTCGGGCTCGTAACCTTGGAGTTCGATGAGTAATCGAGAGGGAACTCCTGTCGGCCAATTCAACCGTTTGATGATTCGGAATAGCAATGAGAGGAAGTTTCAACTTTTTCACTGTCTTCTCGTTGATAAAATTCCCCGACCTGGCCGAATCCACCATAAAGCAAGTTGCGCTTGTACCGATGTGATCTTGAAAAACCAAAGGGTCACCACCCTCACCAGCTAACCTCATGGCAGTGAGCTTGCCTTTCTTAGGAACTTTCCGTTTTGGGAAATCTCTGGCCATATGGTGCGGGGACCGCAATGGAAGCACAATCCATTTTTTCGTCTCCCTTGGAGCTCCTCGGGGGACAAGTCATTGGCCTTGGCCTTAACGGTCTTATTCTTCTTCCGAATTACGTTAATTGCCCCTTTATCACTGTTTACCGCCCCGAGCTCCATGGGAGTCAGACCATCATCCCTTTGACTTCCCCCACCACTGCTCGATCCAAAATGATAGGATCTACGAAGGGTGAAGTCTACCGAATCGGTCCGTTCCGCAAACTGAATAGTTGTCGAGATGCTAGGAGTCACAATTTCCCGCGCGAGCCAGTGTTCCACATCCCTCCGGATGGAGGCCTTGAGCCCTTTCAGGTAATGATCTACAGCTTCATCCTCTGTCATCGTAGGGATTTGAACTTTGCACTCCAAGAACCGCTGCGTTTACTCCAAAACCGAAGCACGTTGCTTCAAAACCGAAATTTTATCCCTCGCAGCCTTGATCGTATTCACGGGTTGCCATGATTCTTAGAGGAGTTGAATGAAACTGGACCACTCAGCGGGTATCTCCTCGCTTTCTACAAAGGTCCTCCACCATACTTCTGGTGCCCCTTTAAGCATACCACCCGCGTAGTGAATCTTTTCATGATCCTTTAGGCTCGGAAAATTATCGAGGTAATTCGCCACGGAAAATAACCACGCATGGAGATTCTTGTGCTGGGTCGGGTCAAACTCGTCGGGAAGTCTGAGCTTTAGTTTCCTCAAGTCTCTCTCCGTGCCTTTGTGAGTTCTTTCACTAAGACGAGATTCCAAGGTTGCGACGGTGTCACTCACTTGAGCATTCTGTAATTTGACGTTTTATAACTCCCAAAGAACCCGCTCCAACATATCCGTTGTGGACACGCCATGACCTTCCATACTGTTGAGTCACGAGGAAACGCTCTGATACTAGTGTAAAAGAGGCAGAATAATAACTCAACACTCACAATGCACAGCGGAATAACCTCAACTATTCCCTCGTAGCAACAACAACGGCACACAACATTCACAAAAAAAGATGGAGCTTTATTAACCGGAAAGAGATTTCAGGATTGAAAGCACGTTGCGAAGGTTTATTCAAGAGTCTGCTGTTGACTAGGTCTACTGCATATTTAAACTAATATGTTGCTAGTCAACTTGGTACTAAACTTATGTACACGTGGGCCTTCTCGGTAAACCATGATCTATCCAAACTATCTTGTAGAACAATGTAGTCCGATCTACATTTTGCGACGTTGTTATACTGCTACGCTGCATTGCTATACTGCTATGTTGCGTTGCTATGCTGGTATGCTGCGCTAATCTAGCATCGGAGCTGTGCTGCTCTAGAATCGGAACTGCAGCATCCTATACTGTACATAACTCTGTAGCCCTGTTACACCTGTGGAAATTTACATTTTTTTTTTAAATGCCTCGATATATCGAAGATAGAATAAATTGGCGATTTATCAGAGATATATTGCAATTTTTTGATTTTCAATATATCGAAGCGATATATCGATTATCGGGTACCTGAAATTCGATATATCTCGAAAATCGGCAAACGGTCCTTGATACCCAACACTATAGCGTGAATCGTTATTAGCCTTATGTACGCTATATCTCCACCCGAAAATTTTAACATTGATACCTTAAATAAACTAAATTACACTATTTAAAGACGTGGACCATAATCTGCCATGTCTCTTTACACTAAATTAGAATGAATGACGCTAATTTTTTCTTTGCACTAATAATTTCTATATGTTTATAAGGATTCTAGGTGTAGCTTTAATACATATGCAATACTTGTACTTGCAGTACTTGTACATGAAATACTTGTGCGATATTTGCTGTGGATACTTCGAAACAAGCTGAAAAGGTTTCAAAAATGGAGGCGTCAGTTCGCGCGAAATCTTGGTTTATATTGTACTATTGTCTAAATGGCCCGGTTGAGATACCTTACCTTATTGTACCGTATCGTAACGCATGTGCCGTGGTACTGCACCCAGTGGGATAAATGTTGAAAATAAATAAAAAGGTTTAATAAAAGTATTTTCTAGGTCCAAATAGATAAAGACAAAAGAGAGCAAAAACAATTTGCCTCCACCTCTCTCTCTATCCCTGAAATTTTATAGGCTCCATTGCCACACAAAATTGTCATATCAAAAGATGCTAATCTAGATAGTGCCGAATCCAAGTTTATATAAACCCAAATGATTGACCCCTTGGCAATCAAAACCCCATTACAGCTTCACCCTTGTGAAACAAGACTTTCTGTGTGCTCAGTTCCACCACATAATACAAAGTTAGAATATGAGATTTGGACAAACTCCCCCACTTTGCATTTCCCTTAGAAATGCAACCACCCAGGCAGGCAAAAACTTTGACCGACTACACTCCAGTGTAGCTTGGACTCCCCTGAGTCCGCAACAAAAAAAATCACTGAAAATGGTCAACAGAATTAATAGTTATGGCTGGCCAAAGTTTACCATTTATAAAAGGTGCTCTCTAGGAGAGGCAGCTACCTACAAGAAATATTCTAAGTCCTAAAACCCCTCTCTAAGCCCCATAGAACTAAAGTACGAACCAATGACAAGATTGTAAAGTACATAAGGTACAGGTGTCGGTGTACCTTTTGTACGACCATCCTACGACATGGCCAAAAACAAACACGTGTCTTATCCGGACTTGTTCTTTTAATTCCCGGAATTCGTGCTACCAAATATTATATCTCTACGTGGCTCTTGGTCATGCCACGTCTAAAAAACGATACCGTACAAGAAAGTACAAGTGCCGTAGTGCTTTCTGTACATACATTGACTGAAATCGCCATAATGCGACATTTGTCACTTTCGGATTTGTTTTCTTCTGTTCGAGATCCATAAGCCCGTATGATGTTGCTACATATCATTTGGAGTGGCGGTGTCTACAAACTGCCAAATTGTCCTTTCCGCGATGTCGCCGCTAACCATGGCCGTCCGATTTACATCGTCATTTAAAACGGACCGTCGAAATATATGACCGTACAATTTATTTCGTGCGGTGCTAAAAGTACAACTGTTTCTATGCCCTATATACCAAAATCGAGTAAAATGGAAAACCCTACGTGTAACTATGTAAATATCTATCAAACCCTACATGTCCTAGCACTAGTCTTAGACTACATGGACAAAATTAACGGCTACGGGATGTTTTACAGACGGTAGGTACCAGGATCAATTCCTGGGTTTGTCAAATACCTTTTTAGTAAACATACCTATTATCTACTCTTGTCTCTCTAGAGAGCTTAGGCAGCCATGGCTCTAGCTCCCTCTCCAGCCTTCAGTGACTACAACAAGTGTGGGGGCTTGGAGAAAGAGTTTAGAGGCAGACTGCCTTTGCTACTCTTCTATCCTAAAACAGACCTAGAAAATACATAAATATCAACAATCCCCTATACTTGTTGTAGTCACTGAAGGAGAGAGAGAGAGAGAGAGTAGTGGAGCCATGGGTGCCTCAGCTCCACCTATGTCGGACTAAAGAGTGGCCTAAGTCACTCTCAACAAAAGGTTTGTCAAAGTTTAATCTTATGTCAATATGTTTAGCTTTGACATGATGTTTTGGATTGGCTGTAATTGCAATGGCAACCTCATTATCACAAAAAACCTCATGCACTCCCTCCTTCATATACCCCAGTTCTTGCAATAAGGACTTGACCCACATTAATTCTTTCACAGTTGAACAAGAGGCCATATACTCAGCCTCCATAGTAGACTAAGCAACCACCTTTTGTTGCTTACTGCTCCAACAGCAAGCACCTTCCCCACAAATAATACAAATCCAAAAGTGCAACTTCTCATAGGTGCATCCCCATAAATGGCATCACCCCAAGTAGTGATGTCAGTGTGCTCCCCTCCCAAATGCAAACATAACTCTCTGGCTTCCACTAGATATCTCATGACTCTCTTGGTTGCCTCCTAGTCTCTCTTCCTAAGATCATTAAGACTACTACGGAGTACTCCAATTGCTGCCACTATGTCCGGCCTAGTACAATTCATGAAATAGATCAAACTTCCTACGACCTGTCTATAAGGAATAGATTTCATAAACTCTCTCTCCTATGGACTCATCTGATCATCTAAGATTATCCCTTCTCCTTCTACACTCCCGTCACTTACTTTGTTCAAGTCCATGGGAGTGGTACAACTATTTGCTTTCTCCGTCTGGAATTGCTCAAGCATATTTCCTATTGATTCTGTCTTAGTGAGTCTAATGATCCTTTTCCCCCTAACTCTTTCCATTTGAATTCCCAAATATATATCTTGCCTCCCCTAAATCCTTCATGTCAAATCTGCTTCTAAGATCTTTTTTAAACTTATTGATCTTTTCCAAAAACTTACTTAACCCCAGCAGATCATCCATATAGATTGCAGTAAAGATCAAACCATCCTCATCTTCAAACATATAGATAGAATGGTCAGAACTGATCGGGATATATCCCAGAACAGTAAGAAACTCATCTAGTTACTAATTCCACAATCGGGGAGCTTGCATAAATCATATGAGGACTTTATGAGCGTGCACACTTTGCTCTCTTCCCCATTCTCCACAAACCCCTCCGGTTGCCTCATGAAGATTTCTTCCTCTAACTCACCATTGAGGAAGGCGGTCTTAATGTCCATCTGATGTATCTCCATGTTTCCCAATGCTACTGGACTGAGGAGAATCCTTACTTATGGGAACTGAACAACTCAAGCAAACGTCTCCTCATAGTCAATCCCCTCCTTTTGGGTGAACCCATTTGCTACCAAAGGAGTCTTATATCTTTCAATCGTATTATTTGGGTTCAGTATTAGTTTAAATACCCATTTACAGCCAATAGGTTTCCTGTCTAGAGGACATTCTGCTAGCTCCCAAGTATTTGCTTCTATGATGGAAGCCATCTCATCATTTAAGGCTCTAATCCATATGTCCTTTTCTGAGCAGTTCACTGCCTCCAAGTATGACTGAGGCTCATCAGGATGGGATAGCTTAGTTACCTTACGAGCAGCTTGTTTCTCTTCTATCGTTTTCCTGCTCCTTCCTCCCTCAAACTTTGAAGCTAAAATAGAGGGATGTCTTTGGTTTCTCCTTACTATCTCATGGTCTCCCCTATAAATGGAAGTAGGGTTCGGTTCCTCCACTTCTGTCTCCTCGAAGTCCATAGGAATATGTGAGGTATTCGGTAGCTCTCATATCTTGGATCTCCCCTGAATTTGCAATCATTATCTCACCCATATCTCTTTCGGGAAAGACAGAGTTCTCTTCACTTTCGGACTAAAACATGATTTTTATCTTTTTGGTATATTTGAAGGGGTCAATTAACTTTCCTTCATTTATGACAACTAGGTGTTTGACAAAAATGATATTTTACTTGCTAAGTCATAGACTCTATATCCCTTGACATCCTCATCATATCCCACAAAATATCCAGGTTTTCACTTAGCATCAAGATTCCAGTTTTTCTTATCCGTATCTAGAATGTAAACTTTTCTATCGAATACTTTAAGGTGAGAGATATGAGGTTTCCTTCCAACCCATCTCTCATAAGGTGTCATACCTTTGACTGCTGAGGTAACGACTCTATTCTTAATGTAGTTGGCAGAGTTCATGGCTTCTACCTAAAATCTCTTTCCTATTTTCTTGTCAGCCAACATACTACATACACTATCTCTTAGTGTTCGGTTTAACCTCTCAGCTACCCTATTTTGTTCTGATTATGTGGTACAGTTTTCTGGTGCTAGACTCCCTCATCTCTCAAGTATTCCTCAAACTAGATAGAGGTATATTCTTCCCCATTATCACTACTTATCCTCTTCATGGGGGTTCCATGCAACTTCTCACTTTAGGTTTTCTATTTTTTGAAGGATGTTGGTGTTTCAGACTTTGTTTTAAGGAAGTAGACTCTAGAATATCTGGACCAGTCATCAGTAATTGTCAACATAAACCTCTTCCCTCCAACTGAGGGTACCCTTGTTGGTCCCCAGATATCTGTGTGGATTAAATCTAGTACCTTTTCTCCCTAATATGTACTGGCTTTCGGGAAAAGAAGTCTGTGAGTTTAACCTTGGGCATAGCCACTACAATCATCCATCATTTCATTATCACTAAACTGAATGCCTTCTACTACACCAAGCTTCTTCATTTCCCTCAACCTATCAAGATGCACATGCCTAAACCGCTTATGCCAAATCATCAACTTTGGGACACCAATATTGTAATCACTTTTCTTTTCATTACTCAAGTTAAGCCTAGGGTTTTTTAGGGTTTTATAGGCTTTTTTAGGGTTTTTTTACGGTTTTTTAGGGTTTTTTAGGGTTTTTTTGGGTTTTAAAAGACTCCCTTCAAGTGAAGGTATCAAACTCTTTGTCATCTAACACAGATGTAGAGATAAGATTTTTACTCAGTTGAGGAATATAGAGCACATCTGAGAAAGTGAGTATATAAGTCTTACCCTCCACTAAGACTTTCAGATCTACTGATCCCACTAGATCTGTAGTAACCACTCTCCCATCCCCATACTCTATTTCTATAGTAGGGATTTTCCTTAGCTTAGTATAGAGGTCCTTATCACGGCACATATGCACGGGCACACCTGAGTCGATGATCCATCCTTCCTATGGAGCTTCCCGATTGCTCCAAGGGCACACTTCTGTCTCTGAGGGATCTCCTTCTACTCCAGACTCTCGTCAAGAAAAGCTCCCCATCCTCCTCAGAAGACTCGTTCTCGGTTTCTCTTGTCATTTTTGTGACCACAAGTGCCTTTTTCTTCCCTCCGAAAGAACCCCCTCCATGGTTCTCTTAGAGCCTCAGCTCCGACAGTTTAACACAATCCGCGATAAAGTGTCCCGACTTTTTGCAAAATTGACAAAGGCCCTTTGGGGGCCTCGATCCTCCAAGTTGAACTCTTTCTCCTTTGTATGCCTTTTTCCGTGTCTCCACATGTCCCCTCTGGCGGCTAGAGCTTGAACGCTCTTTCTCCCTCTTTTGATCTCAATCGTGTTCTCCTACACAAGCATCCTGTTGACCACTGTATTCCACTTCCATGAACTATCAGTAATTTCTTGTACTCCATACACTATATTCTGATACTCGTCGGGTAACTTCACGATGAGAGTGTTAACTTTCATTTTCATTGTACCTGTCCATCCGGCACTCTCCATCTCCATATACAAACAAGAAAGAGCATTACAGTAGTCTAACATCTTTCCCCCTTTTTAAGTATAATTTCCCACTTTTTGCTCTGCCAACTAGAGCTCTTGAATCGTACCAGCTCTATAGATCATTATCAAACTCACCCACAACTCCTCGGTCTTGTAAACGCGAAGATGGGGAGTTGCCAAAACTTGAGTGAGGTGTCTCAGATTGAAGATCTTGGCAGCCATGTTGGTGTCTTCCCGCATTTGAGTGTCAGTCTCCACGGTCTTTACGAACGCCGCTCCGGGTGTTGTGGGAAAAGGAGAAATAGGAGTAAGAGATGTCTCCTTTTCTTTCCCCTTTTCAGACACACTGCTGTCCCCATCATCTGCCTCCTCTATTGTAGCAGATGTTGCTACAGAAAACCTTATTCCACCAATACCTGGTGGGGTTCCCTAAGGTGGACGTTTTACTTGTCCACTAACAATACCCCAGTATCGTTTTTCACACAGAGCCCCTGTCTTCATGGCTTCCCAATAGATAAACCATGATCCAAGGAAGATGGGCACCTTAGAGGGTGGGCCCATAACCTGCAATTCTGTGTCCTCAATTGGACTACAGAATTCAAGAAGCCTCTAGATAGTTGTTAACTAACCCACTTCATGTGGCAACCACTCTTGCTCAAGCAAACAAGTTGACAATATGACTGCACCCCTATGTAGCTTGGACACCCTTGAGTCCATTGGAAAAATAATCACTGAAAACGCCCAACCATGCGATAAGTTATAGGGTGGCAAAAATGCCAATTTTATACAAACTCTCAAAGAGAGAGAGGACTATCTACCAGATTTTTCTAAGTCCTAGTTCCCTCTCACAACCCTTATCTACTGATTGTACGAACCAATTATATCACTGTACAGTACAAGACAGTACTAGTGCCGATGTACTTTCTGTACGGCCTCTGTACAACAATGCCATTGAGCGGATGCGTGTCCACTTTTCACTCGTCCGTACGTTCCTCGTAATTCCCACGACCAAAACGTTATCTCTCCACGTGGCGCTAGGTCATGCCACGTCACAAAACGCCAAAGTGACCATTCCGGTATCTCGGCGATGATGTGCGCCGTTGGATAAAAGTCGGCATTTAATCTAGACCGTCAAAACAAATGTCCGATTCATTTGTTTAGTGCCGTATTATGTTCGCATTGTATATAGCTAGTTCTATGTCTTTTCATTTGTATTTCCATTAATCGGTTTATAAATTGTAACATAGTTTAATTATTAATCATACCCTATATACTTTAACAAACTTCTACGAAAAATCGGTTAGAGTTGACAGCTACGCCTCGCTCTGCCGGTTAGGGGATTCGAGTCTTGCCAAACTCAACCTTTTGTTAAGAGTGACATAAGTCACTCTTCTGTCATGCTTATTAGGCTGAGGCAGCTTTGCTTCCCTTCTCTCTCTCAACTTCTCAGTGACTGCAACAAGTTTGAGAGTTGGAGAGAGAAGTTAGAGATAGACTGCCTCGGCTTCTTTCTATTTCTATTTAGACCTAGAAAATACTAATAAATCCATTAGTTTCTACACTATTGTAACATAGTTTAAATATTTATCAAACCCTATATTCTCTAGCGAACTGTTGAAAATCACTAGATTTTTAGGATATTTTCTAGGTCTAAAATAAAATAAAAGAGGAAGCAGCCTGCTTTCATCTTTCCTCTCTATCCCCCATACTTGTCGTAGTCACTGAAGGAGAGAGAGAGAGAAGGGAAGCAAAGCTGCCTCAGCCTAATAAGCATGACAGAAGAGTGACTTATGTCACTCTTAACAAAAGGTTGAGTTTGGCAAGACTCGAATCCCCTAACCGGCAGAGCGAGGCGTAGCTGTCAACTCTAACCGATTTTTCGTAGAAGTTTGTTAAAGTATATAGGGTATGATTAATAATTAAACTATGTTACAATTTATAAACCGATTAATGGAAATACAAATGAAAAGACATAGAACTAGCTATATACAATGCGAACATAATACGGCACTAAACAAATGAATCGGACATTTGTTTTGACGGTCTAGATTAAATGCCGACTTTTATCCAACGGCGCACATCATCGCCGAGATACCGGAATGGTCACTTTGGCGTTTTGTGACGTGGCATGACCTAGCGCCACGTGGAGAGATAACGTTTTGGTCGTGGGAATTACGAGGAACGTACGGACGAGTGAAAAGTGGACACGCATCCGCTCAATGGCATTGTTGTACAGAGGCCGTACAGAAAGTACATCGGCACTAGTACTGTCTTGTACTGTACAGTGATATAATTGGTTCGTACAATCAGTAGATAAGGGTTGTGAGAGGGAACTAGGACTTAGAAAAATCTGGTAGATAGTCCTCTCTCTCTTTGAGAGTTTGTATAAAATTGGCATTTTTGCCACCCTATAACTTATCGCATGGTTGGGCGTTTTCAGTGATTATTTTTCCAATGGACTCAAGGGTGTCCAAGCTACATAGGGGTGCAGTCATATTGTCAACTTGTTTGCTTGAGCAAGAGTGGTTGCCACATGAAGTGGGTTAGTTAACAACTATCTAGAGGCTTCTTGAATTCTGTAGTCCAATTGAGGACACAGAATTGCAGGTTATGGGCCCACCCTCTAAGGTGCCCATCTTCCTTGGATCATGGTTTATCTATTGGGAAGCCATGAAGACAGGGGCTCTGTGTGAAAAACGATACTGGGGTATTGTTAGTGGACAAGTAAAACGTCCACCTTAGGGAACCCCACCAGGTATTGGTGGAATAAGGTTTTCTGTAGCAACATCTGCTACAATAGAAGAGGCAGATGATGGGGACAGCAGTGTGTCTGAAAAGGGGAAAGAAAAGGAGACATCTCTTACTCCTATTTCTCCTTTTCCCACAACACCCGGAGCGGCGTTCGTAAAGACCGTGGAGACCGACACTCAAATGCGGGAAGACACCAACATGGCTGCCAAGATCTTCAATCTGAGACACCTCACTCAAGCTTTGGCAACTCCCCATCTTCGCGTTTACAAGACCGAGGAGTTGTGGGTGAGTTTGATAAAGATCTATAGAGCTGGTACGATTCAAGAGCTCTAGTTGGCAGAGCAAAAGTTGGGAAATTATACTTACAAAGGGGGAAAGATGTTAGACTACTGTAATGCTCTTTCTTGTTTGTATATGGAGATGGAGAGTGCCGGATGGACAGGTACAATGAAAATGAAAGTTAACACTCTCATCGTGAAGTTACCCGACGAGTATCAGAATACAGTGTATGGAGTACAAGAAATTACTGATAGTTCATGGAAGTGGAATACAGTGGTCAACAGGATGCTTGTGTAGGAGAACACGATTGAGATCAAAAGAGGGAGAAAGAGCGTTCAAGCTCTAGCCGCCAGAGGGGACATGTGGAGACACGGAAAAAGGCATACAAAGGAGAAAGAGTTCAACTTGGAGGATCGAGGCCCCCAAAGGGCCTTTGTCAATTTTGCAAAAAGCCGGGACACTTTATCGCGGATTGTGTTAAACTGTCGGAGCTGAGGCTCTAAGAGAACCATGGAGGGGGTTCTTTCAAAGGGAAGAAAAAGGCACTTGTGGTCACAAAAATGACAAGAGAAACCAAGAACGAGTCTTCTGAGGAGGATGGGGAGCTTTTCTTGACGAGAGTCTGGAGGAGAAGGAGATCCCTCAGAGACAGAAGTGTGCCCTTGGAGCAATCGGGAAGCTCCATAGGAAGGATAGATCATCGACTCAGGTGTGCCCGTGCATATGTGCCGTGATAAGGACCTCTATACTAAGCTAAGGAAAATCCCTACTATAGAAATAGAGTATGGGGATGGGAGAGTGGTTACTACAGATCTAGTGGGATCAGTAGATCTGAAAGTCTTAGTGGAGGGTAAGACTTATATACTCACTTTCTCAGATGTGCTCTATATTCCTCAACTGAGTAAAAATCTTATCTCTACATCTGTGTTAGATGACAAAGAGTTTGATACCTTCACTTGAAGGGAGTCTTTTAAAACCCAAAAAAAACCCTAAAAATCCCTAAAAAACCCTAAAAAAAGCCTATAAAACCCTAAAAAACCCTAGGCTTAACTTGAGTAATGAAAAGAAAAGTGATTACAATATTGGTGTCCCAAAGTTGATGATTTGGCATAAGGGGTTTAGGCATGTGCATCTTGATAGGTTGAGGGAAATGAAGAAGCTTGGTGTAGAAGAAGGCATTCAGTTAAGTGATAATGAAATGATGGATGATTGCAGTGGCTATGCCCAAGGTTAAACTCACAGACTTCTTTTCCCGAAAGCCAGTACATATTAGGGAGAAAAGGTACTAGATTTAATCCACACAGATATCTGGGGACCAACAAGGGTACCCTCAGTTGGAGGGAAGAGGTTTATGTTGACAATTACTGATGACTGGTCCAGATATTCTAGAGTCTACTTCCTTAAAACAAAGTCTGAAACACCAACATCCTTCAAAAAATAGAAAACCTAAAGTGAGAAGTTGCATGGAACCCCCATGAAGAGGATAAGTAGTGATAATGGGGGAGAATATACCTCTATCTAGTTTGAGGAATACTTGAGAGATGAGGGAGTTCAGCACCAGAAAACTGTACCACATAATCAAAACAAAATGGGATAGCTGAGAGGTTAAACCTAACACTAGGAGATAGTGTATGTAGTATGTTGGCTGACAATAAAATAGGAAAGAGATTTTGGGTAGAAGCCATGAACTCTGCCAACTACATTAAGAATAGAGTTGTTACCTTAGCTGTCAAAGGTATGACACCTTATGAGAGATGGGTTAGAAGGAAACCTCATATCTCCCACCTTAAAGTATTCAATAGGCAAGTTTGCATTCTAGATACGGATAAGAAAAACTGGAAACTTCATGCTAAGTGAAATCCCGGATATTTTGTGGGATATGATGAGGATGTCAAAGGATATAGAGTCTATTACTTAGGAAAGCAAGATATCATTTTGGTCAAACACCTAGTTGTCATGGTTGAAGGAAAGTCAATTGACCGCTTCAAATACACTAAGAAGATAAGAATCCGGTTTGAGTTCGAAAGTGAGGAAAACTTTGTTTTTCCCGAAAAGGACATCACTGAGACAGTGATTCCACATTCAGGAGAGATGTAAGATACACGAGCGTTACTAGATACCTCACATATTCTTATGGAATTCGAGGAGACAAAAGTGGAACTGGAATCATCTTCGATGGATAGGGTAGGAAATGAGACAGTCACGAGAAACCCAAGACTTCTCTCTATTCCACCGTCTGAGTCTGAAGGGGGGAGAAAAAACAGCAAAAAGATATAAGATAAATAGGCTACTCGTAAGGTAACTAAGCTATCTCTTCTTGATGAGCCTCAATCATACTTGGAGGAAGTTAACAGCCCTGAAAAGGACAGATGGATTAGAGCCATAAATGATGAGATGGTTTCCATCATGGAAGCAAATACTTGGGAGCTAGCGGATTGTCCTCCACACAAAAAACGTATTGGTTGTAAATGGGTATTTAAACTAAAATTGAACACAGATTATACCATTGAAAGATATAAGGTTTTTTTGGTTGCAAAGGGATTCACCCAAAAGGAGGGGATTCACTATGAGGAGACATTTGCTCCAGTTGTTCGTTTCTCATCAGTTAGGATTCTCCTCATTCTAACAGCAACGGAAGACATGGAAATCCATCAGATAGATATTAAGATCGCCTTCCTCAATGGTGAGTTAGAGGAAGAAATGTTCATGCAGCAACCGAAGGGGTTTGTGGAGGCTAGGGAAGAGAGCAAAGTCTGCATACTTATAAAGTCCTTATATGGACTTAAGCAGGCTCTCTGACATTGGAATAAAAAACTAGATGAGTTTCTCACTGGTGTGGAATAAATTAACATCAGTTCTGACCATTGTATCTATATGTTTAAAGATGAGGATGGTTTGATCTTTATTGCAATTTATGTGGATGATCTGCTACTGTTAAGTAAGTCTTTGGAAAAGATCAATAAATTAAAGAAAGATCTTAGAAGCAGATATGATATGAAAGATTTAGTGGAAGCAAGAAATATTTTGAGAATTCAAACGGACAGAGATAGGGGGAAAAGGATGATTGGACTCACTCAAAAAGAATCAATAGGTAATATGTTTGAAAAATTCCACATGGAGAAAGCAAACAGTTGTACCACTCCCATAGACTTGAAGAAAGCAAGTGATGGGAGTGTAGAAGGAGGAGTGACAATCTTAGATGATCGGATGAGTCTAGAAGAGAGAGAATTTATGAGATCTATTCCTTATAGACAGGTCGTAGGTAGTTTGATCTACTTTATGAACTGTACAAGGTCGGACATAGCGGCAGCAGTAGAAGTTCTCAGTAGGAGTCTTAACGATCCTAGGAAGAGAGTTTGGGAGGCAGCCAAGAGAGTCATGAGATATTTGGTGGGAACCAGAGAGTTATGGTTGCATTTGGGAGGGGAGCACACTGATATCACTACTAAGAGTGATGCCAGTTACAGGGATGCACCTATGAGAAGATGCACTTCTGGGTATGTGTTTTATGTGGGGGAAGGTGCTTGCTGTTGGAGTAGCATACAACAAAAGGTGGTTGCTCATTCTACTATGGAGACTGAGTATATGGCCTCTTCTTCTGCTGTGAAAGAGTAGATGTTGGTTAAGTCATTGCTGCAAGAACTGGGGTATATGAAAGAGGGAGTGAATGAAATTTTTTGTGATAACAAAGTTGCAATTGCAATTGCAACCAATCCAAAACGTAATTTCAAAGCTAAACATATTAACATCGGGTTGAGCTTCGTAACAGAAAAAGTTGAAAATAAAATTGTAAATCTTGTGTATAGATCTGATGAAGAAATGGTGGCTGACTTGATGACCAAACTTGTACCCTCTCCCAAATTAAAATATTGTAGAGAAAAATGCGAGTTGAAAGAAAAATCAAAACTAGACTAGAAAATACAGGGAGTGTTGAAAATAACTAAAAATGCTTAATATAAGTATTAACTACGTTTAAATAGATAAATAGAAAAGAGAGCGAAAGCAGTCTGCCTTCATCTCTCTCTCCATCCCCTATACTTGTTGTAGTAATTGAAAGAGAGAGAGAGAGAGAGTAGTTAAGCCATGGCTGCCTCAGCTCCACTTGTGTAGGACTAAAGAGTGACGTAAGTCACTCTCAACAAAAGGTTGAGTGTGGCAGGACTTGAACCTCCGACCTGTAGAGCATGGCGTAGCCGTTCGCTCTAACCAGTCTGTCGTAAAAGTTTGCTAGAGTATATAGGGTTTGATAAATATTTAAATTGTGTTACAATAGCTATTCTAATTAACAAAAATACAAATATAGATACATGGAATGAGTTAAATACAGTACAACTATGATTCTGCACGAAACAAATAAATCAGACATTTGTTTCAACAGTTGAGATCAAATACTAAATTCTATCCAACATAGCACATCATCGCCGAGATCCAAGAATGGTCAGTTTGGCATTGTGTGACGTGGCATGACCAAGCGCCACGTGGAGAGAAAACATTCGGTCGCGGGAATTCCGAGGATCGTATGAACGAGTGAAAAGTGGACGTGCGTCCGCTTAATGGCCTTGTCGTACAAAGGCCGTACAAAAAGAACATCGGCAGTAGTACTTTCTTATACTATATAGTCTTCTAATTGGTTCGTACAGTCAGTAGATAAGGGTTGTGATAGGGAACTAAGACTTAGAAAAATCTGGTAGATGGTATTCTCTCTCTTTGAGAGTTTGTATAAAATTGGCATCTTTGACACCCTATAACTTATCGCTTGGTTGGGCGTTTTCAGAGATTTTTGTTTTTACGGACTCAAAGGAGTCCACGCTGCACAGGGGTGCAATCAGACTGTCAACTTGTTTGCTTGGGAAGCAGTGGTTGCCATTGTAAATGGGTTAGTTAACAACTATCTAGAGGTATCCTGAATTCTATAGTCCAATGGAGGACACATAATTGCCTTAAAATCATAAAAACACTTGTGCTCGCAACAAACGCGCAAGCCGCTAGATACTTTTTGACGTTTTTTTTACCTTGCGATAGGTAATACCTTATTAGCGTTCCTTCTTCATGACTTTTGACTTCTCGAACCTTCGGCCATGGCTACTTGATGTTATTTTCCGGCTTTCCTTTTTCTTATCTGCCACCAATTACATCGTTCAGATAATCAAAAGAAAGGATTTTCTTTGCTCTTTCTAATCATACCCACATCAAGTCTTTCCGCTCTTTTTTTTTAACCTAATCAGGCCTGTAAGATTCGGTCGCCTTTCTACTTTCCTTTTTTTCGTTTTTTCACGCCTAATTTTACATCCCTCTTCTCAGCAGAGGAAAGCTTAAATACATAATATCTTTCGAGGTGTCGCTTTCTTTCAAATTTTGCTTTTTAAATCTTTCAAATCTTCGGCTTTGCCTACCTATTGTCATTTTTCAGTTTTTTTTTTGTATCTGCCGCCAATTTTAGCGTGTAGATACTCAAGAGAAAGGATTTTCCAATACCTTTCTATTGATATCCAAATCAACTCTCTCCATTTTATATATTTCACTTGATTCGGCACGTAAACTTCAGTCGTCTTTCGACTTTTACTTTTTAGTTTTTTCACACCTATTTTCCGTCCTTTACTCAACAGTTCCTTTTTCTTGGAAATCCCTTTTTTCTTGCCATCTGTCTCGTGTCTCCTTTGCACTTCGGCCCCTAATTGTGGACAGTGGACATCTTGCTTCCCTATTTTTTACTTTTCTTTCACTTACTCGAATCTACCAAGAGGAGCTTTTCGAGCAAATTTTACACTACCACCAAACGCGCAACAGCACAAGCGCTTGCCATCCACTAGCTCTCACTCTTATGGCCCCTCACAAGAGGCATGCGTCACTCTTCCCGTCGCCGTCTTCTTCGGATCACGCTCGGCCACGTTTGATTACCTCATATGAGAAACTTAACCCTTTGTTGCCCACCTCCCAAAGAACCACTTTCCGCCTCCCCACTGTAGAGTTACCCCCACACACGGTTCCCTCCACCATTCCCAACCCTTGCACAAACACATGTGGGGATAAACATTCCCACTAGAGCACGCCACCAAAACCTTTTACAAACCCTATTTCATCATCACCTTTAAGCAAAGAGCCACCCCCTCTCAATATTGCCCCTTACCATCCACCCCATTTTCAAGAGCATTCTCCACTCTTACATCCCACCCCTCTTTCTCAACCTCCCACTTTGCCTCCACCATCAAGTATTGGTCCAACTAGGGTGCCCTGTCCTCACAGTGGAAGGCTATATGTGGCGGGTGGCGATTGTCGAGGCATTTGAAGTCTTGTCGTTTTGCTCCTAAAGGTATCTCTCCCACCGACAAAGACCAGCCTTATCCACTAATTAATCGCCAGCAACCATCTCCTATTGATTGGAAATATATTCGTCGTTGAGACGTTCTAGGGTGTTATCACTTGGGCTACCCACGCCCTCGATTGTATAATCGTATCCCGAGCAATATTCGTGATTCTGTCCAAGCGATTCTTCAATTTCCTTTAGCATTATTGGCACGACACTTACTCCTCTTATTTCCTCTTTGGGTTTTGGTTTTGCCAACAAGGGGAGGTGCGAGCGGGGCTTGTGAGACAAAGGCTTGTTGCCAACGATTTTTGAGGGGGGATTAGGAGTCATTGCAACAAGAGCACACGGATTGTGTCATCAGTCTTTCCATGTCCCCTCCCAAACGCCATGCCCCACTTCCAAGGTCTGCCGCAAGATTACATCCGGCGGTCCACCTTGTTCTTTCTAGAGAGTTTTCTCGAGCTGCTCATGCGCTTCGACCTTTCACCCCATCTCCGTCTTCAGAGGCAACAGTTGAAGCTTTGCGTTTGCTCCATCCTCCTCCTAGTGACGAGCTCATTTCTTTCAACGAGGTGCATGATCCACTCTAGTCTTTCGACTTAGAGCGAGAAGCATTTACAAAAGCTTTGATTCGGTCTCCTCATCTTTCGGCGGGAGGCCCATGAGGCATGGTTTATGAACTCCTCCGAGATGTATTTCCTCTAGAAACCCCCTCTTAAGGTTTTGACCTCCTTTTTAAAGTGGCTTTTGGGGTGGCTCGAGGGAACGTCATTCACCATGTTATGCCTCTTGTCTCTACGGCACGGCTTGTTATTTTTTCCAAACCAGCCGGCGACATTTGTCCTATTGCTATTTTAGAAGTTTTGTATCGATTAGTGGCACATGCAATGTTTATCCAACTTCAAGGAGCTTTCTTTACACCGCACCAGTTTGGAGTTGCAACTAGGGGGGTGGTGAGGCAATTGTTCATGGCCTTGAGGCTCTTCTAGACCTCCAACCGGATTGGGTGGTCCTTCAAGTGGATTTTGCCAACGCATTTAACACATTTAGCTGAAATGCTATCTTTCGAGAGTTAAGGCATGCGCCATCGCCGATTAGCCAGATTTTTCCTTTTGTGCGTGCTTTTTATTCTCGTTCAAGCCCTCTCATTTTTTCTCTTGGCGGTCCTTTTGGTGATGCTGCCACATTAGAATCTGCGACTGGCACTCGCCAGGGTGATACTTTGAGGGCACCCCTTTTTGCATTGGGTCACCTTCAAGCACTACGAGACTTTGCTACGACTTTTCCTGATTGTTTATTCCTTTCGATTGCGGATGATACGTATATTGTCGGGCCCCGAGACCAAGTTTTGTCTGCCTTCACCCATTTTGCAGAGCAACTTTCGAAAATCGGTTTATCGGTTAACCCATCTAAGTGTGTACATGTTGCCCCTAAGGCTTACCTTCCGACTACCCCGTCCCTATGGGTTTTCGAATTGCATCATCAACAGAGGGAATTAAACCTTTTATATCCCCTATTGGAGCCCCATCTTTTGTGAATTAGGTTGTTAAAGATGCTTTGTTGGAGGACCTCTCGCACACTGATGACCTTCCTAAGCTCTCCGACTCCCAAGTGGCTTTTGCAATCCTCACGCGTTGTTTTGCTCAACGTCCTCTTTATCTTGCCCGGACTGTCCCACCAACGACTCCGTTTTTGTCTTCTCTTAAAGACTTTAACAAAAAACTCTCTAGCCTACTCCACCACCTCATTGGGCATGGGATTTTTGATCGGTCGGAGGGTTCGATTGCGCGCCAACAAGCAAGTCTCCTTATTTGGAATGGCAGCTTAGGTTTGATTCCTGTGGCTATAGTTGCTTCGGCGACATATTTGGGTAGTTGGTCTTTGGTGGCACCTACCATCACCTCTCGATTTATCGTTGATGACATTCCAATTTTGGCCCAATTCGTCCCTAAGGTGGAGGAAAACCTTTTTCCTTTTCATGAGACTCTTCTCTCCGCGCGTGCGCTCTTCCCACCAGATGCAAAAAACCAGGTTCCACCCTTTCAAACTTTTATTTCCGACAACAACATTCATCTCCATTAACGTATAATTGAGCAATTGGCAACCGCTGAATTCTATAACCTTTTAAACGCGCTTTCTTCTTCTCACTCGCGTGCTCGACTATGTTCGTGTTTTGGGACAGGGGCTTGTGCATGGCTGTAAGCCACGCCGATTTTTTTGACCTTTCGTCTAACGTCCGACCAATTCACATCTGCCTTACATCTTCGTTTGGGTTTGCCTCACCGTGCACTTCTTAGGCGACCCCATTGTGTTTGTAATCAACCTATAAACTCAGACGGGATTCATATACTTTGTTGCTCTAGGGGCGGTGAAAGTACTAATTCGCAAGATTTGGTTCAGGACTCAATTGCTGCAATTGGTATCGATGCAGGCTACACCGTGAGGCGCGAAGTTTCTCATATACTACCTCCTCGCTCCCTGTCAAACGACCTTATAAGTCCTCGGGTTGACTTGGTTTTCCTTCATGGGGCTGAAGGACTTTGGGTGATGTGGTCCTCACGGATCCGACTGGGACCCACGTTTCTTCTCGCGCAGCAGTATATACAAGTGTGGCGACCTGAGACGCAGCAACTTCTAAGGAAAGAGATTATGCTCACCGAGACACGGCGGACCAATTTGTGCCATTTGCCGCAGAAATTTTTGGTACTTTGGACAAGTCTTTTGATTATTTCAGCCGCGATTGTGCGAAGAAAACATTTGAGGTTCGGGGTCCAAGAAGCCCTCCCTCGAGCCTTCTCGTCACATTTTACCGTCAATGAGTATCATGTTGTTTTTGAAGATTTAGTTTCGTGCGTACATGAAATTTGGTGCACACGCGACGTTTCGTGCGTATATATTTTACATGATGTACTGTGGAGTTTTGAATAGATTTGCGATTCGGGGGAGTTAGTGTACGAGCAAAATTAAAGTGACGTGTGAGTGGCGCGAACAAACATTTGAAAATGTACGGCGGATCGCGAAGCGATCCGATATGAAATATGAATTGTTTGAAACGTATGAAGTACAAATGAAGTGACGCAAAGAAGCGTACGAAAAATATGGAATGCGACAAGTTAAAATATTACGTCGCACGTACAAAACAGTTTGCGACAGGCGCATTTATTGCAAACGACGCATATTCAGTACGGAAAAGATTTAGAAGGTACGGATTAATTTCGGCAGTAGTTCGAGGTACACGTGGAGGGCGGACGGCGTCCGCCGATATTTTCAAGGGATCTCATTATCTTTAATGACGTATTATTAGGTGGACCGTACATATGCGATGTCGGTTCACTACGTGGACTTATCGACAAGTGACTAAGCAAGTTGTCACTTATGACGCGGATTTGTGGATGCGTCGGTATAAATATTTGACGAAACATTTTCTTGTCGTATGTGTATTAATAAATTAGAGTTTATTATGATGTTTATATTTAAGTGATCAATTAGGGTTTCGATAGTTTAATTTGTGTGTGTACGATGTCGTACTTGTAAACAAGTGTACGCTTACGATTGCTTGACTCTCAGGTGTACGTTTACGTTACATTTACTCTTACTAACAGGTTATTATGCATAAATAGGATTTAGTGACAGTTGCGTAATTTACGTTGGTTATTTTGACACTTAGTGATTCTTTGACAGCTCACAAGTGTATATATAAGAATGAGCTTTGTTAGGAATTAATCATCAATGCTGGTTAGTAAAGTGGGGACCAAAGATGTAGTATTTTAGGGTTGTCGATTAGGTCATGCACTTTGAATGATATAATGATTATTTGATTATACTTTGATTATACTTTTTGTTTATGTGTGATGCATTTGTTTGTTATTATTTATTTATGTTATTTTATATATGTTTGATATGCACTGTTTATGCATTTGTCCTAGGGTTTGTTTATGTCGATTATTCCATCAAACCTTAGATGTTGTCATAGGGTTTATTTATGTTGATTATTCCATGAAACCCTAAATGTTGTTTGTTGCGTCTGTGTACGCATATGGAGGATGCATTTCAAATGATTGTTCATCGACCTATTTTTACTTAGCTTCTTGCATGATAGTTTGGGTCGCTTCTCGGTCTATTTTAGACCAAAGAACAACAGGTTATGGGCCCACACCCCATCTATCATATGTTAGGTTAAGTCGATGTAGGTTTTTGTCACACGCATTCTAGCGGGTTAATATTGTCTTTGTTGGTTGTATTGCAGTAATGGTGTCTGTGTACCCATGAGATCGGCCTTATCATAGTGTTGGTATGTGTCGAGTTTAATCTTGCATCGCCCCAAGGGTTAACTTAGTGACAGTGCCGAAATGTCTACCCTCAATGAAAATGATTAATTATGAGAAATGATATTTTATTTTTGGAAAATACATATTCGTTTGATGGAGAGATGTGGAAGGTGGAGTTTTGACATGTGGTGGAGAGATC
The DNA here is from genome assembly GCA_037447655.1 of Zygnema cylindricum. Lineage (NCBI taxonomy): Eukaryota > Viridiplantae > Streptophyta > Zygnematophyceae > Zygnematales > Zygnemataceae > Zygnema > Zygnema cylindricum. The sequence goes on from JBBHKE010002911.1 coordinate 53,036, forward strand.
TAAATTTTGTGGATCGATGATTGTTGAAAATTGGATTTGTAATGTAGATTTTGAGTTGTTGGAAAATTTTTGGGAAATGTGACATTATTAGAATTTTTGGGAAAATACTATTTGTTATATGAATTTTTATGGGAAATTTTGGGATTTGATAGTTTATGAAAATAAAAAATTATTATTGAAATCTAGATTTGTTATAATGAGGTAGGAATTATTTGAGCGGGGATATATAATTAGTGTGATCTTTTGGCTTTAATTTTTAGTTGATTTGTGATAGAATTTTGGGAATGTAGATCCGGATTTAGATATTGGAAGGAATTATTTTGTTGTAATCGGAAAATGAAAAATATATATATTATGTATTATGAAATCTGGATGGTATGTGGAGGAAGCGGAAGCGATGGTGGAACAAGTGGGAAAATTCTCCGCCATTTGGCGGATTCAGATGGAGGAGACAGCAGGAGGTGACAGTGTGACAGCTGATGACGTGGCATAATGGATGCACAAAACTAAATTTTCGGGGGAGTGTTGTTTTTGAAGATTTAGTTTCGTGCGTACATGAAATTTAGTGCGCACGCGACGTTTCGTGCGTATATATTTTACATGATGTACTGTGGAGTTTTGAATAGATTTGCGATTCGGGGGAGTTAGTGTACGAGCAAGATTAAAGTGACGTGTGAGTGGCGCGAACAAACATTTGAAAATGTACGGCGGATCGCGAAGCGATCCGATATGAAATATGAATTGTTTGAAACGTACGAAGTACAAATGAAGTGACGCGAAGAAGCGTACGAAAAATATGGAATGCGACAAGTTAAAATATTACGTCGCACGTACAAAACAGTTTGCGACAGGCGCATTTATTGCAAACGACGCATATTCAGTACGGAAAAGATTTAGAAGGTACGGATTAATTTCGGCAGTAGTTCGAGGTACACGTGGAGGGCGGACGGCGTCCGCCGATATTTTCAAGGGATCTCATTATCTTTAATGACGTATTATTAGGTGGACCGTACATATGCGATGTCGGTTCACTACGTGGACTTATCGACAAGTGACTAAGCAAGTTGTCACTTATGACGCGGATTTGTGGATGCGTCGGTATAAATATTTGACGAAACATTTTCTTGTCGTATGTGTATTAATAAATTAGAGTTTATTATGATGTTTATATTTAAGTGATCAATTAGGGTTTCGATAGTTTAATTTGTGTGTGTACGATGTCGTACTTGTAAACAAGTGTACGCTTACGATTGCTTGACTCTCAGGTGTACGTTTACGATTAGTTTACTCTTACTAACAGGTTATTATGCATAAATAGGATTTAGTGACAGTTGCGTAATTTACGTTGGTTATTTTGACACTTAGTGATTCTTTGACAGCTCACAAGTGTATATATAAGAATGAGCTTTGTTAGGAATTAATCATCAATGCTGGTTAGTAAAGTGGGGACCAAAGATGTAGTATTTTAGGGTTGTCGATTAGGTCATGCACTTTGAATGATATAATGATTATTTGATTATACTTTGATTGTACTTTTTGTTTATGTGTGATGCATTTGTTTGTTATTATTTATTTATGTTATTTTATATATGTTTGATATGCACTGTTTATGCATTTGTCCTAGGGTTTGTTTATGTCGATTATTCCATCAAACCTTAGATGTTGTCATAGGGTTTATTTATGTTGATTATTCCATGAAACCCTAAATGTTGTTTGTTGCGTCTGTGTACGCATATGGAGGATGCATTTCAAATGATTGTTCATCGACCTATTTTTACTTAGCTTCTTGCATGATAGTTTGGGTCGCTTCTCGGTCTATTTTAGACCAAAGAACAACAGGTTATGGGCCCACACCCCATCTATCATATGTTAGGTTAAGTCGATGTAGGTTTTTGTCACACGCATTCTAGCGGGTTAATATTGTCTTTGTTGGTTGTATTGCAGTAATGGTGTCTGTGTACCCATGAGATCGGCCTTATCATAGTGTTGGTATGTGTCGAGTTTAATCTTGCATCGCCCCAAGGGTTAACTTAGTGACAGTGCCGAAATGTCTACCCTCAATGAAAATGATTAATTATGAGAAATGATATTTTATTTTTGGAAAATACATATTCGTTTGATGGAGAGATGTGGAAGGTGGAGTTTTGACATGTGGTGGAGAGATCTAAATTTTGTGGATCGATGATTGTTGAAAATTGGATTTGTAATGTAGATTTTGAGTTGTTGGAAATTTTTTGGGAAATGTGACATTATTAGAATTTTTGGGAAAATACTATTTGTTATATGAATTTTTATGGGAAATTTTGGGATTTGATAGTTTATGAAAATAAAAAATTATTATTGAAATCTAGATTTGTTATAATGAGGTAGGAATTATTTGAGCGGGGATATATAATTAGTGTGATCTTTTGGCTTTAATTTTTAGTTGATTTGTGATAGAATTTTGGGAATGTAGATCCGGATTTAGATATTGGAAGGAATTATTTTGTTGTAATCGGAAAATGAAAAATATATATATTATGTATTATGAAATCTGGATGGTATGTGGAGGAAGCGGAAGCGATGGTGGAACAAGTGGGAAAATTCTCCGCCATTTGGCGGATTCAGATGGAGGAGACAGCAGGAGGTGACAGTGTGACAGCTGATGACGTGGCATAATGGATGCACAAAACTAAATTTTCGGGGGAGTGTTGTTTTTGAAGATTTAGTTTCGTGCGTACATGAAATTTAGTGCGCACGCGACGTTTCGTGCGTATATATTTTACATGATGTACTGTGGAGTTTTGAATAGATTTGCGATTCGGGGGAGTTAGTGTACGAGCAAAATTAAAGTGACGTGTGAGTGGCGCGAACAAACATTTGAAAATGTACGGCGGATCGCGAAGCGATCCGATATGAAATATGAATTGTTTGAAACGTACGAAGTACAAATGAAGTGACGCGAAGAAGCGTACGAAAAATATGGAATGCGACAAGTTACAAAACAGTTTGCGACAGGCGCATTTATTGCAAACGACGCATATTCAGTACGGAAAAGATTTAGAAGGTACGGATTAATTTCGGCAGTAGTTCGAGGTACACGTGGAGGGCGGACGGCGTCCGCCGATATTTTCAAGGGATCTCATTATCTTTAATGACGTATTATTAGGTGGACCGTACATATGCGATGTCGGTTCACTACGTGGACTTATCGACAAGTGACTAAGCAAGTTGTCACTTATGACGCGGATTTGTGGATGCGTCGGTATAAATATTTGACGAAACATTTTCTTGTCGTATGTGTATTAATAAATTAGAGTTTATTATGATGTTTATATTTAAGTGATCAATTAGGGTTTCGATAGTTTAATTTGTGTGTGTACGATGTCGTACTTGTAGACAAGTGTACGCTTACGATTGCTTGACTCTCAGGTGTACGCTTACGATTAGTTTACTCTTACTAACAGGTTATTATGCATAAATAGGATTTAGTGACAGTTGCGTAATTTACGTTGGTTATTTTGACACTTAGTGATTCTTTGACAGCTCACAAGTGTATATATAGGAATGAGCTTTGTTAGGAATTAATCATCAATGCTGGTTAGTAAAGTGGGAACCAAAGATGTAGTATTTTAGGGTTGTCGATTAGGTCATGCACTTTGAATGATATAATGATTATTTGATTATACTTTGATTGTACTTTTTGTTTATGTGTGATGCATTTGTTTGTTATTATTTATTTATGTTATTTTATATATGTTTGATATGCATTGTTTATGCATTTGTCCTAGGGTTTGTTTATGTCGATTATTCCATCAAACCTTAGATGTTGTCATAGGGTTTATTTATGTTGATTATTCCATAAAACCCTAAATGCTGTTTGTTGCGTCTGTGTACGCATATGGAGGATGCATTTCAAATGATTGTTCATCGACCTATTTTTACTTAGCTTCTTGCATGATAGTTTGGGTCGCTTCTCGGTCTATTTTAGACTAAAGAATAACATATCAGTGGCTCTTCAACGAGCGCAAGCCGCGGCCCTTCTACGGCGGATTACGGTGGTGAATGACCAGCGGGGCCTCCCACATCTTCCACAAGGGGATCCAATCCATATCCATGATCTTCGGGGGTGTGGATTTTAGCTTGTTATGGTTGTGTAGTTTTTTTTTCTGCTTAGTATCATCTTTAGTAAATTTGCTTAGTTTAGGCAATTTTTTTTAGTTGGAATTGGTGTCTTCACATGTTTTTTGTACCTTCGTTTCCTTTGGCTATTCTTTAGCATCAAGCGTATATTTCCTCTTTTTGAACCCCTTTGTCATTAGATGGATTTTTCCATCGATTTTTTTGAAATAAACTTTGATTTTCTTTAGAAAACGTCACTCTACATGTGTGAAAACGTGGAATGAAAGCCCATTGTTACCATTGTTAAGGATTCATTAGTAATAACAAATTAGAATATATGATGTTATTTAAGTTATGCAGCACGTGGTATATTGTTAGTCCACTTTGTCAACTACACCGCCAATCGCTATTAGCGTAGTGTACGCTAATTCCGTCCCGGTTTTTTTTTTTTTATTCTCAAATAGCTTAGCTTATTCAATTTTTTTCTTTACACCATTTAGGGTTGTTTTCCAAGTACCGTACAAAACAAAAGTATATTGTTGTTTAAATAGTGTGGTGTACGGTACGTGTCAGTCCGTACAAAACTATACCTTTTTAGGTGAAAAGGTATAATGAATGAGTTTTAGTAACCGCGGACGCACGAGAATATGCACTCTTAAAAGGGGATGAAATCGTGTTGTTGAATATCACGTTTGCACATATTCGTCCAACAACCACGTTTGACTTTGTGAACGTATGATTTGTGTACGATTTGTCATATTTTGTAAAAGTACCTATATTAGTGTAAGCCTGTTTATGACCGACATTTATTTTTTTCAAAGACCTAAATTAGAATTATTAAACAATTAGAATTTATGTTTTTTTCAAAATTTTCAAATTCTTAATTAGCGTAAACCACGGTAATTATTCCTTCACGCTAAAGAAACTTCTACGCTAATAGCCATTGGCGGTGTGTACCATGAATCGTCTATAATATTAATAACACTATATTCGCGCCCCTAATATTTGACCCTCCAACTTAAAAAAAAAATAATAGTACTAATTTGTCTTTACGTTAACATAGCTATGTTTTAATTAGTGCCAATGACTCTAATTTGGTCCGTTTTTAGATAGTGTACACCGCGAATCGTTATTAATGTCAAAGTCACTAATTTGGGTTCTTAAAATTTTGATTTTTTTCCTCAAATAGGATACATGATTTTAAGTTTTCTTTGACATAAATTAAGGTACCGTACAAAATAGAGTAAGAACCAAAGTACAATAAGGTCTAAATAGTGTGGTGTACGGTCGATGTTAGACCATGCATAAATGTGCCTTTTCAAGTGAAAATTTTACAAAAAATAAATTAAATCAGACGCGCACGCATAGGAACGTGCGCTAAGAAAATAGGATTAGTGTGACACGTAAATTAGTCTGACATGTACGGATAGTTAAATTTCACGACGGCGTACGATTTCTAATATCTTGTACGGATACATATATTAATGCATATAATCGTAAGGCGAATATTCCATTTTTGTTGTTCCCAAATTAGCATAATGCCGAAATTAGAATACACCTTTTTTTTTAGTTTCAAATTCTTAATTAGCATCAATTACTGTAAATTTTATTCAACACTATTTAAACTTTGACACTAATAACGATTCGCGGTGTAGTGTATCAAATGTGCCATTCCGTACTATAACTGCTCGAAAGTGAGTTGCTTTAACAGGTGAAAACGCACTAACGGTTGGATCTATCTAAAGGCAAGGAAAAATCACTCGAAGTTGTTCTCATACGTTCAAACTGTTGGTTTTGAAATGTTAATTTCGTGCGTACGCCACATTTTGTGTACACGCGACGTTTCGTGTGTAGATTATTATCGGAAGTAATGTACAAATGGAGGTTCGAATGGATTTGCGGATTGGGGGAGTAAATGTGTGAGTAAAATTAAAGGGACGTGATGGAGTAATTGAGTGACGCGGAATGCATTAAGAAATGGACGGCGGATTGCGACGCGATCCGACGTGAAATATACGAAATGTACGTCGCCGGTACGGAGCATCTAATTTGGACAAAAATACTTTACATGCGACAGGCGTTGTTTATGAACAAATGACGTGTACCTTATTTGTGACAATCGACATTTAATGCAAAGAACGTAGCTGCGGTACGGAAATGATTTTGGTTGTACTATTATTATATTGGCAAGTGGACGTGAATTCGCTTCTCGACGCCGTGGGATATTTGACGACTCGCGTGGATTTCGTTTGGATTTTTGTGACCACGTGGCGTGACATCAAGGGTTCCGGATAAGAGCTACGGACGGCGAAAAAAGGCCGTCGTTATTTTTCAATTTGTGGGAAAGCGAAATCACGTCAATCACAGGATATATATTTTTGGACGGCCCGGATTATTTTACGAGATTCGTGGAGTCTTGTTGAGTTACACGCAATGACTCAGCATACAGTTTTGTTGTCGGTGTAAACACTTGGTTCAGCATTGTTTTGTCTTTTTGTGAATTAATTATTAGTGTACGTTTACTCATTTTGACATACCTTGAAGTATTCGGGTATATTTACATTAATTGAGGTAGCTGGTAGATAGCGTACGGCTGGTATGCCTCCGTACATTCAGTAGTGAGCTCTAGTTTATATTTGTAGGACTTTGTCAATTTAAGACATAGGAACTTTTTGGACCAAAAACTGTTGATGGTTATTTTTGGTAATTTTATCTGAGGATTACTCTCAGATCTGTTGGCAGAATTATCTGAAATTCTGCATGTGCGTTTCTATTGTCACAGATTTGCAAGCCTATTGTGTGCCTGTTCTGTATTTAAATTCATTGTGAGACTTTTTCTGCAACTTTGACTAGATGATGTGATCACTCTGTTAATTGTTTTTGTCTGAAACTTTGTGAGGTTATTCTATAGCCTAGATATTAACTTTCAATATAGTTTCTGCTTGTTTTGTTAATTATGTTGAATTCTGTGTGCATCCAAAGTAGGCTGTTTTTGGGGTAGTCTGTGGTGCTTCCGAGGGTGAATCCATGGCTAGAAATGGCTATGGACAACACAAACGTCAGCAATGTGTACACAGGCTATAGCCGCTACACTATGAGAATGTGTATCCAAATTAGTGTTAGATGTATGAATTAACGTTAATGTTTTGTTGGCGTTAAGCCCTTGAACCCAAAAAAAAATCAATAACACTAATTGTTTCTTTACACTAGTTTTTGTACACTATAAACGATTCACATTATACTGTTGCTAACGCTATGACATGATTTCTAATAAAAAAACACGCAACTGATTTAGTGATAACGTTGATAACCATGGGCAATGTACCGTAAAAGCCACCTTCGAGAATGCAAAGCATGTTCAACAATTAATTTCAACTGCAATAAGATTTGAAATAGCGTAGATAAGAGTTCCTTAATCATGAACTATTTGTGACTTGTTTTGCCATTTTTGCTCCTACACATTATGTACGTGTGATTTCAAGCACTGAATGGCAAATTGTTACAAAAGTTAGCATTTCTTTCATGTATATTTTATTAAATTAAAATTTTGAGTACAATTGATATTGAGCACGTCCAACCCCGCAAGAGGGAAATGATATAACACGACAAAGGGAGATTAATTTGAAGTCCGCCAGGGTGGCTTTTATTTTGGAATACTTTGTCGCTTTTTGAGTTCTTAGTTCAATATAGGGGTCAAAACTGATAACTTTGTATCCATTTGTATGCGTTTTAATATAAAATAATGGTTAAATTGTCATCCGCAACCAGCAAAACTAGGGTTAATGAAGCATATCGCTCTTGATAGAGTAATACCAAATTTCAAAGTACTTCAAAAACCAATTTTGTTCGTTTGACCATATACGCCACTACCAATGTATGATTCCAACGATAAGTGGAAGCGTTGTTAGAAAACAACACAACAAAACTATTTGTGACACCTCCATTGTAAATCATGTTTGTCGTTAAAAACATTCATTGAATTCTTACTTTGTTTGTACGAAAATTACAAAATAGTGTTGATGGATGGTCTTGTTACCACCGAACCCATTTCAAACAAAACTATACATATTTTTAGCAATTCAGTTTTTGCATTATCTAAAAAACTTGTTTAATTAGAAGACTCTATAGTCAAAAACTATCGACTAGCTCAAGACAATTAAGGTAGTGTTAACAATGATTGTAACAATAGTAACATATTTAGGCATATGGGCAATATCAGCATTTACCAACAAATACTTGTCAAACAAATTTTAGGCTGGGTAATCGCCTTCGATACGTCGGGTTATACAATACAAGATGATTGTTGACAGTATCAAAAAACGTAAACATAACACCGACATCCATATTGTACACACTCAAATAGTGTAGGGCAAACAAAAATGCTCTGTGATCTTTATATGATAGTACTGTGACTTTACATGACCATAGATTAGGATTTGCAAAAGGAGACGTGTCGCGCATGTTAGTATAAGTGTATGGTTTTGGAAAGACGACTCAATTCACATCTTTTAACAATGGTTAGGCTTTCAATACATAAAAACCTTTGAAAGGTAGTTCATATAAAGTCTTTACACCCTTTAAAGCAATATGATAATGTTGATTTTGTTGGGCATCCGACATGCGAAGGCATGTTCAAATAGGATTGAAGATGGGATGACATTATTGTTCGATGTCTAATGAATTGTGGTGACCATTCTTCAACTACTACCGACCCATTTCCAAGGTTACACTTACTAGAGAGAATGATGATGACTCCAAAAAATGGTTAAGAGGCTCATATCCCTAAAAAGTGGAGAGAAGCTTCCAAAATTAATAAGCTTGACATCCATTACCAAGGTTGAACAATAATTGTGATAAATGACATACAGTCATCCAAAGGAATATAATCGATGTATAAGAATCTTGTGACTTTATAATTTGCCAAACCTACTTGTACTACAAAAGAAGTTAAACTAACTATTATTTTTCCACAAGCCTTGGGAAATTAAGCTTAAGAAAGTACCTGGTACAGTCATATGTTTTTATCTACATGTGAAAGGCCACAAGATAGGGTTGTAAACTAATGCTTGTAAAGGAAGCTATATAAATTTTTAATAGTGACATAGTTTCTGAGACTAGTACATTAAAATAAAGTCAAAAACCATGGATGAGCGTTTCGTGAGTGTTTATCACGTGTACAAAGTGTTAATTAAATAAGTCAATGTGCGCTTGAATAATCTTTATCATGGTTCGTGACTTGCATATCGACCCAAAAAAACTGTGTTTTTTGTTGTTTATACTATTAAGTCAAATGAGTCTCTTTAAATCTATTGAAATAAGAATAACGAAGGTGCTATATTTTCTTTTATCGTAGATGGTTATATAAGACACGTGAAAGGAAATGCATTGTGCACCTAAGGCGGACCATTTCGCACTGGAATGGGGATAAGATTGCAATGCATCAAAAGTGCGACGATTGATTTTTTTTCAAAAGTAGAACACTATTCACAAAAGCACGAGTTGTGGCCCATTTGTTGGCCGCACCGAAGATAAGTTAAAATATTTTAGCAAGAGAGAAAGAATACCAACTAGTGTAATCGCTAATGAACCATATGTTCTCAAATCAAAGTGTATACGACCCACAATAAGGTGCATTTGCTTTCACGCCTAAAAAATGAAGTAGATGCTATAAAGTGTAGTATAAAAGTGCGACCACCGATTTTTCGCGTTTGGAAGGGATAGGGGACTTGGCTTTACTAGTAGCGCTTTAGATTAGACCATTGATACATAAGAAACGTGAATGCTTTATCTATGATTCAATGCCAATTCATGTTGATAAGGTCCCTCATTATCAAGGGTTGTTAGAAATGACACCTTAAGGCAAAATTTATTCCTTCTAATAGTAATTGAAAAGCTCAAAAGTTAGGAACCTGTCAAAAAATCTCAAACTTAAAGACTAGAAAAACTCTAAAGTACCCTAAAAGCCCATAATATACCTTAAAAACGAAGTTTCGACTGGAAGAGTAAAGACAAAATTATGTCCTAAGAACTACACTGTCCATCGATATTGGCTTTAAGGATTTATTAATGTTGATATAAAATTTGAATATACAATTCAAGGAGATGAGGCAAACTGTAGCCCACTCCTTTAAATGGTGTTGCTATCACTATTTTATGATTTTCTGCCAGAAAAAGCCCTGACGAATGAGCGACAAGAACTCTAATAACGATAGGCAAGCAGTTTCGCACGAGAAACCACAATATCGTTAATATCGGTCCGTAAGCCACACCTGATTATTGTACAGAATGGATGACATTTCTGTATGATCCGCAACACTACACCGCGAATCGTAATTAGAGTAATGAAAAAAATAGAGAAAAAAAAAATATATATATATATATAATTAGAGTTATTTTCTCTAATTTGTGTGATAGAACTTTATCAAAAATGAATTTTAAGCTAATTTATTTAAGTACTCTATATTGGGTTATGTCGGCAATAATAATCCGCGTTGTAATTGCGAACACTAAATTATGTTTACTTATAAAATCTGTCAGTGCGTATATTTTGACGTCATTATGACGTTAGTACTATTGTCGCGCTCAATTTCAGTTACGTCAGGACTGCCGTCAAAGGTTACATGTAAATTATGCGCAACTACATAATTGAAAATCAACATTTATGAATGAATGAATTACGCTTGTAGTTCGAATGTAAGCGACACTTTCCGTTTCGTTGTTTGATTTTCGTACAAAAAAGGTACTTTTGAACTCTAATACCATCGCACTTTGGTGGTTATATTAGAGTCAATTTACTTTAATAAGGTGTCTTAACTCTAATAAAGTTGCTTTCAGACGACGAAGTTGTAAAATGAACATGTATTGCAGTTAAGTTTAGCTCTAAATGGGTCGCAATTTGAAGATATCTTAACGAAATCGACGCAACGTGACATATTGTTGGACGACAACAATTAAACGTGGCCAATTTATTAACCATAGAAACGTCATGCCTGCAAAACAACGATAATACACAAACTATCTGTCCTTCTGGTCTCTTTTGTAAGAGAAATCCGTACATTCAATAACCTGCATCGTTTTTCACAGCTCAATCGTAGAATTTTTCGGCGATAATATTTTCCAATTCCCGCTTCGTTTTGAGTTTTCAAAAAAGGTGAGATTTCAAATTTACACATTTTGTTTTACACAACTTCGCAATTTTTCAGTTTAATTTCAGTTTTCAGTTGAATATTATATTTTACGTTTCTATTCCGTTTTCAGTTTCAGTTGCTGATTCAGTTTTGATTTCCGTAAATCTATTTAAAAACAATTTTTTTTTGTTTACCCTTTTTATAACAAAGCCAAACCTCTAATTCAAAACAAAAAAAAAATTTTTTCTGCTTTGTTTTTTGTTTCCTATTTTTTACACATTTAATTATAGCCATATTTTTAATTATAACCGCACTTTAAATCATAAGTGTCTTTTAAATTATTACTATACTTTCAATTATGACTATAATTTAAGTATCTATCTATTTGTCTATCTATCAGTCTAAAATTATCTGTCTTATCCCCCTAATCTAATTACCTTATCCCCCTAATCTAATTACCTAGCTAATCTATTTATTTGTCTAATCTAATTATCTGTCTAACATAATTATCTGTCTAATTCTATTATCTGCCTAATCTAATTATCTAGTTAATCTAATTATATGTCTAATCTAATTATCTCTCTAATCTAACTATCTCTCTAATCTAACTATCTTTCTAATCTAACTATCTACCTAATTTAAGTATCTCCCAAATCTAATTATCTGGCTAATCTAATTATCTCTCTATTCTAATTATCTGTCTAATTTCATTATCCGCCTAATCTAATTATTTGCCTAATCTAATTATCTGTCTTTATCTCTCATCTAAATAGCTGTCTAATCTAATTATCTCTCTAATCTAACTATCTCTCTAATCTAATTATCTGCCTAATCTCATTATCTGCCTAATCTAATGAATGTGGCTAATCTAATTATTTCTCTAATCTTATTATTTCTCTTATCTAATTATCTGTCTAATCTAATTATCTATCTAATTCCATTATCTGCCTAATCTAATTATCTGGCTAATCTAATTATCTCACTTATCCAATTATCTCTGCCTAACTCAGTATCGGCCTAATCTAATTATCTGGCTAATCTAATTATTTCTCTAATCTAACTATCTCTCTAATCTAACTATCTCTCTAATCTAACTATCTCTCTAATCTAATTATCTCTCTAATCTAATTATCTCTCTAATCTAATTATCTGTCTAATCCAATTATCTGTCTAATCTAACTATCTCTCTAATCTAAGTATCTCTCTAATCTAATAATCTACCAAATCTAATTAACTAGCAAATCTAATTATCTGTCTAATTTTTTATCTGCTTAAGCTAATTATCTGGCTACTCTAATTATCTCTAATCTAATTATCTCTTTAATCTAACTATCTCTCTAATCTAACTATCTCTCTTATCTAGCTATCTCTCTAATCTATTTATCTCTCTAATCTAATTATATCTCTAATCTAATTATCTGTCTAATCTAATTATCTGTCTAATTTGATTATCTGGCTAATCTAATTATCACGCTAATCTAATTATCTATCTAATCTAATCATCTCTCTAATCTAACTATCTTTCTAATCTAACTATCTCTATAATCTAAGTATCTCTCTAATATAATTATCTGCCTAATCTAATTAACTAGCTAATCTAATTATCTGTCTAATTTTTTATCTGCCTAATCTAAGTATCTGGCTACTCTAATTATCTCTAATCTAATTATATGGCTACTCTAATTATCTCTGTAAAATAATTATCTCTCTATTCTAATTACCTCTATAATCCAATAATCTAATTATCTCTCTATTCTAATCACTTGTCTAATCCAATTATCTGTCTAATCTGATTATCTATTAATCTAATTATCTGGCTAATATAATTATCACTCTACTCTAATTATCAGTATCACCTCCCTTGGCAAGGGCACGGGATTCGCTCGGAAATTCTCAAGACGTTGACGTCGCTACTCAAAAAGATGAGGTTACGGACGAACAATTCACCGAAGTGGACGAATATTAAGCCCTAGCTAATGCCTAAGCATTCCCCTTGTGTGCTTTTTGGTGGTTCTTGGAGCTAGGAGTGACATAGTTTTGTAGTTTTTGTTGCTTTGGCTTGTCTTACCTGTTTTAAAAATGTAAAGAGTGGTTCTTGGAGCGTAGGAGTGACATAGTTTTGTAATTTTAGTTGCTTTGGCTTGTCTTCCCTGTTTTATAATTGTAAGGAGTGTTATGATTTAAGAGATAGGAGTTATCATACAACATCATAGGGGTAGTACGTCGCATAGTGTGTCTTTTACTACAATGTAATTGTTTTTACAATTTTTTAAATTACTTAATTGTGAAGTAAGTATTCCAAACAATGTATAACACAACCATTTTATAAAACACGATTTTCTTTTTGCAAAATATAACCATATGATCATGCGATGGTTTGTTACGCTTAATCTGTTACCGTGTGTTTGACATGATGTTGTAACTGGTGAACAAATTCTTAGTTTTTACCTTTGATACACAAACATGGTTTTACGTTATTGATATTAGGCGACGAGCCCGCCTCATCGGTGAGCGCTGTCGCACAAGTGACATGGACTATTTCATTGTGATTTGATAAGGGTAAACAGTTTCTCATTGCCGGTGGGATTTTCAACAATGACATTGCCTCATAGCCGAATGATTTTTTAGCAATGACGCAACGTCATTACTGCTTTTTAATTAGATGACGATATTGCCTTATTGTAAATCACGATATTGCCTTATTGTTGATTTACAGTACAACAGCGACACACTTACGTCGCCGGTTGGTCGGTTAAGTTAGTTGATTAGTCAGCTGTAACATGAATCACAACTGGTTTATAATCCAGTGACAGAAATGCCTCGTCGCTAGTCAGTCAACATCAATGACAAAAGCTAAAAAGAAAATTCAACATTCTATTGGTTTATAATCCAGCGACGAAAATGCCTCGTCGCTGGTGGGTCATCACCCATGACAAAATAAAAAAAAATCAACATTCTATTGGTTTATAATCCAGCGACGAAATGCCTCGTCGCTGGGTGATCATCATCCATGACAAAAGAAAAAAAAATCAACATTGCATAGCAGGCGCAAACATGTACAAGACAAAATCATTCGGTAAAAAACAAAAGAAAGTGAAGAAAGTCATATGTCACTGAAAGAAAGAGTAATAGGTAAAAAACAAAAGAAAGTCATATGTCACTGAAATAAAGAGTAATAACATAGCCATTGAAAGTATCATTGGCTTAAAAATATTTAGCATTAAAAAATTTCATTAC
>JBBHKE010002911.1:72500-99645 GCA_037447655.1 Zygnema cylindricum
ATGCAGAGATCGCATCGCAGAGACGTAAACAATGCGATCGCAGAGACAGACACGCATTGTGATAGACGTGCATCGCACGACAAAACAAACGTGACGCACGCACGCATCCGAGACGCATTGACGTACGCATTACCGCACGCATTTACACGTAAAGACGTGACGACCGGACACGCATGCCGCATGCACATTACCACGCAAAACGCACAAACGCACGATAGACAAACAGACGACAGAAGATAGGCGCACGCACCGACGACGTACACGCACATCAATGCCCGCATTTAACGTACACAACGCACAAACAAACGCAGACAAACAGACGACAAAACATAGTGACGACAAAAGCAGACGTGACAGCAGACAGACAAAAAAACGACGACAGATAGACGAGAGACGCAGACAAACGACAGATAGACGACAACAGGCGACAGAACACGATAGACTGACAAATGGACGACAAACGAACAAGAGACGCAAAGAGACACATTGACGACAAACGACAGATAGATGACGCAGCAGCATCGACGACGGACAGAGAAAAACACACGTACACAACGCAGCAGCAGCAGATAGACAGACGCAGCAGCAGCAGACGACTGACAGACAGACTGACTGACAGACAGACTGACTGACAGACAGACAAACAGATAGAAAGACAGACAGAGAGACAGAGAGACAGTGAGACAGACAGACAGACAGAACAGACAGACAGACAGACAAACAAATTGACAAATTGACAAACAGACAAGAGAGACAGACAGACAGACAAGAGAGACAGACAGACAGACAGACAGACAGACAAGTAGACAGACAGACAAACAGACAGACAGACAGACAGACAGATAGATACATAATTAGAGAGATATATATAGACGGATAATTAGGACAGGTTATATAGACAGATAATTACCCAGATAATTAGACAGATAATGAGACAAATAACTATGTTTTGTCTTTTAAGTTTTATTTTCCAATTTTGTATTTTGATATTTTCCCAGTTTTCCTTCATTCTCTTTCCTTCTGTTTTTGGCTGTTAGTTCTGTAAGATCTGTAGGTTCTTGCTCATCTCACAAAGTTCCTACACAACTCAAAATTGTCGTGTTAAACAGGTACATAAAAATGGAGACACCATTAAGCTATTTTGTCTTCGAAGTATTGTAAAATGATCCATGTCCCATATCATCGTCTCCTTCAAACTGCAGAGCCAAACGATTGAATAAGAAAATAAAATCAGCAGAAAACAACCTTTTTTTCCAACAAAAACCAGTGTTTGACAATAATTATTTTCAAAACCTTGTAAGAAGGCTTTTATAATCTGCATTAAGTGTCAGTAATTTGTGCCTTAGTGTGGTGTTTTTGCTAGAAGTGGACCATTTATCAGTCATTTTTATTATATCGTACTTAAAGCGGGGAGAAAATTTGTTCCTCCTTTTGTAATTTTTTTCTATTATTTGGCTGAAATCTCTTTTTAATGACATGAAACGATAAGTAAACAAATGCACATTTTTCTATGTTTTTGTATCCATTGAACATAACGAATCTGACAAGCGTCAATATTTCAAAACCAGCTATTCTTTTAAAAATCTAACACAAAACGATACCACACGTACTACACAAAAGATAACAAAAAAATATATAATTCCCTTTTAAACATTCTGAACATTTCTCTCAAAACTCATACCCTCAATATTTATAAGCGTTAATAAAATGAAGCTTGAATCAAATGGTCGACGGAAAAGGTGAAATGAGGGAAACAAAAGCAAAACCAGAAAAGAACAAAAAAAAGATAGGCGCTACCTTCAAATAACCTTTGAGGGAAAAAAAAGGATAACAAAGATTCGGAATGACATAACCGCCTCCTAATAAGCCGACAGCAAAGTGAAAGGATTACAAGGCATTAGCTATGACAGGTTTCCTAAAATTATATTTGAATGTTTGGAAGGAAAATGGCATTTGCCACGTGATATTTAACCGTTGCAGTAAGAAAGTAGGCTCTTGCCTCGTCATCGATGGTGGAGTTGGTTGGCAGCATTTTTTTCGCCATTTCGAACAACAAAACCCTAAAAAAGTAAGCACCCTAAGTAAACAGATGGCCGGAAAGCGATGACGTGGGCGACGTGCAATCTATGGCGGTGAAAAAGGAAGCGAGACTCTCACATATCTTTGTTGAAAAATTGGATAGATTTTCCTAATGGCGGCGCAATCAAGATGGCGACGATTGTCAGATTCTAAAGGGCTCACGACACATATCACCCACGCCAAATGCTGTATATTTATTCTATTTTTGTCAATATGGTTACTCTATTTCATGTTCCATCATGGTAAAAAACCCATATTACAATTAAAAGTTACTCCTTTCAAGGATCATTTTGGTAAGTCTGGTTTTTTTAGAATTAATATTCACGCTAAAACATACGGGATCATATATTAGAATACATTTTTAATGAAATTGGTGCAAAGTTCCCTATTGTAAAAGGGACAAGATAGTAACACCACGTCCATAGTGCACAGCGGAATAACCCCCAAGATTTACTTGTAGCAACAACACAGTCACACAACGTTCACAGAAAAGAGTTGAGCTTTATTAAACGGGAAGAGATTACAAGGTTGGAAGCTCGCTGCGAAAGTCTACTAATTTTGACTAAGACTACTTGGATATTTAAACTAACTAGCTGCTAGTCAACTTAGTACTACACTTATGTTCACGTGGACCTTCTCGGTTAACCAAGATCTATCCATACTATCTTCTAGAACAATACAACTTAATCTACATTTTGCGGCGTTGCTATACTGTCACGTTGCGTTGCTATGCTGCGATACTAAGTTGTTATGCTGCTATGATGCGCTAGTCTGGTATCGCAGTTGCGCTGCTCTAAAACCGCAACTATAGCATCCTTGTTTCTAAACTACAAGGTACACAATTTTGTAACCCCGTTACACCTATACCCCGTTACACCTATTCTAATTGAATACGTGGAACGTCGAACAACAGTTACAAAAATATTATGGGAATAAAGACAAACACGTATTGTCGTCGTTTTACTATAAACTTGTAATATGTAAATTAACGTAAATGTTCACACTGACGACGATGTTGTCGACGGACGAGAGTTATGCGAATGGCTTTTTTTCGATGTGATTGAGTCTTTTTGTTTAGTGTGATTTTACGTGATAACGCGATTCTGTTATATCATTATCTGTACATTTTTACTTATAAAAGTACAATTTTGCACGGTCGGACGTCGTCCGTACTCCAGACTATTTTAAACGAACCTATATGAGAATTTTTGATGCTAAGGGTACTTTCGCATGTAACTGAAACTTAGTCTTGTTACTTTGTCTTTTAGCGAAGATTCTCTTTACAACTTTCAGAGCATTCGGATGTAAACGGAAATAACTTGTTAGTTCAAAAAGTGACTTACGTAGATGTGTACGAAGCAATGTGACAGATGAAGTGGTACACAAAATGAGGCCAAACTTCCACTCGGCTTCAATTTGAGGCGTCTCTCCGCACGCTGTACAATTTTTGTGACTTCGCAATGTTCGTGCACCGTATTGTTGACGTGTCAAAACCCTAAATTACCTTTCGCTGTCGCACAGAAATGCGATTTCGTTTTTCGTTTTTCCACTTGCCGATAGGTGCCCAATGTTTTTCCTAAATTGTATGTGTGAAGACACGTGTGTTTGAGAGAGACGTCCCCTTGTACGGAAATCAGCGCACGGAAAACAGCACGCACTTGCTTGAAACGTTCAATGTGTTTTTTTTTTGTACTCCGCGCAAAAAAAATGTTAAAAACTTCCGACACGTGGGACAACGTTTGCCTATTCGCTCACCTTATTGGACTTTATTTCAAATCACCTCGAAATGTGATTTGATGTAAAGCTTGAACATGTGCTGACAGGACGCGAAAGTGGGTCGAAATGCGCTAGACGACAAATTTCATTGCGCTAGACGACAAACTAATGTACGTATAAAGTTTCAAGGTAACGCAACTTGTACGGTGGTAATTTCTATTTTTTTGGTACGGCTGCGGATTTTCTCGTTTTTTTCGAAGTTATGGAGGAAAACGATAGATAATATCTGTACTTTTAGCACATGCGAAAGTACCCTAATTAAACCTTACCTTAAACAGCATAATGAAAATTTAGAACCGTTTACTCTATTTAACGTGATAGAGTCGAAATTTAGGGCGACCAAATTAGCGTTTTTACTCTAATTACGATTCGCGGTGAATAGTACACCGTGAATCGTTATTTGCCTTATGTACGCTATATCGACACCCCAAAATTTTTACATTGATACCTTAAATAGAATTAATTACACTATTTAAGGAAGTGGACCATATTCTGCCACGTCTCCTAGCACTTAATTAGAATGAATGACGTTAATTTTTTCTTTACACTAATAATTTCTATACGCTAATAACGATTCAAGGTGTAACATATCAACGGCTACGTTGGCAGATTTGATTTCATTTTTAGATTGAAGTCAACATGGAAAGAAGCTTGAAGCAAAAAGTACAATAATCCCTACGTCATCCAAGAGCATGCCGTGAACACGGAAAGCTCAATCTCGGGGTATCACGGAAGTATATCAACCAGTGACATTACAACTCTTGATCTTCGTTCTGAACCCTCGCTGGAAGCGGTTTCAACCGTCCGATGCGGCGATTGGCGGGCGGAAGTCGCCCGCAAGGCTTTGCATGAAAGTTGTTCGTCGTTCCGCATCCTGTCAATTTCTGAAACGTTAGTGTCAAACATCCTGTCATTATCCGTAACATGGATACACGTGGTGTTCTACGTGTGGCCCGACTTTGCGTTTTTTCGCCTTGATTTTGACATGTGAACCAGACTTCTGTCGTTTCTATGTAGTCACATCCACTGCGTGAGCTGGAAACGGACCTTACCATGATGGATAACTGCCGCGGATTTTTCAAGGCGGGAAGTTCGGGTACTTCTAGTGTGTTAAATATTAAGATATTGTCGCCCGTGGGCCAATTCGATTGGTTCAGCCTTTTTTTTTTCTTTTTCTTTCAACATTGTAGAGGAATTTCTGCCCGGTTGGGAATTTGTCGGCGATTCCTGACCAAGAGGGGCTTTCCATAGCAATGCCTGTAAAATATAAAAGTGAAAAATAGAATGAAATAAAATAAAATATATTTGAGACAAAAACGAAAAACACAACAATCTTATTTTGAAATTCAAATTCTACAGTAGAAAGTGATCGGCTTTGGAAATGATTTTTTAGCCTAAAACCCTGAACCCTAATACTATATAAAAGAACCTTGTACATCTGATACGAACTTATGAAGTCAGAAATATCCGAATCGTACAAATAAGTACAGCCGAAAGAAAGTTATGCCATTTTTTTTTTTGAAAGTACACTTGATTCAAGAAACGGTGTCAAGCTACAGGACGGATTTCGACCTACAAGCCCTAAACCTAAGACTTACATCAAAGTTATAAAACGAAACGGTTTATTCGCTTCCAAACCGTTTCCAAACGATTTTTGAACTGATTGCAAACTTTCTCAAACTATTTCCGAACTTTTTCTAAACTATTTCCATTTTTTTCCAAACTTTTGAAAGCTATTTCACGAAGTTAATGCATAGGCGAGTGGATAGCTTGCAAGATTTGCTTCCTTACATTTTCAGTTTCAGTATCAACGTTTTTAAACATGTTTTGCTACAGTATTCAGGTTTTTAAATATATTTTGTTTCAGTGCTAAGGCTTTTAAATTGACTTTTCTGGTCAATCCAGCCCTTATTTGTCCTGACTTGGTAAGATTTGTGAACCTTCTCAACAAGTAGCAGTTTGTGGAAAAACCATAAAGATGTTGTTTTCCGTTATGTAAGTATTGCATTATTGATTTGTTGACTGCTAAACGCATTTTGGTTTTATAAATATTGTTTTAGTAAATATTGTTGTAGTAGTTATTGTTTTAGGAAATCTTATTATATATTGCCTTGGTAGACATTGTTTTACTAATTATTTTGTAAGTAGACATTGTTTCAGTAAAAAATGTTTAGTAACTATTGTGAAGTGTAGCTTTCAGATATTTCTACACCTTATTTATAATATTTGGTATTTTAGGTGCCAAACGGTTCCTAGGAATTGTTAATCTAAAAGCTAATCAGTAATTCAAATTTTGATAACACACACATACATATATATATATATATATATATATATATATATATATATATATATATATATATATATATATATATATATATATATATATATATATATATATATATATATATATGTATATATTTTGGTAATTTCCATCTGGAACTATTGGTGAATATCGTTTTCAAGTTCCAATTCGCTGAAATGATTTTTATTATTATTACATTTCCCAACCTGTTGTTTAAAATCTTTTATTGGCCCAATCTTCACAGCCTTACTGTTTTTTCTAATGTGAATATGGTTTGCAATTAGTTTTTTTTTTGTACAATGTCGATTTCAAATTTCACCTGCCAGGCCCTTAATTTCTGGTTTTGAAAAGTAAGCTTTCAAAAAGCCTCTTAAGTTGACAATCTCGATATATAATGTTTAAGAAACCATGACGTGTTTCCATCATTTCATTCAATTTCCTTCTTAGCAGGGTTTTTATGCATCAAAGAAGATTGTTGTGTCAAGCTGTTTTTTCTTTGTGGTAAGTTGTTTATTCTCTTTCCCAACATTCTGCCAAAAAATTCAACAATTTTTTTGTCTTTTGCTAATTTTTTTCCCTCCTATTCAGCTAGTTCTAAGTGTCGTTGTTGTTCCATGTCTTAGGTTGGTATAATAGTTGAGGAATTTATCAAGGAAAAGCTCAAAAAAAAATCTTAAAAAATGGCATCCTCGGCTCGGATATTGGATTCAATGGGTCGTCAATTGCAAGTAAACATTTTGGGAGATAAAGTATGTTGACTTCGCACCTTGACCAAGATCACATTCATGATTCTGTATTTTGCAGTAGGTTGACTTCCATGTCGACCAAAAAATGTGGACAGAGTTATGTTTTTGTAGCAATTTATTGTGTGTATGTTGCATTATATCTTTTTCTTCGAGACTTTATGCTACACGTGCCGTTTCCTGGAGAAATCTAAAGAAATGAAAAATAAAATGCAGTGTCACAATGTCTTATAATGCTAAACTTTTATCTTCGCGCGTTTGGCTAAAAGGGAATATAATTTGATTTGTGTTTTGTATTTCTGAAGGAAACTGGCAAATTGCTATACTTGGAAGCTGGAAAGAGATTCGTCGATTTGTTAATCTCTCTCCTTCTGGAACCTTTAGGAAAAACGTTGAACGTTTTGGCTGAGAATCCTCTCGACAAAGTAAAGCAAGCTGATTATGTTGGCATAGTCCACATGTACAACAGTGTCATTACGCTAAGCGACAATGTTTTGAGAGTACCGAAGCAAATATTATTGTCTCCAAACTCCAGCAGCCGTAAAATTTCTGGTTCCAAAAGTACAGTTGTTCCACCAAAACCAGACAGATTCTATAGGTGTTCTTATTCGGACCAATATCCTCGTCGGAGCTGCAATAATGTCATATCAAGAAACTATGACGCCCGTTGCCCATTTTGTATCATCGGGAAAATGACAGTTGAATTGGTTGTACAAGATGACCTAAAAATGGCTGTACAAGATTTTGAACAAAGTGGGATAGTTGAACAGGAAAGCGAAATTTGTGGCAGTTATCTCAAAGAGGAAAAAAATCTGGATATGGTAGACTCGGGGCAACGGAGGAGTTTAGGATTTGTGAAAGAAGCGGTGGCTTTCACCATCACCGACCGACTCGAAATTTTTCCAACAAACACATGCATGACTTTTGAGTTGCTGAAGGAAGCAGGTGTAAGTAAGATGGAGAATTTGGAGAGTTTCAATATTAGTGTGGATAAAGTGCAGGTACGTTTTGAATTATTATTGGCAAATCTTCTAAAATGACTTCGAAGCAAACTGAGAATTGTGAATTGAAACAGATGTTTAAGGTGTTGTACACTCCATTTCGGTGACGTTAATGAATTACTCATTTTCATGAGAAATAATTATAGAAATATCTAATGGAGAGAAATTAAAAGAGTGCATAATTATCGAGTTCGCTTTTTCGCCTGAGAATTGTGAATTGAAACTGGTGCTATAGCCGTGTTTCACTGCATTTTGGTGAAGTTTATGGATTATCCATTCTCATGAGAAATTATTATAGGAAACTTCTATTGTAATTTCAGAATATACAGTTTTTGTTTTCACTTTTTCTCTGACGAATAGGGGAACCCGATAATAATGCACTTTCTAGATTTCTGTGCATTTTTCTAAAGGTTATGAAAAATAATAGGTATTGTGACTTGTAGAAGGTTGGGAAAGAGGAATTTTAAACTCCAAACCTTCCTGATATTGAATTTGTCAATAGAAGAATGAAACAATTCCTTTAACTTGTTGACACTTGTGACATGTCTTCATACTAATCGATGATTCATCGCTTTGATCTGTTGACACTTGTATGAGACGAATTGGCTTGACATAATTGCGACTCTTCTTCACTTTAGATCTTTAGACCTTGATCCAACGGTGCAGATTTGACTAAGTACAAAAGGAAAATTTGATAAAGTACAAAAGGCGTACTTTTCGTCACATCTCTGAGTTGGATTATTGACTTATATGTGCAGATTGTGAAATTGTTGCAAGCGGCTTACCAAAGTAAGACAGTCCTGAACGATGTTTTTGGACAAGTATTTCAAGCTGAGGTAAACAGGCGGGACGGTCGAGCAACGACGACAACTCTTGCAAGAAAACCTAAACTGTTAAGCGACGCGTGACTTATTTGCATGGAAGGCGATTCAGTAAGTCATTTAATAACTACGAATTTAAATATCTCTAGCAAGAAAGCCTAAACTTTTAAGTGACCAATGACTTAATTGCATGGGAGGCGATTCAGTACATCATTCGATAGTCACGGAATGCTTTGGGGCAACTTTTTCTTTTACAAGGTTTGAATCCTTGAAGAAGACAGGAACTTAAAGGGACTGTGCTTTAATTTAGGAACAAGGAGAGGGGCGGTGATCTGATATAAGAAAATGGAGATGCTTCTGGCCTTTTTAAAAAGTAGATATGGGATGTAAAACCTAAATGCTGAATAGGAAGGAATATGGAACCTAAATGTTTGATTGTTGGTCTTTGTAACAAAAGAAGAGAGGAATATAAAACTTTAATGCTAGATTGGTAGGAATATAGAACCTAAACGCTGAATTTGAGATGATTGAGAGAACGCTTCGTTTTTACTTAGCGGTATTCCAGAATTGAAATTGAAAGAGTTGTGACGAAGGCAATAGATTCGGATGTATCGCTGTGTTCAGATTGAATAGCTGTAGTCCTAGATGTATGAAAGCAAAGGAGAGATAATTGTAAAGGAGAGAGAGTTGTGAAGGAGAGAGAGAGAGAGAGTTGTGAAAGAGAGATAGTCGTAAAGGAAAGATATTTGTGAAGGAGAGATAGTTGTAAAGAAGAGAGTAGTTGTGAAGGGGAGGAGATAGTTGTGAAGGAGAGATAGTTGCAAAAGAGAGATAGTTCTAAAGAGGAGATAGTTGTAAATACCAATTTAGTTGGGAGATCATGAGAGTTATTAAGTCATTGGTTCAAAATATTAGATCTACTATGATAGGATGGACACAAGGAGCAATGAATTGGAGCCAATCATAAGTTTTGTTTTTGTCAATTTGACATGAGGTGTACATTTGGACTGAACCCTAGAACTTGTCAATTTTGATTTTAATGCCCATAATGAACAAAAGACACGAGGAAGTTTTTTAACCAACAGCGAAAGCTCGCAGGCAAAAATAAAGCAAAGTAACAGTCGAATGTGTTTTTGATATCTCTCCCTCTCCCTCTCCCTCTCCCTCTCCCCCCTCTCCCCCCTCATACTCATTTAACATGACCATCAGACATGATCATATACCCCTTAACATCCAAAAGGAATTTGTAACATACATATACACCCATTATAATATTAAACTGGGTATGTAGAGCATAGGTTTAATGTGCGAAAACAATTGGAAATGCTACACTTTGTTATCCCGTACAGTACACGTACTATACGAAAGTTACCCCAATAGTACAAAGACCATACGTTCTAACAATATATAGCGTTTCCAATTGTTTTTGCACATTAAACCTATGGTATGGAGAAGTTGCCAATGCTTTGAATTGATATTTTTTGACCTAAAATCATTATTCATTTCTTTACCTAAAATAACCTTATTCAGCAACGACAACTTTTGGATGCTAATCACCATAAATAGCATTGGTAAAATCCACTAGATTGTGGTTAAAATTACAATAAAATATTCCATGCTTCCATACCTCTCCAAAACCAATTAAATGATATCATTAGTATTATGTGCATAGCACTTGGGAATCAACGATGTTCCAAGAATTTGTATAGTATTACTCGAATTCAAGGAATCGTATTGACTCACTCGCCTCCAATTGAAATTATCAATATGTCGTCACAAATACGACATCTACATAACAAGCACGTGAATGCTTCATTTCTCACATCCTTCCATTTCTTACTTCTTCAACATTTATTCTTTCTTCCTAGATTCCATAGTTCAAAAGTAGGTGAAAGTACGCCCATACAATATGCCTATTGTATGCAAAACATACAATATGGCTTTAAGACCCATATTGTATTGGCCGCAAAATGAAAAAAAAATAGTAACAGGGTTGAGTTGCACATCGACCGATAGAGAACTAAACGTCATGTCTAAATTTTGAAAAACATTCGGACAAAATATTATTTTTCTGTGAGTTTTGAGGTACTTTTTATTTAAACCGTCAGATTTGGACGATCTGATGATCGCTGATCAAAGTAGCGATCTAAGAAGATCACATGAAAAGCCCATAACACAACTTACGATAGGACAATCTATCATATTAGCATTTGCAATTTTGAAGGCCACACTAAATAAAGCCTCAAATTGACAAACCATGTAGTATGGGACGATAAAAAAAAATATTCCACACTGCCAAAAATATGCAAAAATGTTGCCCGTCCACGTTTCTTTTTTTTTAGTTTTCTTTCCCGCGCAATGTCATCCTGCGCCGTGTCAGTTCGCTTAAAAATTTCGTCCGGCGGCGTGCGCTGTTCTATGATCATACGTCAAATTCGCACGTTCGTACAGGGGTGTGCACAACGCACACACATACAGTATGCCTACTCTGCGCGAGTTTTGTACCAAGGTTTGTGCGCCTACCAAAAGGCTACCATAAAAACACCTACTTTTGAACTATGCTACATTCCTTCCTCCTTCCTACATTTCTTACATTCATTCCCTTCTTCTTCCCTTCTCTTTCCAATAATCATTTCAAGCACATTTTCTCTAATTGGTGCTTTACATGTCATCAACATGGTATAAGATGGGAACAAAACATCCCAACACTCAATACGAGGCAATTAAATCTAAGTCAACATCTGCATTCGGTCAAAAACATAGTTTCAACCATCATACATGAGAAAGGACATGGAACAAAAAGTTAATGTAAACAATTATGTTTCTAGGAACAAATTCTCCTTCTTAAGGGGAGACTATTGAAAAAGGTCTCAATTGACCTCTAATTAAGAAAAATATAATATTGTATTTCAGGTTTAAAGTTTTGACATGGTATTTGTTCCCATCCATCATAATATCAGTGCCCAAAGATCGTATATTAATACCAACTTAATGTGTGGAAAGTGTCACGTTTACCTAAATTGGAAAACTCAAGATCACTGACTCTAACAGACTTAAAACGTCAACAACATTTAAGACTCAATAGTAATCGAGGCTCAATGATAATACAACTAAAGACCAATCTCAATATAGTCAATATTTTTTTCCTAAGTTTTTATATTGAGTATATCATTTTATATTGAGTCAATATTTGTACTTCCTAAGGGTATGTCCCCATGTACTTGTAACTTAGCAAACTTACTTTGTATTTTAGCGCGGATCCGCGGACGCGGTTTTCAAGTGTCCCTATGTCTGTAAGGACGAAATCGTAACTTACGCTTGTGACGATTGTATACGTCGTCAATACGTGTGACAGTTGTCAACGTCTACAATTTGTGGTCGCACGTTACTTTTTGGAATTGCTTGTGACGTCGCATGTCTTACCGTGACTTTGTAGACTTAACACCTTCCAGCTTGTGCCGTTTTCACGGTTGAAGACGAGGCGCTTTGCCTTTGCGTCTCCTATCCGGTCGACGTGAGATGGCATCGGAATTTGAAGACCCCTGCAAAAAAGAAATCCGTACTGGAAGAAAACAGACAAAACCAAACAAATTGTGTACTTTTCTTCGTCGTATTTGAACGCAAACGGACAAAACATAGCGAATTATGTACTTTTCTTTGTCCTTAGAAATCGTATG
The DNA here is from genome assembly GCA_037447655.1 of Zygnema cylindricum. Lineage (NCBI taxonomy): Eukaryota > Viridiplantae > Streptophyta > Zygnematophyceae > Zygnematales > Zygnemataceae > Zygnema > Zygnema cylindricum. The sequence continues at coordinate 84,903 of JBBHKE010002911.1, forward strand.
AAAATTTTCGAAAATTACTGCAAGTGCGAATATATTTTCTTGTTTGTTTATCGGAAATACCTAGTTTTAAAACACATCGTGCATGTGTTGTAAACGTAAGGTTGAAGATGACGTATTTTGTTGTGGAAGTGGGTAGAAAAACACAAGATGACAAATTTTTATACATCCTAAATTCGACGATAACGCAAATTGTACTCTACAAATTTGCGATTCCTTCGTACGGTTGCAACTTAGGCAGTACGGCGCTAAGTTTTACAAGAAAACGACAGTATTACTCGAATTCGAGGAATCGTATTGACTCGCTCGCCTCCAACTGAAATTATCAATATGTCGTCACAAATACGACATCTGCATAACAAGCGCGTGAATGCTTCATTTCTCACATCCTTCCATTACTTTCTACTTCAACATTTATTCTTCCTCCCAACATTCCTTCCTCCTTCCTACATTTCCTACATTCATTCCCTTCTTCTTCCCTTCTCTTTCCAATAATCATTTCAAGCACATTTTCTCTAATTGGTACTTTACATGTCATCAACATGGTATAAAATGAAAACAAAACATCCCAACACTCAATACGAGGCAATAAAAAATAAGTCAACATTAGCTATGGTCAAAGACATAGTTTTGACCATCATACATGAGAAAGGACATGGAACGAAAAGTTAATGCAAACAATTATGTTTCTAAGAACGTTTATGTTTCTAAAGGGAAGACTATTGAAAAAGTTATCTATTGACCTCTACTTAAAAAAACAATAATAATGTATTTCAGGTTTAAAGTTTTGTCATGGTATTTATTGGAGGTGGATTGGCGGAAGCCATGAAATTGTACACAAGAGAAAGATCAATGCATTGGAGAGAGGAATTAATTTGTATTCGGGATGATTTCATTAAGTGAGAAGAGTCACTTATATACAAAAATATACAGACTGTGGAGTCTAAACGTTCTACGGTACGCTGTAACAAAGGATCCTAGTCTAGATTCTAATATATGTATGTAGGACAAAAGAAAGACTGGACCAACGGTCAAAGGAATTTGTACGTAGAAAAGACTAGACCGACGTATGTAATGAAAAGTACAAAAAGATTGGACCGACGTAAAGAAGTACGGACTGGACCAAAAGTCAGTCTTCCGGATATGACGGCAAGACTTGACCGACGTAGGAAATGAAAAGTACGAACAAGACCACCGACACGTATAATGAAAAGGTACAGATGTGACAAAAGTGAACTGACGCTAAATGACCCTTAACACCCCCCCTCAAGCGAAAACTAGAAAATAGATTGAGATGAAAACAAAGGAAATTTAGCCAAGAGGAAAAGGAAGACGAAGGCCAGAGGAAAGGCGGTGCTGCTCAAAGTAAGGGCGATGAAGAGCCTTGGTGAGATAATCAGCCACTTGGTAGGCGGATTCGACATAAAGAAACTGGAGAGTGCCATCTTCGACCCGCTCCCGAGAGTAATGATACTGAATGTCGATGTGTTTCGTCCGCTTGTGGTAAACACGATTGCGGATCAAAGAAAGAGCTCCTTGGGAGTCGGAATAGATAGGAGTAGGGGCTGAAGGGGGAAATCCAAGATTGGAAAGTAGAGTCCCAAGCCAGACAGCTTCCTTGGCGGCGTGACAAGCAACCACATATTCCGCCTCAGTGCTGGAGAATGCAGTGGTAGGCTGCTTCCTGCATGACCAAGAGATAAGACCATTGCTCAAAAAGAAGCACGAGCCAGTGGTGGAACGGCGGGAAAGCTCATCTTGTGCCCAATCTAAATCAACGAAACGCGTAAGAGTACTAGAGCCAAAGGAAGAATATGTAAGACAAAGAGTTTTAGTGCCTTGTAGATAACCAAAGACACGTTTGGCTGCGGCAAGATGATCAAGAGAAGGACGTTGAAGGAATTCACTGAGTTTAGTGACAGTTGTGGCAATGTCAGGGCGGGTGGCCTGCTTAGCGTACATAAGGGCCCTGACCATCGAGCGGTAAGTGGCATGGAGGGAGGGGGAGAGAAGGGAGTCAGTGGAAGGGAGGAGAGGGGCATTGGCATCTAAAGGAGTGGAAAGAGAGGAGCACTTTGCCATGCCAAAGCGTTCCGAAAGATCAGAGATAAAGGTCTCTTGAGAGAGAGAGGGTGCGAGCCGAGCGATTACGAGAAACTTGAATGCCCAAATAATAAGTGAGCTCACCTAGATCGGCCATGTCAAAATGGGTCTGAAGGAGAGATTTCACAAGGGAAATTTGAGAGAGGGAAGGACCAACAAGAAGGAGATCGTCAACAAAGATGGCAACAATGATCAAAGAGGTGCCAAAGCCACGAGAGTAATGCTAAAATCGGCATCAATTCGGGTAAAATCTTCTTTCCGCATAATGGCATCTATCGTATGGTTCCATACACAAGGGATTGCTTTAATCCATAGATTGTTTTAATGAGATGGCAAACCAGATGTTCAGATCAAGGGGAAATGTAGCCTTCAGGCTGTTGCATGTAAATGTCCTCAGACAAGATCCCATTTATGAAGGCATTTTTAACATCCATCTGATGAACTTGGAAATCATGTTAAGCAGCTAAAGCAAGTAAAGTGCGGATAGATGTCAACCGGGCAATAGAAGCAAAGGTTTCAGTAAAATCTATACCTTCGATTTGGGAAAAGCCCTTCGCCACCAAGTGAGCTTTGTATTTGTCCACGGATCCATCCGCTTTTTGTTTTACACGGACGACCCATTTCGAGCAGGTTGCCTTTCTTCTAGGGGGAAGGGGAACAAGATTCCATGATTTTTTGGAAAGTAATGCATTGAATTGAGCATCAGCGGCGATTTTCCAAAGGGAGGCATCAGAACGTTTTAGGGCAACTTTGAGAGAGAGGGCCTGAAATAAGAGAGGCAGAGGCCCCAGCCGAGTAAGGGTAAGCTAGAGAGGCATGGCCTATGGAAGTAATAAGCCAAGAGGGGGGAACTCTAGAGCGTGCGGGGTTTCGGCAAACTCTAAAGCGTGAGGGGTAAAAGAGAGTGGTTAGGAAGAGAGAAAGGCTCAAGCTCGAGAAGTGAAGGCTGAGGAGGAGCAAAAGGCCTAGGAAAGGGTGAGTGTGAAAAAATTGTGGGAGAAAGATTGTCAAAAAGAGGATCATCTTGGGAAAGAGGGGGAGAGGAGGAAGTATCTTCAAAATTTGTGCCAGGATGAAGAGGAAGGGCAGCTGAGTGGCTGGCGAGCAGCCGGGAGAACAAGGGGAGTAGGAGAAGATGGAGGAGGAGGGGGACTTGAAGATGATGAGGGGGAAATATGGGAGGAGTAAGAGGAGAGGGGTGGGAAGGTGTAAGGTAGGTGAATTCAGATGGCTGAAGAGATTGAAGGGGAAGGTTTGAGGGAAGAGGGTCATAGAGGGTGAGGGAAAGAAAATCGGATAATGGGGGAAGAGGGGAAGGGAAGGGCATACGAGACAAGGTTTGGAGAAGTGGCGTTTCGTTGAAAGTTACTTCTCTGGTGGTGATGACGCGATGTTGAGAAGGACTCCAGATGCGGTACGCTTTGGAATTTGGAGCGTACCCAACGAAAATGCCACGAAATGCGCGAGCGCCTAATTTGTCGTCTGATTGGAGGAGGTCTTTATACCACGCTTCACAACCAAAGATTCTAAGGTGGCGTATATCTGGTTTGACAGATGACCATGCTTCCATTGGAGTAGATTTTGGTAAAGCGTTAGTGGGACAAAGATTGCGTAAGTAATTTGCGTAAACAACAGCCTCTGCCCAAAATTCATAAGGCAAATTTGCAAAGTACAGTATGGAGCATGACATGTCATGTAATGTTCGATTGTACATTTATGCAATGTCGTTTTGTCGTGGCGTCCGAGGCGCCGTTAAATGACGTGAGATTCCATGTTGCATGAGAAATTCAGAAAACTGGTTGGACAAAAATTCGCCACCGTTGTCACTGTGCAAGACCTTCATTCGTTTGTTGTGAGAATTTTCTGCCAACGCCTTGAATTCCTAAAATCGGGCAAAAGCGTCAGATTTATGACAGATTGGATACACGTGTGAAAAACGAGTGGCGTGGTCAATGAAAGTGACAAAATAAAGGGATCCACTGTAGCTACGAGTGCGCATGGGACCACACACGTTCGTGTGTACAAGTGCAAGTGGTTCGGTGATGACGGTAGTGCTACTGGGAAATGAGTTACGCGGCATTTTTCCTTGCACGCAACCGTGACAAAAATCCAAAGATTTGTTAGAGAATGAATTTAGTCCAGTTACAAGATTTGGCAAAGTACGCAAACTTTCGCTATTTAAATGACCATATCTTAAATGCCAAAGTGGAAAACTTTCGACGCTGGCACTTAAAGCAAATATTTTTGGCGTACTATAGGATTGTAAGACATACATAGAATCTCGTGCTACGCAAAAACCTACAGAACTATTGTCTTTTCTATCAAAAAACATTACTCTATCATTATTAAATTCAACTTTTAAGCCATCAAAAGTGGCGACTTTGACAGAAAAATAAATTCCTAGCTAGACCAGGAACAAAGAGTACGCTCCAAATGTGAATAGACACATTAGGGACGTTGACGTCGCCAGAATGAGTAGCCAACAGAATACGGTCGTCTCCTAAACGAATATGCATAGGAGATGATAGAGGAGAAAAGTGAGTGAACCAATCAGATCGCGGTGAAAGGTGGTGACTAGCACCACTATGAATTAGCCAATCGTCATGGGTTTGAGATAGAAAAGCATACCCTTGTGGAAATTGAGTATCCGTATTGACAGAATTTGGGATATGATGGGCAACATTGCCATATCCAAATTCTGGTGAGGGAGGAATGACAAAACGCGAAGCTACTGGAGTGGGATAATTAGAGGGAAAATGTGGGGAAAAAGCAGTCGACCAAGGGAGGTTAACGGGGTTTGAAGAGGCATAGTGCGCTTCGGCGTTAGAAAAGATTGTGGAAGGGATGGAAAAGGGGAATAATGATGAGGATAAAGAAAATTTGGAGGGAAAGAAAGGTGTGGAGGGAGTGGGGGGGGAAGAAAAGAATTGGTGGGTTGGCATAGGCAGCGTTGGCATTCCCTCCGGTTTTAGGGGGATTGGAAGCCTCACCTGCTTTCCGCCTCGCCAATTTTCGACAGTCTTCAACGGAATGTCCTTTTGTTTTGCAGTAATGGCAAAACAAACGCTGCACCCCCCCAGAGTTAGTCTTCTAATTTTCAGCAATAAAGGCATTTGCATGAGAGAGATTTGGAGCAAAAAAAGAGAGAAGTTTTCTCTTCATGCAAAAGTTTGCTACAAAGTGAGTGAAAGGGAATGGATTGGTCTAGATTGTCAAACGAGGAAATGAAAGGGGAAAAGGATTCAGAAAGTCCTCCCAAAAGGGTTGAAGAGAGGTCCTAGTCGCAAAGATGCACGCCTATCATGGTGCATTTTCGGGCCAACAATTCGACAATGCTAATCCAATCCTACATAGATTCCGACGGCTTTTTTATGGAGTTAAAAAACGCTCGTTTTTGAATTTGGCGAGCGGCCCATCAGATTTGAATGTAAGCTGCTTGAAGACGACTCCAAGCCTCGTCGAAAGAGGAGGCGCCGTGAATAAGACGAGTGCGCTCGGCAGTAAGTATTGAAAAGTAAGCTTTAGTAAGTCTTAGAAATTTGAGTCTAGGACTTAGAATATTTTTAGAATACCAACTGTTCAATATTGACCAAATTTAGTGTAGATGATTTTTGTAGTATCTACCCGAATTGATATCTTTAAGTTAATTAGTGTGTAGGGCCGCCAATGAATGTAGACGTGATAAGAATCACCCGGATTTTTAGGGTATAGATATTGTTAGTGGACAATTCTGGTCCAAACACTTAGATTTTGTCAGTAAGGTGTCTGGTGGACCATGTACATACGTTTTGGATGTTTTCTAGATATTTTAGATGTTTTCTAGATCTTTTAAGATGTTTCGTAGATCTTTTGAGTATTTAGTTCAATTAGGATTGATCAATTCAATACAGAATGTACATTCTACACAAGAATTAAGGAAATTAGAGCTTTGAGTGCAGTTTAAGGTGTTTTCTGTTCTATTGTCCTTATTTTGCTTGTAGTACATGTTTGTATGGTTGAAAGACCTCTTTCATTTGAGTTACATATCTTACACTATAACTCTAGTCAAATAGGCATTTCTTTTTGGGTTTGCTTCTGCTGCCATGTCTACTAATGGCTCAGTCCCTGCTGGTGCAAGTGTGACCCCTAGTGGGAGTGGAACACAGCCAAGTCAGAATGCCCATGACCTTCAACAGGTTATGGGCCCACCGCCCAAATTGCCTATTTTTGATGGAACTGACTTCTTATATTGGGAAGATATGCTGAGCTCATATTTCGAGGAGAGGGACTTGTCACCCATTGTGGAAGGAACTGCCGATGAGACGGCACCGGATTGGAGAAAGAAGAATCTCCACTGCCTCAACGTCTTGAAACAGGCAATGACAAAAGATTTGGTAATGTCGTATCTTGATTTGAAGAAAGCTTGTGAAGTTTGGTTTAGCGTACGTGCTATGTATGTTCAGCTAGATGTTACTGTGCAGACTAACATAGCCACTCAGATCTTTGAGTTTAAGTATTCAGGAGGTAGTATGTCAGATCATTGTCATGCTATGAAAAGGTTGTTCCTTCAGAGTACTAGTGCAGGTGGGGACTTTTCCCCCCCTCAACAGGCTATGTTATTGATGAGAACTTTACCCGATGAGTATAAAGGAGCCATGGATAGGCTTAGGGCTCTTCCACAGCGTCAGTGGAACATAGCATTGGCAATTCAGTTTATTTTGAGTGAAGAAGCTAACCAGATTTCACAAAGAGGTAGTAGTAAGTCTGTTCAGGCACTAGCTAACCAGTTTTCAGAATCTAAGATTGGCAGTGGAAGTGGTAGTGGTAGTGGTAGAGGTAGTGGTCCTAAAAGGTCACCTTTGACATGCTATTACTGTGATGAAAAAGGCCATGTTTTCAGGATGTGTCATGCCTACAAGAAAGCTAAAGCTACAGGAAACTTTCGCTCTGGTTGGGACGAAAGCCGAGTTCCATCTACATCAAATGGACGCCCAACAGCATTTTCCAATGTACTTCAAGAGGAGGATGTGAGCAGATTTCCCGATAACAGCGAAAAGAAATACTTTGCAATGGCACAAGCAACGGAAGGCGTGGAGGAAGACGAATGGATTATGGACTCCGGCGCATCTGCCCACATGTGCCGCAATCGCCATCTATTTGAGAGTATTCAATCCATTTCACCCATCAAAATTTATTTTAGTGATGATACCTTTGTTGAGTCAAAAGCAAAGGGGAGGGTGTCACTTATGTTGAACGTAGAGGGAAAACCTGTGAAAAGGGTCTTGGAAGATGTGTTGCATGTCCCAGCTTTTAAAAGAAACTTTTTCTCTACGTCAGTGGTAGAAAAGAAGGGTTTTAAAACTATTTCTGAGAATGGGAAGAAAACAGTGAGTAAGAATGGGAAAATAGCTGCAGAGGGATTTGCTGGTGGAAACAATTTGTATCGGTTGAGTCTTGCAAATGATAATGACAATGATGTTATGTACTCAAGTGTAATCAATGATTGTGATTTATGGCATAAACGTTTAGGACATGTGAATTATGATAGATTAGAAAAGATGGTAAATCAAAAAATGGTGGAAGGTGTAAAAATTAGTCAAAAACCAGCATCAAATGTATGTGATGGTTGTGCAATGGGAAAAATTCATAAGTTGCCTTTCCCTTTGCAAACTGATCATAGAAGTAGCAGGGTTCTAGAACTAATTTATTCAGATGTATGGGGGCCATCTAGGTATCCATCTATGGGAGGTGGTAAGTTTATGCTTACCTTTACTGATGACTATAGTAGATTTACTACAGTTTATTTTTTGAGAAGTAAGGATGAAGTTTTTTCAAAATTTAAAGAGTATAAGGCTTGGGTTGAGAATCTACATGAGAGAAAGATAGCGGGATTCAGATCTGATAATGGAGGGGAGTACATTTCTAATGAGTTTGTAGAATTCCTAAAATTGCATGGAATCTCACGTCAACTAACCGTTCCTTATTCTCCGGAACAAAACGGTGTTTCAGAAAGGATGAATAGGACCATATCAGAGTGTGCTAGGACAATGATGGCTGATATGGACATAGATTACAAATTTTGGGCAGAGGCTATGCATTGTGCAGCCTATGTGAGAAATAGGCTAGAAACTAGGGCAATAAAAGATAAAACTCCTTATGAAATGTGGACAGGACACAAACCAGATGTAAGTCACTTCAAAGTGTTTGGAAGTAAGGTATTCTTGCTAGATAATGATCCACAAAAATGGAAATTAGAGCCAAAAGGCATACCAGGTATATTTTTAGGGTATGATGATCATGCCAAGGGTTATAAAGTATATGACATTAAGAGAAATAGAGTTGTGGTAGCCAGAAACATCATAGTGAAGGATGAGGGAAGAGGAGTAGATGTATTTAGTCAATGTAGCGATGAAAAGAAAGAAAAAAGTGTTGATTATATCTTTTTAGAGGAAAATCCTATGTTTTTTAAGAAAAATGTAGAAAATGCATCTAGTTTAAGTCAAAATGACTTGGAATCATCTTCTCCACCAGAAACAGGAAGTGTTATGCCCGAAAGAGTTGTAGAATCTCCTCTACCTCAAGCTGAAACTGAATCACAAGAAGAATCACATGTATCAAGAAGGAGGACCCAACCATCTATACCAGCGACAGAATTTCCAGGTGGAGTGAGGCGAAGTGCACGACTCAGGGGAGAAAATGCAGCCTTTGCTCATTCTGCACACATAGAAGAGCCTTTAACATTGAAAGAAGCTCTTTCGAGTAATGAAAGGGAACATTGGGTGGAAGCCATCAATGAGGAAATGAAGTCTATCATGGAGGCCCAAACTTGGGATCTGGTGGAACTTCCTCCAGGAAGAAAGGCTATTGGAAGTAAATGGGTGTTTAAGTTAAAATTGAACCCAGATAATACCATAGACAGGTATAAGGCTCGTTTGGTTGCTAAGGGATATAATCAAAAAGAGGGGATAGATTATGAAGAAACTTTTTCACCGGTTGTAAGGTTTCCATCTGTCCGCATCTTACTTACATTAGCTGCTATAGAGGATTTTGACATCCACCAAATGGATGTCAAAACTGCCTTTTTGCATGGTGATTTAGATGAGGTCATTTATATGAAGCAGCCTGAGGGTTATGAGGAAGTAGGAAAAGAAAATCTTGTGTGCAGACTTTTAAAATCATTGTATGGCCTAAAACAGGCCCCTAGGCAATGGAACCGAAAGTTAGATGAGTTCTTGACAGGATTAGGGTTTACTAGAATTAGCTCAGATCATTCAGTATATGTGATGTGTGGTGATAATCCTGATGAGGTGATATTCATTGCTGTGTATGTTGATGATTTGCTGCTAATTAGTAGGAACAAAGAAGGAATTGGTAGAGTAAAACACGCTCTTAATTCAAAATTTGAAATGAAGGATTTGGGTGAGGCTAAATACATTCTTGGAATACAAGTTGAAAGAGATAGAGAAAAGAAAATCATTAGGCTAACTCAAAAAGAAGCAATAGGAAACATGTTGGAAAAATTTGGCTTGGCTGATGCCAAAGGTTGTGCTACTCCTATGGAGTATAAGCAAAAACTTGAAGGAATGGAGCATGAGTTTGGAGTCCTAATAGATGAGGAACTCAGTGTAGAAGAGCAAAAATTTATGTCCCAAGTACCCTACAGGCAAGTAGTAGGAAGTTTGATTTACTTCATGAATTGCACTAGGCCTGATATAGCTGCAGCTGTTGGTGTGTTGAGTAGAAGTCTACAAAATCCACGAAAGAGAGATTGGGAGGCAGCAAAAAGGGTCTTAAGATATCTTGTTGGGACTAGGAATCTTTGGCTTACTTTGGGAGGGGACAAGGTTAGTATTAATACTTGGAGTGATGCTAGCTATGGTGATGTGCCTAGTAGGAAGTCTACAACTGGGTATGTCATTCAGATTGGAAGTGGAACTTGTAGTTGGAGTAGTAAACTTCAAAAAGTCACGGCACAATCGACTATGGAAGCCGAATACATGGCTGCAAGCGCAGCCTTAAAGGAATTGCTTTGGATTAAGGCATTCCTTCAAGAATTGGGGTTTACACAACACGGAACACAAGTAATGTGGTGCGACAATCAGGCAGCCATTTCTGTGGCTACAAACCCAAGTCACCATTTTAAGAGTAAGCATATGGACATTCGGCTACATTTGGTACGTGAGAAAGTATTTGCAAAAGTGGTAAAACTTTGTTATTTGCCTGATGAGAAAATGGTTGCGGATATGTTGACAAAAGCCCTTCCTGCTCCTAAATTGGAGTACTGCAGAAAAGCATGTGGTCTAAGTGAGTAAGTCTTCTAAAGCTTAAGGGGAGTATTGAAAAGTAAGCTTTAGTAAGTCTTAGAAATTTGAGTCTAGGACTTAGAATATTTTTAGAATACCAACTGTTCAATATTGACCAAATTTAGTGTAGATGATTTTTGTAGTATCTACCCGAATTGATATCTTTAAGTTAATTAGTGTGTAGGGCCGCCAATGAATGTAGACGTGATAAGAATCACCCGGATTTTTAGGGTATAGATATTGTTAGTGGACAATTCTGGTCCAAACACTTAGATTTTGTCAGTAAGGTGTCTGGTGGACCATGTACATACGTTTTGGATGTTTTCTAGATATTTTAGATGTTTTCTAGATCTTTTAAGATGTTTCGTAGATCTTTTGAGTATTTAGTTCAATTAGGATTGATCAATTCAATACAGAATGTACATTCTACACAAGAATTAAGGAAATGAGAGCTTTGAGTGCAGTTTAAGGTGTTTTCTGTTCTATTGTCCTTATTTTGCTTGTAGTACATGTTTGTATGGTTGAAAGACCTCTTTCATTTGAAGTTACATATCTTACACTATAACTCTAGTCAAATAGGCATTTCTTTTTGGGTTTGCTTCTGCTGCCTTGTCTACTAATGGCTCAGTCCCTGCTGGTGCAAGTGTGACCCCTAGTGGGAGTGGAACACAGCCAAGTCAGAATGCCCATGACCTTCAACAGTAAGTGACATCACTAAACGAGCATGCGTATCCTCATCTCTTTGTTTCCATGTAGTTATTGCCAACTCTTTTGTAGCTTTTTCTGTTAGTGTATCAGTACAGGAAAGGATAGGAGGTTTTAAAATTCCTATAAAATGGTCCCAAATCTTCTCGTGTTTCAAAAAATGCATGGCTGAAAATGACCTATCATAGAAGTTTTGGCCATCAAACTTCTCAATGCTATTAGAAGTGGCATGGCTAGGCCCATAACCTATTAGAGGTGGATTGGCGGAGGCCATGAAATTGTACACAAGAGAAAGATCAATGCATTAGAGAGAGGAATTGATTTGTATTTTGGTATGATTTTATTAAGTGAGAAGAGTCACATATATACAAAATATACAATTGCTAATTACTATAGAGTCTAAGCGCTCTACGGTGCGTTGTAACAAAAAGGATCATAGTCTAAATTCTAATAAATGTATGTAGGACAAAAAAAAAGACTGGACCGTCGCCCAAAGGACAAGACCGACGGTCAAAGGACTTGTACGTAAGACTAGACCGATGTATGTAATAAAAGGTACACAAGACTGGACCGACGTATGGAAGTAAAGACAAGACCAAAAGTGAGTCGTCCGGATAAGACGGTCAACAAGACTTGACCGACGTAAGGAAATTACGGACAGGACAAAAATAAACTGACGCTAAATGTCTCTTAACAACTATACTTTGTATTGAGAAGAAGATTGGCAGCTTGCAAGAAATTAAGGTTAACATTTGTTTAATTTGGCTTTGATGGGAAAACTCCTGAAACTACAATGACTACCGAGGTAGTGGAGGCAAAAAAGACAGACACCAAAACTGTACAATTTACAAAAGAGGAATACATTTCGACTTTCACAGATGCTAAAGTGTATAGCTCGAAGGTAATTTCTTTTTTCCATAAGTTTTGTTTTAAATTTGAAATAAAACTGCGTTTTATTTCATTTTAAGTGATGTATGATGTTTTGTGCCTTTTTTTTGTTGGACAGGCACGTGGATGCCGGTTCAAAACGGGGTAAAATATGGTATTCATATACTCAAAGCCTCCTAAAATAAACAGGTACAGACACGACAGCCTCTATATTGTAGTTCATATTGTGGTCTAGGCTCTGCATCATATTGTTGGCATAGTGGTAGTGCGTTGGCACCATAAGGCAAAGGTCCCAAGTTCGAACCCTGGCTGGCTCAATTTTTCCAGAGTGGAATTTGCCAAATCTTGGATTTCACGGAAATCTAATATGGTATCTGAGCCACTGGGATTACGGATGCATTGGTGGAGAGAAAAGAGAGGGAGGAGGAGAGAGAAGCTGGTGAGAGGAGGAAAAAGGAAGAGAGGAACGAGAGAGAGAGGAAGAAGAAAGACAAAGAAAAAGAAGGGAGGAAGAAGAGAGAGGGAGAGGAGGGAAAAAGAAAAGGGGAAGGAGAGAGAGAGGAAGAAGAAAGACAAAAATAGAGATGAGGAAGAGAGAAAGAAGAGGGAGAGAAGAGAGAATGGAACACGCCGAATCCTATATTTCACAGAAATCTAACATGTAACATGGTATCAGAGCCATCGGGATTGCGGATGGATTGACTAGCCTCCCCGTGAGGGAGGGTCTTATTATTCCTTGGTCTAAAATAGACCGCGGAAAACACCCAAACTATTGCATCCCCAACGATGAGTAATATAGTCTACCATAAATAATGACATTCACTTTTTACATGTACTTATTAAACTTGTGACACATCAAGAACTACACCTTACGATTTACGTAACAATGATCACAACACACATAAAAGAATACATAACACACGAACCAAATACACAAAGCACTTAACAACTTCAATACACATGATATCTCCAAAAACTCTTATATTATCTCAAAGCAACAAAGCTACGCTATCAACCATGTTTCTTATCTACGTTTTCTACACTCGACCACTCTAAAGAACTACATCTTAGGTTCCTACTTTCCTTAACACATTGATATTTGTTCTACAAGTCTCTCATGAATATATACAATTGTGAGCCACCTACATCTAACAAAACAACAAAAGAAATAAATGTGTTTGCCTACTAATAAGCTAATTGGCACCCCCACGGTGATTGTCCATAAGGCAAGAGTTAACTAGGTTGATTCCTCAAACTACTCGAAGTCAACACTAATTTGTTTGTATGTACAGAAACGTCCGATAAATTAATTAGCATCAAACAACCTGCCTATGCCGTACAGTAACTCATTGTCGGGGATAGTCCATTGTAATACTTGTCGATTGTCCTCAGGCCACATAACAAAAGTTGGTACCGCCATCGGATGTAAAGACAAATCAATCCGTTGAGTACTTCTCAAAGCTTCGTACCGTCGCATTAAATGTCGCGACACTCTTCGTATAAGATTGCGTCGTATCTCCACATCCAGATCGCTTCGCGATCCTCCTAGTAAGTCCGTACCAAATCAAATGAACCTTCGTCGACCGAATACTCCCGTAATTTGCGTACACCCTGTAGTGTATTTATGGCTACACTAAAATTTGTGTAAACGAAACTAAGGGAGTGTGCCCACGTGTTCAAGGAAGGGTTTTTTTCCGTCGTTTTCACAGAAAACGGGACTTCCAACGAGAAAATATTACGCCGTACGAAAAATGGGCAAAAACACAAGTACATTTTGCGTCATCTTGGGACTTGGAAGGTATGGCAAGTTGGCGTTATTATCATCACGACCCACTTCCAGCTCAACTTCACACTTGCACTGGAGTCAAATCGCGATCTGATTTTAATCAAAACACTACCCTATTGACGAATAGAAAGCCAAGATTGCACGCGTCAAATTTTTTAAAAAAAAATTAACGACGGGGAGTACACTTTTTTTTTTACCTTGCTCGTCACGCGCATGTACGTACGAAATGACGAGCATGTACGAAAAAAAAATCGTTGGGGTCTCGGACCTCCACTTTCATTCATGGGTCTTTCGGAAAATTTTACGTTGTCCTCGTCTCTCCCCCTCACTCTCACTCGACTGCTACTCTTTCTCTCTTGTTTACACAAGATGTACCAATAATAGTATCAAATGAAAGATTTATTTTATTTTCTTTTTTTTGAATATTTTTGGTCTAAGTTTGATGTCACATCGATTGATAAAAGATAAGAAAGTAAAATCGGGAAGCCATGGCGGAAAATCTACGTACTGATGACGTCACATGGTTGAATGACTGAGCTATGTCACAAAACCCGAAACATCTACAACGTCACAAAAACCTAGACGTCTACAACCGTCGCCGTTTTTGTAGACGCCACTTATTTTAGGAAGTTTCGCAGTAGTCTACATTTCGTTTCGTAGTATGTCGCACATTTTGTAGACGTCTATGACTGTCACAAATTTGAAGTAATGAAAGCGCAAGTAATGAATGACATAGGAACACTTTGAAAAGTACACCGTAAAATCTGCGCTAAATTCCAAAGGAGCGTTTCAAAGTTTCGGTTACATGGGCACACGCCCTAAGTCTTCAAAAATAAAAGGTCTCACAAGGGGATGTTGGATTGGCACGTGGATGCCAGTTCAATACGGGGTATGAATATGGTAATATCATACTCGAAGTTGCGTAAAAAAAACAAGTACGGACCCGCTAAGCTCTACATTTATGTTTCGTCGTTCATCAAAT
>JBBHKE010002911.1:99655-124005 GCA_037447655.1 Zygnema cylindricum
CAAACAACAAACCAAATCATGGATACATGAAAATAAACAAAACAAACGCAGTGAACATGAAAACACAATCATGACAGTTCACATCTTATAACCGAGCTCACAACCTCCATCTCCCTCTCCTGAAGGAGAATACTGAACATTTTTTGAAAGTTATTTTATAATACCTGAAAACGACCTGCCAAGAGAACAGAAACACCACTAAAATAGATAAACAAAAAGGCGAACACATTCTCACATGGAAAGTAATGCTTCATGGAATATACACGTTGGAATCTTTTTAACACATCTATACGAACAGTAGCATGCAGTGTATTCTGTGTTTGTGCGAGGATGGTTGTCGTGTATCCGCCGTTTGGTATCTTTAGATTTATTTATTCTCTTTTATTATGGTGTCTTATGTGACGTACGATGACAAGCATATCTACACAATTTTTCTAAGGTTGCACATATAAGGTACTTCGTAATGAAAGGTACACTCTTACACAAGCGGAAAAACAAATAGATAAAATCACCACAAAGACAAGAGAACCGTCCAGCAAAAGTCCATAATATTTTATTGAAAGTTTTTTACAAGTCATAAGAGGAAGTCCTCTCCCTCTACCTCCAACACTCGAGCCAATATTCTACACTTGACAGTACTAACACAAAAGTACAAGTGACGCAAACAAAACAAATAAAAGTACATAGGTACTAAACCAAACAACAAACCACACACTCTATATATATCTGCCAGTCAGATAAAACGCTAATTCAGATAAAACGCTAAGTTATCTGGCACCCGATTCCACGATGCAACCCAACTTTTTGTTCCATATCGAAAAGAAGCGGTTCTACTTTTATTGGGCTGGACTTCCATTAGCTTAAATGTGAGGCTATTTACCTAATGTCCTACTTTTCTATACCATTCCGTACCGATTTTTTTTTTTTTTGGGGGAAATCACCTTTACTTGATGTCTTTCTATCTTTGTAGATTTTTGAAGGTTATGGGCATCAACTTTGACCATCGGATTTTTGATCTTTTAAAATCTGCGACGCCATCGCTCGAACCATCCAGTGTGTAGCTATTGTTTTTAAAGAGTACATCCAGCCACACTGAACGTGTATTATCGGTCCAAATGAAAAGTATGATCATGTCTATATTGAACGAGGGATGACAACCTTACACGTCTGTGCCTTTTGACAGGGTGTGGATGCAAATCCACCAGAATCCGCAAAAAAATCTTTGCCTAAACATTCTTTGACGATCTCTATGCAATCAACAAACCTTTGTGGGAGGGTTTTACGGATATAACACTTACCTACTACTTTACAAATCTTAATTTTGTCCGTTCTTACATTCTTTTGCCCACCTTCAAACAGTATGAGCGTCAATGCGACCTTTTTTTCAATCGCGTATGACACGCATATAGTGTATCCATGCGGTCATTTTTTTTTTGCTTTCTCTCATTCTGCAAACCAACATCAGCGGATTGGGCTCTAGTTACACTATCTAAGTGAGTGGCTAGGTGCCCACAAGGTTTGCCATCGGATTGCCCCCTCCCCAATGGTTTCCGTGTTGCATCCCCAGATGAAGGTATCAAGGCTTTAGGTTGCCCTATCGACGCCAATTCTTTTGTCAACCACGTAGTTGCTGATGGGTTGTTGGAGTATTTCACGTCGCGATGACCTCCCAAAGTTTTGAGACTCACATGTGACGTTTGTGATCTTGATCAGTTTTTTTGCTTAGTGCTCTCTCTAATTTGCGAGAACTATACCACCAACGCCTTCTTTTCATTCTTCCTTTCGAGATTTTGACAACAATCTTTTGACTGTGCTTCACCACCGCTTTGGTCATGGGATTTTCGATCGTTCAAATGGGATGGTTGCTTGTCAACAAGTGAGCCTCCCAATTTTGATAAGTAGTTTAGGTTTGATTTCCGTTGGAAAATTGCGCCAACTGCGTATTTGGCTAGTTCGGCTTTGGTGGCGCTTACCATCACTTCTCATTTTAATGTGAATGATGCCCCAATTCTAGGGCAAGTTGTCTCTGAGGTGGAGAACGATCTCTTTCCATTTCACCAAGCTCTCCTTGTCAAGCTAACGATCTCTTTCCATTTCACCAAGCTCTCCTTGTCAAGCTCGTGTGTTTTTCAGGCACACCTTTATATCACTAAGGATTTTCGGGCCCTTTCTCCCTTGTACTGTCCTCAAAATACGAAGGAGTAAGTACATCCGGCCAGACCAGATCCTTGTATTCTCTAAAACTGAGCGGAACACACCTTACTTCGCGCCTAACGGAGGCCGGACATCCTATTTATTACGCCTCAAATATTGCAATTCCGTTACATTGGACCAGTTGCCACCAGCCCTTTTGGGGGGTACATTGTGGATTGCCACGTAATTTTTCGGATTGTCGTCTAGACTGTGCTGTTAGCTGTCAATAGGAATTTAGTTCAGGTTCAGCTGACTTTCGGTCCATTAATTACCTTAGGTCAAAGTCTGGCACTTTCATGTATTTTTCAGGACTTTGTCTTATAACAATGGAACAAATAATTACTTCTGGCCGCGGATCTAGCCGCAATCAAAAGCACAACGTTTTGCCCGAGTGTAGTACGAATTAATTTGTCATATGTCAGTTCAATTGCACTTGCTTGCCGCTGATTGGTTAATAACATAGCTTTGACTTTTAGACCTGAGATTGGACAAACTTTTGATGTATAAGGAACTTGGGGCCGAAACAGACAGGTTGCTTTTCAGTACTGTCTCCTATGAAAACCCTCAAAAATTCCAACAAACCTTATTTTGGGAGAATCTTTGTTTTGTTTTGACTCTATTGCCATATTGGTTTTGGATCTGTCTTTTGTGGGAATCATAGTCCGGACTGGTAGTTGGCATTATTGTCCCTTTGGGTGATTTTTGGACTTTTTGCTGTGTGAAACCGAGAAGAGTCTAGTCGATTTCGAGCTGCGGACACCGAGGGGTGAAGGAGTACCATACCTATTTACGATACCATCGGGAGAGGGGTCGTTTTTTTCTCATTGTCGTTGTTAATTGTCGGGGTATGTTAAGCTTGCTTCGCTATCTTTCACATCTGTGTCTTTTATTCTCTTTTCTGGGGCAAGGTGATATTGTTAAATCTGAAACAACCAATCATATCTATTCCCATATTTCTACGTGGTAATGCATTTGTGCCTTCGTTTGTAGTTCTCTTTTGCTTTGGCGTGACCTTTCCGGAGTAAACTGCAACCCCTTGATCAAAACAGTGGGTTCTGAGGGACACTTCCAGTGGATAAAGAACAAAATTGGGACACCGGCCTGATTATGGAGACCCCAATCCCTTTCCCCGGCTAGATGGGGAAAGGAAGGGGGAGGGGATTACTTTCGCCTTCCCATGCACTCATCCCTATTCCCAGTCCAAGTGTCTCTCCAATTTTGCATGAATATCTATGGGAGGAATGTGGGTAGCAGTTGCCATGATCATTATCATGGGAAGCATTCGCATTTTAGGGGTTGTTTGCAAGACTCTGATGTCGACTATTCCGGGTTGTGGGCCCTCCTCTAAGGTTTCTCAGGCACGCTCGACATCCTTTCACCTCGTGCACAACTACAACTAGAAGCTCAAAACCAATTTCTGTCTTTTCAATCCCTCATTGTCGACAATAACTTCCAAATACATTAGTGCACTGAGTAAGTGGCGGCCGCTGATTTTGAAAGTCACTAAAAGGTGCTACCTTCTGCTTAAGTGCATGCTAGTTTACGTTTGTGTTATAAGTCTAGGAGTGGTGCGCGACTACAAGTAACACCAACCTTTTAGACACTTTGTTTATCGTCTGACTAGTTTGCATGTTCTTTATGCTTGCGGTAGGGTTTGCCTCACCCTCCGCTTTTAGGGGGAAGGCACAGTGTTTTCAACAAACGTATTGATTTTGAGGGAATCCATAAACATCGCTGTTTGCATGACCGTATGATTAAGTGTAAGATGTTGTTTTTGAAAACTAAGTTTCGTGCGTACGGAGCGTTTCGTGCGTGCGCGTGTTCGCGTGCGTGCGCATTTACGCGATGTAGTGTGGAGGTTCGAATAGATTTGCGGATTGGGGGAGTAAATGTACGAAGAAAATTAAATGTACGTGAAGGACTAATTGAGTGGCGCGGAATGCGCAATGTGAATGGACGGCGGATCGCGAAGCGATCCGATTTGAAATTTTCGAAGTGTGAAAATGTACGCATGGCGTACGAAACAAAATGCGACAAACGCATTTATTACAAGGGACGCGTTTGCGGTACAAAAATGATTTCGGCTGTACGATATTATTTCGGCAAGTGGACGTGAATTCACTTCGCGACAGTTGTGGGATATTTAACGACACGCGCAGATTTCACTTGGATTTTTGTGACCACGTGGCGCGACATCGAAGGTGCCGAATAAAGAGCTACGGACGGCGGACAAAGGTCGCCGCTATTTTCAATGAGTGGGGAGCGAAATCACGTCAAATCACAAGAATCATGTTTTGGACGTCCCGGATTCTTTGACGAAAATCAAGGAGTTTCGCTGAGTGACTCAGCATGACTCATCATGACTCAGCATGACTCAGCATACGATTCTATGAGATTGTGTGTACTTCAAAATATTTGAAACAACATTGTCTTGTCTTATGTGTATTAATAAAATAGAGTTGATTGTGATATTTATTTTTATGTGGTCAATCAGGGTCTCGACACTTTAATTTATGTGTCGCATCTGCAGACAAGTGTACGCTTACGATTGCTTGACTTTCAGGTGTACGCTTACGATTAGTTTGATTTAATGACAGTTACGTAATTTACGTTGGTTATTTTGACACTTAGTGATTTGTTAACAGCTCACAAGTGTATATATAGATTTGAGCTTCATTAGAATAATCAATGCTGGTTAAGAAAAGTAGGGACCAAATATGTAGTATTCTAGGGTTATCGATTAGGTAATGCGTTTGAGTAATATGTTTATTGATATAATTTTCTTTATTAAATGTTTATGTGAGATTGCACTCTTTTGTTATTATTTATTTATGTTATTTTATATATGTTTGATTTGCATTGTTTATGCATTTGTCTTAGGGTTTGTTTATGTCGATTATTCCATCAAACCTTAGATGTTGTCATAGGGTTTATTTATGTTGATTATTCCATGAAACCCTAAATGTTATTGTATGTTAAATGGAGGATGCATTTCAAATGATTGTTCGACTACCTATTTTTGCTTAGCTTCTTGCATGATAGTTTGGGTCGCTTCTGCGGTCTATTTTAGACCAAAGAACAACACTATTAGCCCTAGTGTTCCACCTGCTCTCGCTGGTGCAAGTGTGACTCCTAGTGGGAGTGGATCACAGCCGAGTCTTAATCCCCATGACCTTCAACAACTTGTTATCTAAACTACACAAAAAGTTAGTGCTAACAAGAATTGTTTTTTAAATTACAAAAACTCTTAAACTTAACATGAATTGTTATCTAAACTACACAAACAGTTAGCGCTAACAAAAATGGTAACCTTACTTACACAAACTATAAGGACTATCAAGAATTGTTGTCTTAACTACAAAAACTCTAAGCAAGAGTAGGAATTTTTATCTAAACTACTTAAACTATTAGCGCTTACATGAATTGTTATCAACACTACACAAACTGTTAGCGCTGATAGGAATTATTATCTAAAACTACACAAATTGTTAGCGCTAACATGAATTGTTATCTAAACTACACAAATTGTTAGCGCTGATAGGAATTGTTATCTAGAACTACACAAACTGTTAGCGTTAACAAGACTTGTTATCTAAACTACACAAACTCTTAGCGCTAACAAGAATTGTAACCTAAACTTCAAAAACTCTTAGCCCTAGTAGGAATTTTTATCTAAACTACCCAAACAGTTAGCGCTGACATAAATTTTTATCAAAACTAAACAAACTGTTAGCGCTGATAGGAATTGTTATCTAAAACTACACAAATAGTTAGCTCTAACAACAATTGTTATCTAATCTACACAAAGTGTTAGCGCTGATAGGAATTGTTATCTAGAACTACACAAATAGTTAGCACTAACAGGAATTGTTATCTATACTACACAAATTGTTAGCGCTGATAGGAATTGTTATCTAGAACTACACAAATAGTTAGCGCTAACAGGAATTGTTATCTAAACTACACAATTTGTTAACGTTAACAAGACTTGTTATCTAATCAACATAAACTATTAGCGCTAACAAGAATTGTTATCTAAACTACACAAACTGTTAGCACTAGTAGGATTTTTTGTCTAAACTACCCAAACTTTTTGCGGTTACATGAATTTTTATCAAAACTACACAAATTGTTAGCGCTGATAGGAATTGTTATCTAGAACTACACAAATAGTTAGCGCTAACAAGAATTGTAACCTAACTTACACAAACTATTAGCGCTAACAAGAATTGTTATCTAAACTACAAAAACTGTTAGCACTAGTAGGAATTTTAATCTAAACTACCCAAACTGTTAGCGCTTACATGAATTGTTATCAAAACTACACAAACTGTTAGCGCTGATAGGAATTGTTATCTAGAACTACACAAATAGTTAGCCCTAACAAGAATTGTTATCTAAACTACACAAACTGTTAGCGCTGATAGGGATTGTTATCTAGAACTACACAAATAGTAAGCGCTAACAAGAATTGTAACCTAACTTACACAAACTATTAGAGCTTACAAGAATTGTTCTCTAAACTACAAAAACTTTTAGCTCTAGTAGGAATGTTTATCTAAACTACCCAAACTCTTAGGGCTTACATGAATTGTTATCAACCACACAAACATTTAGCGTTGATAGGAATTGTTATCTAGAACTACACAAATAGTTAGCCCTAACAGGAATTGTTATCTAAACTACACAAACAGGTAGCGTTAAGAAGACATGTTATCTAAACTACACAAACACTTAGCCCTAACAAAAATGGTTACCAAACTTATACAAACTATTAGCGTTAACAAGAATTTTTATCTAAACTACACAAATAGTTACCACTATCAAAAATGGTTACCTAACTTACACAAAATTTTAGCGCTAACAAGAATTGTTATCTAAACTACAAAAACTATAAGCACTAGTTGGAAGTTTTATCTAAACTACCCAAACTGTTAGCGCTTACATGAATTGTTATCAAAACTACACAATTTGTTAGCGCTGATAGGAGTTGTTATCTAGAACTACACAAATAGTTAGCGCTAACAGGAATTGTTATCTAAACTACACAAACTGTTAGAGCTGATAGGAATTGTTATCTAGAACTACACAAATAGTTAGTGCTAACAAGAATTGTTATCTAAACTACACAAACTGTTAGCGTTAACAAGACTTGTTATCTAAACTACACAAAAAGTTAGTGCTAACAAGAATTATTATTTAAACTACAAAAACTCTAAGCAACAGTAGGAATTTTTATCTAAACTACTTAAACTGTTAGCGCTTACATGAATTGTTATCTAAACTACACAAACTGTTAGCAATCATAGGAATTGTTATCTAGAACTACACAAATAGTTAGCACTAACAAGAATTGTAACCTAACTTGCACAAACTATTGGCACTAACAAGAATTGTTATCTAAACTACAAAAATTGTTAGCACTAGTAGGAATTTTTATCTAAGCTACCCAAACTGTTAACGCTTACATGAATTGTTATCAAACCTACACAAACTGTTAGCGCTGATAGGAATTGTTATCTAGAACTACACAAATAGTTTGCGCTAACAAGAATTGTAACCTAACTTACACAAACTATTAGCGCTAACAAGAATTTTTATCTAAACTACACAAACTGTTAGCACTAGTAGGAATTTTTATCTAAACTACCCAAACTGTTTGCGCTTACATGAATTGTTATCTAAACTACACAAACTGTTAGCGATCATAGGAATTGTTATCTAGAACTACACAAATAGTTAGCCCTAACAGGAATTGTTATCTAAACTACACAAACTATTTGCGCTGATAGGGATTGTTATCTAGAACTACACAAACAGTTAGCGCTAACAAGAATTGTAACGTAACTTACACAAACTATTAGCGCTAACAAGAATTGTTATCTAAACTACAAAAACTGTTAGCACTAGTAGGAATTTTTATCTAAACTACCCAAACTGTTAGCGCTTACATGAATTGTTATCAAACCTACACAAACTGTTAGCGCTGATAGCAATTGTTATCTAGAACTACACAAATAGTTAGCGGTAATGTGAATTGTTATCTAAACTACACAAACTGTTAGCGTTAACAAGACTTGTTATCTAAACTACATAAACAGTTAGCGCAAACAAGAATTGTAACGTAACTTACACAAACTATTAGCGCTAACAAGAATTGTTATCTAAACTACAAAAACTGTTAGCACTAGTAGGAATTTTTATCTAGAACTACCCAAACTGTTAGCGCTTACATGAATTGTTATCAAACCTACACAAACTGTTAGCGCTGATAGCAATTGTTATCTAGAACTACACAAATAGTTAGCGGTAATAGGAATTGTTATCTAAACTACACAAACTGTTAGCGTTAACAAGACTTGTTATCTAAACTACATAAACAGTTAGCGCAAACAAGAATTGTAACGTAACTTACACAAACTATTAGCGCTAACAAGAATTGTTATCTAAACTACAAAAACTGTTAGCACTAGTAGGAATTTTTATCTAAAACTACCCAAACTGTTAGCGCTTACATGAATTGTTATCAAACCTACACAAACTGTTAGCGCTGATAGGAATTGTTATCTATAACTACACAAACAGTTAGCGCTAACAAGAATTGTAACCTAACTTACACAAACTATTGGCGCTAACAAAAATTGTTATCTAAACTACAAAAACTGTTAGCACTAGTAGGAATTTTTTTCTAAACTACCCAAACTGTTAGCGCTTACATGAATTTTTATCAACCACAATTAATTAGCCCTGATAGGAATTTTTATCTAGAACTACACAAATAGTTAGCGCTAAAAGGAATTGTTATCTAAACTACACAAACTATTAAAGCTGATATGTATTGTTATCTAGAACTACACAAATAGTTAGCGCTAACAGGAATTGTTATCTTAACTACACAAACTGTTAGCGTTAACAAGACTTGTTATGTAAACTACATAAACAGTTGGCGCTAACAAGAATTGTAACCTAACTTACACAAACTATTAGCGCTAACAAGAATTGTTATCTAAACTACACAAACTCTTAGCGCTGATAGGAATTGTAATCTAGAACTACCCAAAATGTTAGCCCTTAAATGAATTGTTATCTAAACTACACAAACTCTTAGCGCTAACAAGAATTGTAACCTAACTTACACAAACTATTGGCGCTAACAAGAATTGTTATCTAAACTACAAAAATTGTTAGCACTAGTGGGAATTTTTATCTAAACTACCCAACTTGTTAGCGCTTACATGAATTGTGTTCTAAACTACACAAACTTTTAGCGGTGATAGGAATTGTTATTTAGAACTACACAAATAGTTAGCCCTAACAAGAATTGTTATCTAAACTACACAAACTGTTAGCGCTGATAGGGATTGTTATCTAGAACTACACAAATAGTTAGCGCTAACAAGAATTGTTATCTAAACCTCACAAAATGTTAGCGTTAACAAGACTTGTTATCTAAACTACATAAAGAGTTAGCGCTAACAAGAATTATAACGTAACTTACACAAACTATTAGCAACTACAAAAACTGTAACCACTAGTAGGAATTTTTATCTAAACTACCCAAACTGTTAGCGCTGA
Organism: Zygnema cylindricum; assembly: GCA_037447655.1. NCBI lineage: Eukaryota > Viridiplantae > Streptophyta > Zygnematophyceae > Zygnematales > Zygnemataceae > Zygnema > Zygnema cylindricum. The sequence continues at coordinate 109,424 of JBBHKE010002911.1, forward strand.
TAGGGATTGTTATCTAGAACTACACAAATAGTTAGCGGTAATAGGAATTGTTATCTAAACTACACAAATTGTAAGCGTTAACAAGACTTGTTATCTAAACTACATAAACAGTTAGCGCTAACAAGAATTGTTATCTAAACTACAAAAACTGTAAGCGTTAACAAGACTTGTTATCTAAACTACATAAACAGTTAGCGCTAACAAGTATTGTTATCTAAACTACAAGTGTTAGCGCTAGAAAGAATTGTTATCTAGAACTACCGAAACTGATAGAGCTTACATGAATTGTTATCAAAACCACACAAACAATTAGCCCTGATAGGAATTGTTATCTAGAACTACACAAATAGTTAGCGTTAACAGGAATTCTTATCTAAACTAAACAAATTGTTAGAGCTGATAGGGATTGTTATCTAGAACTACACAAATAGTTAACGCTAACAGAATATGAGCTCAACATATCTTCCCAGTATAAGTAGTCAGTTCCGTCAAAAATAGGCAATTTGGGCGGTGGGCCCATAACCTATTGTAGGTCATGGGCATTAAGACTCGGCTGGGATCCACTCACACTAGGAGTCACACTTGCACCAGCGGGAGCAGGTGGAGCACTAGGGCTAATAATAGGAGCACTTGCAATAGGAGCTGAGCCATTATCAGACATGTTAGCGGAAGCAAACCCAATGAGAAATGCCTAAAAGACTAGATCTATAGTGTAAGATATGTTACTCGAAACAAAAAGAGGTCTTTCAACCAAACAAACATGTACTACAAGCAAATTAGAGACAATAGAGCATAAAACACCTTAAACTGCACTCAGTGCTCTCATTTCCTTAACTCTTCTGTAAAATGTACATTCTGTGTTGAATTGATCAATCCTAATTAAACTAAATACTCAAAAGATCTACGAAACATCTTAAAAGATCTAGAAAACATCTAAAAGATCTAAAAAACATCCAAAACGTATGTACATGGTCCACCAGACACCCTACTGACAAAATCTAAGTGTTTGGACCAGAATTGTCCACTAACAATATCTATACCCTAAAAATCCGGGTGATTCTTATCACGTCTACATTCATTGGCAGCCGTACACACTAATTAACTAAAAGATATCAATTCGTGTAGATACTACAAAAAATCCAAACTAAATTTGGTCAACATTGAACAGTTCGTATTCAAAAAATATTCTAAGTCCTAGACTCAAATTTCTATGCCTTACTAAAGCTTACTTTTCAATACTAAAAGGAATTGTTATCTAAACCACACAAACTCTTAACGCTAACAAGAATTGTAACCTAACACAAACTATTAGCGCTAACAAGAATTGTTATCTAAACTACAAAAACTGTTACCACTAGTAGGAATTTTTATCTAAACTACCCAAACTGTTAGCGCTTACATGAATTGTTATCAAAACTACACAAACTGTTAGCGTTGATAGGAATTGTTATCTAAACTACACAAATAGTTAGCGCTAACAAAAATGGTTACCTAAATAAAACAAACTATTAGCGTTAACAAGAATTATTATCTAAACTTCACAAACTGTTAGCACTAGTAGGAATTTTTATCTAAACTACCCAAACTGTTAGCGCTTACATGAATTGTTATCAAAACTACACAAACTGTTAGCGCTGATAGGAATTGTTATCTAGAACTACACAAATAGTTAGCGCTAATAGGAATTGTTATCTAAACTACACAAACTGTTAGCGTTAACAAGACTTGTTATCTAAACTACACAAACTCTTAGCGCTAACAAGAATTGTAACCTAACATACACAAACTATTAGCGCTAACAAGAATTGTTATCTAAACTACAAAAACTGTTAGCACTAGTAGGAATTTTTATCTAAATTACCCAAACTGTTAGCGCTTACATGAATTGTTATCAAAACTACACAAAATGTTAGCGCTGATAGGAATTGTTATCTAAAACTACACAAATAGTTAGCGCTAACAGGGATTGTTATCTAAACTACACAAACTGTTCGCTTTAACAAGACTTGTTATCTAAACTATACAAACTCTTAGCGCAAACAAGATTTGTTATCTAAACTACAAAAACCGTAAGCACTAGTAGGAATTTTTTTCTAAACTACCCTAGCTGTTAGCGCTTACATGAATTGTTATCAAAACTACACAAACTGATAGCATTAATAGGAATTGTTATCTAAACTACACAAATAGTTAACGCTAACAGGAATTGTTATCTAAACTACACAAACTGTTAGCTCTGATAGGAATTGTTATCTAGAACTACACAAATAGTTAGCGCAAACATGAATTGTTATCTAAACTACACAAACGGTTAGCGTTAACAAGACTTGTTATCTAAACTACATAAATAGTTAGCGCTTACAAGAATTGTAACCTAACTTACACAAACTATTAGCATTAACAAGAATTGTTATCTAAACTACAATAACAGTTCGCACTAGTAGGAATATTAATCTAGACTACCCAAACTGTTAGTACTTACATGAATTGTTATCAATACTACACAAACTGTTAGTGGTGATAATAATTGTTATCTAAAACTACACAAATAGTAAGTGCTGACAGGAATTGTTATCTAAACTACAGAAACTGTTAGCGTTAACAAGACTTGTTATCTAAACTATACAAACTCTTAGCACTAACAAGAATTGTAACCTCTTACACAAACTATTAGAGCTAACGAGAATTGTTATCTTAACTACAAAAACTATAAGCACTAGTAGGAATTTTTATCTAAATTACCCAAACAGTTAGCGCTAACATGAATTGTTATCAAAACTACACAAACTGTTAGCGTTAACACGACTTGTTATAAAAACTACACAAAAGGTTAGCGTTGATAAGAATTGTTATCTAGAACGACACAAATAGTTAGCGCTTACAGAAATTGTTTTCTATACTACACAAACTATTAGCCTTAACAAGACTTGTAATCTAAATTACACAAACAGTTAGCGCTAACAAGAATTATTATTTAAATTTCAAAAACTCTTAAAGTTAACATGAATTGTTATCTAAACTACACGAACAGTTAGCGCTAACAAAAATGGTAGCAAAACTTACAGAAATTCTTAGCGCTAACAAGAATTGTTATCTAAACTACAAAAACTGTTAGCACTAGTAGGAATTTTTATCTAAACTACCCAAACTGTTAGCGCTTACATGAATTGTTATCAAAACTACACAAACTGTTAGCGTTGATAGGAATTGTTATCTAGAACTACAAAAATAGTTAGCGCTAACAGGAATTGTTATCTAAACTACACAAACTATTAGCGTTAACAAGACTTGTAATCTAAACTACACAAACAGTTAGCGCTAACAAGAATTATTATTTAAATTACAAAAACTCTTAAAGTTAACATGAATTGTTATCTAAAATACATAAACAGTTAGCGCAAACAATAATTGTAACCTAACTTACACAAACTATTAGCGCTAACAAGAATTGTTATCTAAACTACAAAAATTGTAAGCATTAGTAGGAATTTTTATCTAAACTACCCAAGTTAGCGCTTACATGAATTGTTATCAAAACTACACAAACTATTAGCGCTAATAGGAATTGTTATCTAGAACTACAAAAACGGTTAGCGCTAACAAGAATTGTTATCTAAACTACACAACCTGTTAGAGTTAACAAGACTTATTATCTAAACTACACAAACAGTTAGCGCTAACAACAATTATTATTCTAACTTTTACAAACTATTAGCGTTAACAAGAATTGTTATCTAAACTACACAAACTGTTAGCCCTAGTAGGAATTTTTATCTAAACTACCCAAACTGTTTGCGCTTACATGAATTGTTATCAATACTACACAAACTCTTAGCGGTGATAGGAATTGTTATCTAAAACTACACAAATAGTTAGTGCTAACAGGAATTATTATCTAAACTACACAAACTGTTAGCGTTAACAAGACTTGTTATCTATACTACACAAACTCTTAGCGCTAACAACATTTGTAACCTAACTTACACAATCTATTAGCGCTAACAAGAATTGTTATCTTAACTAAAAAAACTGTTAGCACTAGTAGGAATTTTTATCTAAATTACCCAAACTGTTTACGCTAACATGAATTGTTATCTAAACTACAAAAACTGTTAGCGTTAACAAGACTTGTTATCTAAACTACACAAACTCTTAGCGCTAACAAGAATTGTAACCTAACTTACACAAACTATTAGCGCTAACAAGAATTGTTATCTAAACTACAAAAACTGTTAGCAATTGTAGGAATTTTTATGTAAATAACCCAAACTGTTAGCGCTTACATGAATTGTTATCAAAACTACACAAACAGTTAGCGTTGATAGGAATTGTTATCTAGAAGGACACAAATAGTTAGCGCTAACAGGAATTGTTATCTAAACTACACAAACTATTAGCGTTAACAAGACTTGTAATCTAAACTACAAAAACAGTTAGCGCTAACAAAAATTATTATTTAAATTACAAAAACTCTTAAAGTTAACATGAATTGTTATCTAAACTACACAAACAGTTAGCGCTAACAAATATGGTAGCCTAACTTACACAAATTATTAGTGCTAACAAGAATTGTTATCTAAACTACAAAAACTGTTAGCAGTAGTAGGAATTTTTATCTAAACCACCCAAACTCTTAGTGCTTACATGAATTGTTATTAAAACTACACAAACTGTTAGCGTTAACAAGACTTGTTATCTAAACTACACAAATTCTTAGCGCTAACAAGAATTGTAACCTAACTTACACAAACTATTAGCACTAACAAGAATTTTTATCTAAACTAAAAAAACTATTAGCACTAGTAGGAATCTTTATCTAAACTACCCAAACTGTTAGCGCTTACATGAATTGTCATCAAAACTACACAAACTGTTAGCGCTGATAGGAATTGTTACCTAAAACTACACAAATAGTTAGTGCTAACAGGAATTGTTATCTAAACTACACAAACTGTTAGCTTTAACAAGACTTGTTATCTAAACTGCACAAACTCTTAGCGCTAACAAGAATTGTAACCTAACTTACACAAACTATTAGCGCTAACAAGAATTGTTATCTAAACTACAAAAAGTTTTAGCACTAGTAGGAATTTTTATCTAAATTACCCAAACTGTTAGCGCTAACATGAATTGTTATCAAAACTACACAAACTGTTAGCGTTAACACGACTTGTTATCTAAACTACACAAATAGTTAGCGCTAACATAAATGGTAACCTAACTTATACAAACTATTAGTGTTAACAAGAACTGTTATCTAAACTACACAAACTGTTACGCTAGTAGGAATTTTTATCTAAACTACCCATATTGAAAAGTAAGCTTTAGTAAGTCTTAGAAATTTGAGTATAGGATTTTGAGTTTAGATAAAAATTCCTACTAGTGCTAACAGTTTTTGTAGTTTAGATAACAATTCTTGTTAGCGCTAATAGTTTGTGTAAGTTAGGTTACAATTCTTGTTTGAGCTAAGAGTTTGTGTACTTTAGATGACATTTCCTGTTAGCGCTTACTATTTGTGTAGTTCTAGATAACAATTCCTATCAGCGATAACAGTTTGTGTAGTTTTGATAACAATTCATGTTATCGCTAACAGTTTGGGTAGTTTAGATAAAAATTTCTACTAGTGCTAACAATTTTTGTAGTTTAGATAACAATTCTTGTTAGCGATAATAGTTTGTGTAAGTTAGGTTACAATTCTTGTTAGCGCTAAGAGTTTGTGTAGTTTAGATAACAAGTCTTGTTAACACTAACAGTTTGTGTAGTTTGGATAACAATTCCTGTTAGCGCTAAGTATTTGTGTAGTTCTAGATAACAATTTCTATCAGCGCTAACAGTTTGTGTAGTATTGATAATAATTCAGTAAGCGCTAACAGTTTGGGTAGTTTAGATAAATATTCCTACTAGTGCTTACATTTTTTGTAGTTTAGATAACAATTCTTGTTAGCGCAATAGTTTGTGTAAGTTAGGTTACAATTCTTGTTAGTATTGAAAAGTAAGCTTTAGTAAGTCTTTGAAATTGAGTCTAGGACTTAGAATATTTTTAGAATACCAACTGTTCAATATTGACCAAATTTAGTGTAGATTTTTTTGTAGTATCTACACGAATTGATATCTTTTAGTAAATTAGTGTGCAGGGCCGCCAATGAATGTAGACGTGAAAAGAATCACCCGGATTTTTAGGGTATAGATATTGTTAGTGGACAATTCTGGTCCAAACACTTAGATTTTTGTCAGTAGGGTGTCTGGTGAACCATGTACATACGTTTTTGATGTTTTCTAGATCTTTTAGATGTTTTTTAGATCTTTTAGATGTTTTCTAGATCTTTTGAGTATTTAGTTCAATTAGGATTGATCAATTCAATACAGAATGTACATTCTACACAAGAATTAAGGAAATGAGAGCACTGAGTGCAGTTTAAGGTGTTTTATGCTCTATTGTCTCTAATTTGCTTGAAGTACATGTTTGTTTGGATGAAATACCTCTTTCGTTTGGAGTTACATATCGCAACTATAAATCTAGTCTTCTAGGCATTTCTCTTTGGGTTTGCTTCCGCTAACATGTCTGATAATGGCTCAGCTCCTATTGCAAGTGCTCCTATTAGCCCTAGTGCTCCATCTGCTCCTGCTGGTGCAAGTGTTACTCCTAGTGGGAGTGGATCACAGCCGAGTCTTAATGCCCATGACCTTTAACAGGTTATGGGCCCATCGCCCAAATTGCCTATTTTTGACGGAACTGACTTCTTATATTGGGAAGATATGTTGAGCTCATATTTCGAGGAGAGGGACTTGTCATCCATTGTAGAAGGAACAGCGGATGTGACTGCGCCGGATAGGAGAAAGAAGAATCTCCATTGCCTCAACGTCTTGAAGCAGTCTATGACAAAAGATTTGGTAATGTCGTATTTTGAGATGAAAAAAGCTTCTGTTGTTTGGTTTAGTGTACGTGCTATGTATGTTCAGCTAGATGTTACCGTCCAGACAAACATAGCCACTCAGATTTTTGAATTTAAGTATTCTGGAGGTAGTATGTCAGATCATTGTCATGCTATGAAAAGGTTGTTTCTTCAGAGTACTAGTGCAGGTGGGGACTTTTCACCACCTCAGCAGGCTATGTTGTTGATGAGAACTTTGCCCGATGAATATAAGGGAGCCATGGATAGGCTTAGGGCTATTCCACAGCGTCAATGGAACATAGCATTAGCAATTCAACTTATTTTGAGTGAAGAAGCTAACCAAATGTCACAAAGAGGTAGTAGTAAGTCTGTTCAGGCACTAGCTAACCAGTTTTCAGACTCTAAGATTGGCAATGGCAGTGGCAGAGGTAGTGGTCCTAGAAGGACACCTTTGACATGCTATTATTGTGATGAAAAAGGCCATGTTTTCAGATTGTGTAATGCCTACAAGAGAGCGAAAGCTACAGGAAATTTTCGCTCTGGTTGGGACGAAAGCCGGGTTCCTTCTCAATCTGGTGGACGGCCAACTTCTCTATTCAACGAACTAAAGGAGGAGGATGTGAGCAGCTATCCTATCAACAGCGAAAAGAAATACTTTGCGATGGCACAAGCAACGGAAGGCGTGGAGGAAGACGAATGGATAATGGACTCCGGTGCATCTGCCCACATGTGCCGCAATCGCCATCTATATGAGAGTATTCAATCTATTTCACCCATCAAAATTTATTTTAGTGATGATACCTTTGTTGAGTCAAAAGCAAAGGGGAGGGTGTCACTTATGTTGAACGTAGAGGGAAAACCTGTGAAAAGGGTTTTGGAAGATGTGTTGCATGTCCCAGCTTTTAAAAGAAACTTTTTCTCTACGTCAGTGGTAGAAAAGAAAGGTTTTAAAACTATATCTGAGAATGGAAAGAAAACAGTGAGTAAGAATGGGAAAATAGTTGCAGAAGGATTTGCTGGAGGAAACAATTTGTATCGGTTGAGTCTTGCAAATGATAATGACAATGATGTTATGTACTCAAGTGTAATCAGTGATTGTGATTTATGGCATAAACGTTTAGGACATGTGAATTATGATAGATTAGAAAAGATGGTAAATCAAAAAATGGTGGAAGGTGTAAAAATTAGTCAAAAACCAGCATCAAATGTATGTGATGGTTGTGCAATGGGAAAAATTCATAAGTTGCCTTTCCCTTCGCAAACTGATCATAGAAGTAGCAGGGTGCTAGAACTAATTTATTCAGATGTATGGGGGCCATCTAGGTATCCATCTGTGGGAGGTGCTAAGTTTATGCTTACCTTTACTGATGACTATAGTAGATTTACTACAGTTTATTTTTTGAGAAGTAAGGATGAAGTTTTTTCAAAATTTAAAGAGTATAAGGCTTGGGTTGAGAATCTACATGAGAGAAAGATAGCGGGATTCAGATCTGATAATGGAGGGGAGTACATTTCTAATGAGTTTGCAGAATTCCTAAAATTGCATGGAATCTCACGTCAACTAACCGTTCCTTATTCTCCGGAACAAAACGGTGTTTCAGAAAGGATGAATAGGACCATATCAGAGTGTGCTAGGACAATGATGGCTGATATGGACATAGATTACAAATTTTGGGCAGAGGCTATGCATTGTGCAGCTTATGTGAGAAATAGGCTAGAAACAAGGGCAATAAAAGATAAAACTCCTTATGAAATGTGGACAGGACACAAACCAGATGTAAGTCACTTCAAAGTGTTTGGAAGTAAGGTATTTTTGCTAGATAATGATCCACAAAAATGGAAATTAGAGCCAAAAGGCATACCAGGTATATTTTTAGGGTATGATGATCATGCCAAGGGTTATAAAGTATATGACATTAAGAGAAATAGAGTTGTGGTAGCCAGAAACATCATAGTGAAGGATGAGGGAAGAGGAGTAGATGTATTTAGTCAATGTAGCAATGAAAAGAAAGATAAAAGTGTTGATTATATCTTTTTAGAGGAAAATCCTTTATTTTTCAAGAAAAATGTAGAAAATGCATCTAGTTTAAGTCAAAATGACTTGGAATCATCTTCTCCACCAGAAACAGGAAGTGTTATGCCCGAAAGAGTTGTAGAATCTCCTCTACCTCAAGCTGAAACTGAATCACAAGAAGAATCACATGTATCAAGGAGGAGGACCCAACCATCTATACCAGCGACAGAATTTCCAGGTGGAGTGAGGCGAAGTGCACGACTCAGGGGAGAAAATGCAGCCTTTGCTCATTCTGCACACATAGAAGAGCCTTTAACATTGAAAGAAGCTTTTTCGAGTAATGAAAGGGAACATTGGGTGGAAGCCGTCAATGAGGAAATGAAGTCCATCATGGAGGCCCAAACTTGGGATCTGGTGGAACTTCCTCCAGGAAGAAAGGCTATTGGAAGTAAATGGGTGTTTAAGTTAAAATTGAACCCAGATAATACCATAGACAGGTATAAGGCTCGCTTGGTTGCTAAGGGATATAATCAAAAGAGGGGATAGATTATGAAGAAAAAATTTCACCGGTTGTAAGGTTTCCATCCGTCCGCATCTTACTTACATTAGCTGCCATAGAGGATTTTGACATCCACCAAATGGATGTCAAAACTGCATTTTTGCATGGTGATTTAGATGAGGTCATCTATATGAAGCAACCAGAGGGTTTTAAGGAAACACGAAAAGAAAATCTTGTGTGCAGACTTTTAAAATCTTTGTATGGCCTAAAAAAGGCCCCTAGGCAATGGAACAGAAAATTAGATGAGTTCTTGACAAGATTAGGATTTACAAGAATTAGCTCAGATCATTCAGTATATGTGATGTGTGGTGATAATCCTAATGAGGTGATATTCATTGCTGTGTATGTTGATGACTTGCTGGTAATTAGTAGGAACAAAGAAGGAATTGCTAGAGTAAAACACACTGTTAATTCAAAATTTGAAATGAAGGATTTGGGTGAGGCTAAATACATTATTGGAATACAAGTTGAAAGAGATAAAGAAAAGAAAATAATTAGGCTAACACAAAAAGAAGCGATAGGGAAACATGTTGGAAAAATTTGGCTTGGCTGATGCCAAAGGTTGTGCAACTCCTATGGAGTATAAGCAAAAACTTGAAGGAATGGAGCATGAGTTTGGAGTCATCATAAATGAGGAACTCAGTGCAGAAGAGCAAAAATTTATGTCCCAAGTACCCTACAGACAAGTAGTAGGAAGTCTAATTTACTTTATGAATTGTTATAGGCCTGATATAGCTGCAGCTGTTGGTGTATTGAGCAGAAGTCTGCAAAATCCACGAAAGAGAGACTGGGAGGCTGCAAAAAGGGTGTTAAGGTATCTTGTTGGGACTAGAAATCTTTGGCTTACTTTGGGAGGGGACAAGGTTAGCATTAATACTTGGAGTGATGCTAGCTATGGTGATGTGCCTAGTAGGAAGTATACAACTGGGTATGTCATTCAGATTGGAAGTGGTACTTGTAGTTGGAGTAGTAAACTTCAAAAGGTCACGGCTCAATCTACTATGGAAGCCGAATACATGGCTGTGAGCGCAGCCTTGAAAGAGTTGCTATGGATTAAGGCATTTCTTCAAGAATTGGGTTTTACGCAACACGGGACACAAATAATGTGGTGCGACAATCAAGCAGCCATTTCTGTGGCTACAAACCCAAGTCACCATTTTAAGAGTAAACATATGGACATTCGGCTACATTTGGTACGAGAGAAAGTTTTTGCAAAAGTGGTCAAACTTTGTTATTTGCCTGATGAGAAAATGGTTGCGGACATGTTGACAAAAGCCCTTCCCGCTCCTAAATTGGAGTACTGCAGAAAAGCATGTGGTCTAAGTGAGTAAGCCTTCTAAAGCTTAAGGGGAGTATTGAAAAGTAAGCTTTAGTAAGTCTTAGAAATTTGAGTCTAGGACTTAGAATATTTTTTGAATACCAACTGTTCAATATTGACTAAATTTAGTGTGGATTTTTTGTAGTATCTACACGAATTGATATCTTTAAGTTAATTAGTGTGTAGGGCCGCCAATGAATGTAGACGTGATAAGAATCACCCGGATTTTTAGGGTATAGATATTGTTAGTGGACAATTCTGGTCCAAACACTTAGATTTTGTCAGTAGGGTGTCTGGTGGACCATGTACATACGTTTTGGATGTTTTCTAGATATTTTAGATGTTTTCTAGATCTTTTAAGATGTTTTGTAGATCTTTTGAGTATTTAGTTCAATTAGGATTGATCAATTCAACACAGAATGTACATTCTACACAAGAATTAAGGAAATGAGAGCACTGAGTGCAGTTTAAGGTGTTTTATGCTCTATTGTCTCTAATTTGCTTGTAGTACATGTTTGTTTGGTTGAAATACCTCTTTCGTTTGGAGTTACATATCTTACACTATAGATCTAGTCTATTAGGCATTTCTCTTTGGGTTTGCTTCCTCTAACATGTCTGATAATGCCTCAGCTCCTATTGCAAGTGCTCCTATTAGCCCTAGTGTTCCACCTGCTCCCGCTGGTGCAAGTGTGACTCCAATTTTGAACAGTTGGTATTCCAAAAATATTCTAAGTCCTCGACTCAAAATTCTAAGACTTACTAAAGCTTACCTTTCAATACTAACTGTTTGGGTTGTTCCTACTAGTGCTAACAGTTTTTGTAGTTTAGTAAACAATTCTTCTTAGCGCTAACTATTTGTGTAGTTCTAGATAACAATTCCTATCAGCGCTAAGAGTTTGTGTAATTTGGAAAACAAATCATTTTAGCGCTAACTATTTGTGTAGTTCTAGATAATAATTCCTATCAGCGATAACTATTTGTGTAGTTTTGATAACAGTTAATGTAATCGCTAACTGTTTGGGTAGTTTAGATAAATATTCCTACAAGTGCTAACAGTTTTTGTAGTTTAGAAAACAATTCTTGTTAGCGCTAACTATTTGTGTAGTTCCAGATAACAATTCCTATCATCACTAACAGTTTGTGTAGTTTAGATAACAATTATTGTTAGCGCTAATAGTTTGTGTAAGTTAGGTTACCATTTTTGTTAGCGCTAAAAAATCATGTAGTTTAGATAACAATCCTTGTTAACGCTAATAGTTTGTGTAGTTTAGATAACAATTCCTGTTAGCGTTAACTATTTGTGTAGTTCTAGATAACAATTTCTATCAGCGCTAATAGTTTGTGTAGTTTTGATAACAATTCATGTAAGCCTTAACAGTTTGGGTAAATTAGATAAAAATTCCTACTAGTGCTAACAATTTGAAGTTAAGATACCAATTTTGCAGCTAATAGTTTGTGTGAGGTTACCTTTTTGTTACTAACTGCTTGGTTGTTTAACATATTGAAAAGTATGCTTTAGTAAGTCTTAGAAATTTGAGTATAGGACTTAGAATATTTTTGGAATACGAACTGTTCAATATTGACAAAATTTAGTGTGGATTTTTTTGTAGTATCTACACGAATTGATATCTTTAAGTTAATTAGTGTGTAGGGCCGTTAATGAATGTAGACGTGATAAGAATCACCCGGATTTTTAGGGTATAGATATTTTTAGTGGACAATTCTGGTCCAAACACTTAGATTTTTGTCAATAGGGTGTCTACTGAACCATGTACATACGTTTTTGATGTTTTCTAGATCTTTTAGATGTTTTCGAGATGGTCCAAACACTTAGATTTTTGACATCAGGGTGTTTGGTGAACCATGTACATACGTTTTAGATGTTTTGAAATGTGATGTGTATGTGTTTTAGATGTGTATGTGATGGTTGTGGAATGGAATAATTCATAAGTTGCCTTTCCCTTCGCAAACTGATCATAGAAGTAGCAGGGTGCTAAAACCAATTTATTCTAATGTTAGGGGCCATCTAGATACCCATTTGTGGGAGGGGTTAGTTTATGCTTACTTTTACGGATGACAATAGTAGGTTTACTACAGTTTGTTTTCTGAAAAGTAAGGATGAAGTTTTTGCAAAATTTAAGGAGTATAAGGCTTGGGTTGAAAATCTACATGAGATAAAGATAGCGGGATTCAGATCTGATAATGGAGAAGAGTACATTTCTAATGAGTTTGCAAAATTCTTAAAATTGCATGGAATATCACATCAGCTTACTGTTCCTTATTGTTCGGAACAAAACGGTGTTTCAAAGAGGATGAATAGAACTATATCAGAGTGTGTTGGGACAATGATGGCGGATATGGACATAGATTACAAGTTTTGGGCAGAGGCTAAGAATTATGCAGCTTATGTGAGAAACAGGTTAGAAACAAGGGCAGTAAAAGATAAATGTGGACTTATGAAATGTGGACTGGACACAAAGCAGATGTAAGTCACTTCAAAGTTTTTGGAAGTAAGATTTTTATGCTAAATAATGATCCGCAGAAATGGAAGTTAAAACCAAAAGGTATACCAAGGCTATATCTTGGGTATGATGATCATGCCAAAGGTTATAGAGTGTATGACACTAAGAGAAATAGAATTGCGGTAGCCAGAAACATTTGTAAAAGGTCATGGGCATTAAGACTCGGGTATGATCCACTCCCACTAGGAGTCACACTTGCACCAACAGGAGCAAGTGGAGCACTAGGGCTAATAGGAGCACTTCCAATAGGAGCTGAGCCATTATCAGACATATTAGCGGAAGAGAAATGCCTATAAAACTAGATCTATAGTGTAAGATTTGTAACTCCAAACGAAAAAGGTATTTCAACCAAAAAAACATGTACTACAAGCAAGTTAGAGACAATAGAGCATAAAACACCTTAAACAGCACTCAGTGCTCTCATTTCCTTAATTCTTGTGTAGAATGTACATTCTGTATTGAATTAATCAATCCTAATTGATTTAAATAATCAAAAGATCTAGAAAACATCTAAAATATCTAGAAAACATCTAAAACGTATGTACATGGTTCACTAGACACCCTACTGACAAAAATTTAGGTGTTTGGACCAGAATTGTCCACTAAAAATATCTATACCCTAAAAATCCAAATGTTTTTGGATACCGCAACTCTATTTCTCTTAGTGTCATACACTTTATAACCTTTGGCATGATCATCATACCCAAGATATAGCCTTGGTATACCTTTTGGTTTTAACTTCCATTTCTGCGGATCATTATTTAGCATAAAAATCTTACTTCCAAAAACTTTGAAGTGACTTACATCTGGTTTGTGTCCAGTCCACATTTCATAAGTCCACGTTTATCTTTTAATGCCCTTGTTTCTAACCTGTTTCTCACATAAGCTGCATAATTCTTAGCCTCTGCCCAAAACTTGTAATCTATGTCCATATCCGCCATCATTGTCCCAACACACTCTGATATAGTTCTATTCATCCTCTTTGAAACACCGTTTTGTTCCGAACAATAAGGAACAGTAAGCTGATGTGATATTCCATGCAATTTTAAGAATTTTGCAAACTCATTAGAAATGTACTCTTCTCCATTATCAGATCTGAATCCCGCTATCTTTATCTCATGTAGATTTTCAACCCAAGCCTTATACTCCTTAAATTTTGCAAAAACTTCATCCTTACTTTTCAGAAAACAAACTGTAGTAAACCTACTATTGTCATCCGTAAAAGTAAGCATAAACTAACCCCTCCCACAAATGGGTATCTAGATGGCCCCTAACA